>CAFUXE010000897.1:343266-372199 GCA_903364295.1 Serranus cabrilla | reverse complement strand
CAATGTCTGTTTGACTGGCTGAGAGACAGAGAGAGACAGAGAGAGACAGAGAGAGAGAGAGAGGCTGACTGCAGTAGAAGGGTAAATCACCTCTCTCGCTTCATTGAGATGCAGGTAAAACACACAGGGGTCGGGCTCGGCTCCAGCTCCACCCTGCATAACACAAACTTGTGCACGCGCAGACTTTAACACGCACTCATAGACAAAACACACACACACACACAAATGCATTCGCATAATGCACTCAAACACCCCCCGCCTCCTCACCACGTCCGCTGCGGTCCAAAACACACCACTCCACTGACTCTGTGCCCTGCAACTCAACTCACAGTTGAAAACACTGTCGAAAACATCAACACAGCCTCGGCTATGTTTATCTGTGAGTCAGAATATTGTGATCACATATAATTAAATCATAATTAGCTTTCATCTATTGCCCTTTAGTGATGCATTCTGAGGAGAGCTCCTTATACGATGCAAATGCAAATCTAGTGTTTGAATTCTGCTGCAACATACACAAGCACACAAGACACATTACATGTGGCTATATGCACATTCTTTTACAGCCGAGCATTTACAGTAATCTCGATTCAACACAAGACTATAGGATTGGATTCAGACAATCACATTACCTCCTCTCTGCCCATGCTTCTATTTGCTGGTAAAAATCACCGTGTAAAGCCAATAAGATACATACAGGCACAAGCCTTCTTTACAGCTGCTGCATTCTTACCACATGCACAGCCGCGACAGGAGGGGACAAGTTAAATTATTAGGGTTTCAAATAAATGACACATAACTCAGGACACTGCAAGACAGAGAGAGAGGGAGAGAGGAGCTCTGGCATTGCAGGTCTAGATGATGGACGGACCACAGAGGAACATAAATGCAGCTGATTTAAATCAATTTAAATGTAAATGTTTATCGCGTGGAGTGATGCAGATGCGGATTGAGTGGAAGAGATTGAAATTGTTTCCTCTTTTGAATGCGAATATGTTTTTAACCCTTTGATGGGGGGGTTTGTCGTGGGGAAGAAGAACTCACAGGGAAGACAAGAAAATACACAAATCTGTTGTGTGACAAAATGACATGTGGTTCCAATTGTTAAAAATAATTTTTAGTAAGAGGAAATAAACTGTTTTTTTATGCCGCAACAGTTGATAGCCTTCATGAAATTATCGCATAGTGGATTGTATATATTATTATTACCGACACCATAGGTAATAACAATTTTTAGGTGGTGTTTAGAAATAAACAGTATTAAATAATGATATATATAAATTTAAACTGACTATTATTATATTTTTATTGTTTGGCCTGTGGTTTTCTGTGCTAAGTGAGACATTATTTTTTTCCTTACATTTATTTAGATTTCCTTTTGATTGACATAAACAGCTACAAGCCTCACAGTGTCATGATAAAAAAAATGACTCATTCCTATAGATTTAATGCACTCTGTTAAAGCACACATACACCCTTCCTCCACAAGGTCAAACAAAAGACAATGCTGGCTGGTTATTGAGCACTCACACAAATAGACACTAAAAAGTGTGCACATGCTTTGTCCTATTAATTCGGAGGCATTAAAGCGAAGTACATGATGATGATTCAAATGTCAATACTGATAAATTTCAAAGTGATTTCCCATAGTTGACCTGAAAGAGAGAGTCCAATATTGTGACAGCAGACAACTACATTATCTTTAATAACCTAATCATTGGACAGACTGCAAATGATCACAGTGCAGGAGTCAATATAGTGGGCCGGAGAACAGAATTACAGTTCATACTGATAAGATTAATAATGTGGTGAGTCTGTGTGCTGCATGAACACACTTTTTCAAACTGTGCGAACGAAAGAGAGGAAGAAAAAGGCAGAGAAAGAAGAAGCAGTGAATCTGGTGAGAAATGAGGAGGAAGCGCTGAAATATTGTTTCCTGTGCCTTCTGTCCTCCTTCAACACAGGAAGTGAATCAGTGCGACTGAATCCTCCTGCCCCTTGGTGTGTCTAGAAGTCAAACACACACATGTGGGCTGAAAGCATCCCACACATTTTCCACCCCTACAATGATCAGTACTTTTCCACTTTATCATTCTTACATGCAGAATACCGGAGCCCAAACACTGGAAACCTGCGAGGCGTGCCACAAAGCAGACCTCCCGTCTGTCACATAACATTCCAGGTAAAAGCTAAAATCCTGAGACTCCGCAGAAAACTCAACTAACCCTATCTGCCTCTCAGAAGAAAGCAAGGGGCGCTGTGAAAGAAGAATAGCATCTCCAGTTCTAGGTTATAACACAAATGTAATTAAATAGCACACTATATTGACCTAATCAGATAGGAAGGCCATAAATTAGTGGACACATGCTCACTAAAAGGCCCTCTCCTCTCAGCTAGGACGCATCTCTGATCGTTTATCATCTGAAAGGAGCAGGAAGGCAGCCAGCATCTCCCTCTCCCTCTCTCTCTCTTTCTCTGTGTTGCTCTCTCGCTCTATCTCTGTCTCTCACTCACTTTTAATCACAGGGAAAATCATTCCTCCAAGGCACGAGAGGATCATGCTCTCCCATCTTGTCCCCTCACTCTGGGCTTTCATGGGAGCTATGTGAGCCAGGTGACTGTGTGTGTGAGTGTGGGTGTGTGTGTGACACTGTTGTACAGGTGAGCTAATACAAAGTCTGTGCAGTCTTTGTCTTAAACTTCATTACCGTGGTGCTTTTTAAAGTTCAATGAGCTACACACACACCTGAAAAAACAACTCCTCCTTATGTTCACACACACAGCACATGCAGAGGTCCTGCAGTGGAAAAAGATAATACCCCTACACACACACACACACACACCTACATAGAGCATGTGCACTGTGGTGGCAGTGACCTTGCATGGCAGCCTAACCCAGACCCTGTGCAGCCTTTATCTCATCCACACTGCTGTTTAGGATGCACTGAGTTCATCAGGCTGCTTTCAGGAGCAGACACACTCTGCAGGCCACATTCAGTCCAGAGCACAGGCAGGTTAAAGCAACTGGAGCTGTCAGTCGCTACAAAACCAAATTACACCGAGTGCCTCCTGTGGCTTCTGCCTTTTACTCTTATCAGCATTTCATGTCAGAGTCAAATAAAGGATCTTTACACTGACGCGAAAGTGGTGGATTGCCTAAATACCTCGCGAGTCATATCAACAGCGAAACATTTGCCGGAATAAATATTATTATAAGCTTCAATTAGTCGAAGTAGAAATTAGAGAAATTTAATTATATCGCCACAGCTTTATTATAAAGCTCCATGACGTTTATTTTCACATTATTTACAGGAAGTAAAAATTCACATTTTAAACATCAGACATATTTGTGTATAATTGTATATTTGGTCGTTTTTGCCATGTAGACCTTTGTCTCCGGTCGATTTTAAATGAAACTTTCCACAGACATTATTCAACAAGTGTACAGCTACCGAGTGAAAAGTGCAAGTTTACTCTAAAATCAATCATTAACTCTGCGTTTTCCAGGACAGCTGCAGCACGATTATTAGGCCCTCGGGCAAAAAAATGAAATTATATTACAGATGCTGAGCATTGTGCTCCGATTTACTTCACGTTTTAAAGCGAAATGAAACATTTTTCTGTCATTTATTACGCAACAGGTGAAGAGCGTCCCTTTTAATTCTTGGGGGGAAAAGGAAGAAAACACAACGTTTAAATATTTCTCCGTGTAATTTTCAGGAGGGTAAAAAAGAAGAAAGGACTTCTATTGATTGAGAGTCTAAAATGACTTCAGTAAGAGCTGGACTTGATCTTGGAGCTGTTATAATTACGCGCCTTGTGCGCAATATCTGCATCGCACCTCAATCAAAAGCAGATGTGTTAAACAGATGTTTGCCTTATCTGAGTGACATTTGCAATTGACATTTTCTTCTTCTGTTTATATTTCAGTTTAGATCGAGAGAAGACTGCAGGGCTGGGAGTGTGTGGTGTCGCCTCACAGACAAACAACATGCAAAACTAAAGAGAAGAAAAATAACAAATATTTTCAGCAGAATATATTTGTTTCCATTCATGAAGGTTTATTAATGAATGGTATATTTATTAAATTGCATTTTAAAGAGTGAACACGATGTATGCCAGTTAACTGCACTGCCCAGGTAAACATTTTACTGTTTAGAAATCATCACAAAAGACGTATGGCTGCAAGATGCTTTGCTTAATTATTCTACAGAATTTCCATTTCCAAACACTTCACAGTTTATTTACCGAATAACACCCATTGGGTTCTGGATAAACTGAATTAAGTTCCTTAAATGAAAGGAAAACACATTAACAGCGAATTGCAGAAAGAACAGATCATTTGTTGCAACATTTTTGCGTGACAAAGTGGCCTATTTCTCTTTTATTTCAGGACATGCATCATAATCTGCTCCTTTTTATCTCCAGTCCCACTTGTTGATCGCAATGATCTATTTAGTCTTTGCATTTTGCCAACAAAAATTTTATTGTTTCTACAAAATATTGCGATGCTGCTCACCTTAACAGTATGTTGTGTGTGAGTATAAATCAGTATTTAGTACAACGTTGCTTTATTCCACAATGTCTTTTTTTCTCACAGGGCTCCAGAAGCTCCCTACTTATAAAATGTTGCAGGGTGCATGCTCGCGAGGAACTTTTATGAAAGCAAAGTGACGGATGAATGCACCTGCTAACATTTTTTTTTTTTTTTTTTACAAATAAATCCCCAAAAATGTGATGAACAATGCAGTTATGGTAAAATACAATCATCATACACAAGTTCACAAAAACAAGGAAAAAGAAAAAAGTAAAAAGCACAATCCGTACATGACCAGCATGCATGGCTTCACACAACTGTTACAGCAATTTTACAAACTTCTGCTGGAACTGGATGTTTTTTTTCCCACAAGACAAATAGGATGGATGATATGAAAAATGAGAGCATTCATATCAAAAAATAAATTGACTTCAAAGAAAAACTAAAATAAATGTTCATGAAAATAAAGCTGCTGTGCCTCAGGATCGTCGCATTTCATAAAAGTAATTTGGGTAAAGGGGACAGGATGGACGAGGCGCATGGTGAGGTGGAAGCTCGGACCTACTCAGCAAAGTGTTATTTTATAATTTTGTCTAAAGACAAACATCGCGATTTGGACAGAAATCCTTTAAAAATATTTGTTTAAACTGAATTCTTATTCAGTCATTTTAAACAGGACTATTTGTAAAAGTACTCAATCCAACCAGATTCTCACCCTGAAACAAAATACTTTTAAAATACAGAAAAGTGTCTTTAACTTACGCAGCTTTAACAATCAACATAAGAAAGCACAAGCTATTTTTTTAGCTGCGTGCAAATTAAAAGTTTTTTTTTCCTCTTTCTTTGTGAGGGTCGGGTATTAAAACTTTTCAGCGCCGAGACTCACATGAAAAACTCCGGGGACGAGGGGTTGTTGTCGCTGCTGGATCCTCCGTTTTCTCTGAAGCCGGTGCTGATCAGCTTCTCGTATTTCTCCTTGTAGGCGTCCCTCTCCCTGGCCAGCCGGGAGATCTCCTGCTTGAGGTGGTCCACCTGCTGAATGAGTTGCGTCTTCTCTCCCTCCAAGACGTGCCGCTGCTGGACCCGCTTGTACCGGCAGGACTGGGCATAGCCTCTGTTCTTTAGCGTCCTCCTCTTCTGTTTCAGCCGGATCACTTCTTCTTTGCTGACCCCCCGGAGCTGCCGGTTCAATTCCCGCACCGACATGGTCACCAGCTGCTCGTCCGAGAAGCGGTCTTCCAAGCGCAGGTGCTGGTGGTTTCCCCCCACGCCGCCGCCGGATTGAGACCCGGAGGAGGGATGGTGTGCCCCTGTGTGGTGGTGGTGGTGATGGTGGTGGTGGTGGTGGGGGTTCCCGTTCTGAGCTGCGGCTGCAGCGATAACAGCGGACACCACGGCGGCCGCTGATCCCATCTCCTCCCCGGCCATGGCGCCTCCTGTCCCGGCTGCGCCGCCGAACTGCTGCCCCCTGGCATAGCCATCGAAGGTCTGGAGCTGGTGACTGCTGCTGATCAGCGCCTCTACGGCGTCCTCCGGGCTAAAGCCCAGAGCCTCGGGGTTCAACTGCTGTTGGTACCCGGTCATCCAGTAGAAATCCTCCAAGTGTGCCTTCTGTTCGCTCCCTGATCCCGGACTGGGCGCCGAGAAGCTTGGCGAGGGGGGAACCGAGCTGCAAGGCGTGCTCATCGGGGTGGAAGATAGGGATCCCCCGGCGACCAGGCGGCTGCACTGGCTGATGCTGCGATCGGGCTCCACCGGCTCCTTTTTCACTTCAAACTTCATCAGATCGAAGTCATTAACATATTCCATGGCCAGGGGACTGGTGGGCAGGTCGGAGTTGCTCATTGCCAGCTCTGATGCCATCCTCTTGCTGTTGACAGTCCTCCAAAGGGGGTGAGGAGCACCTGTCAAAGTGGGCTGCTGAGACACGCACTGAGCCAGCTTGATTTCTTTATTTATTTTCTTCAAAACCGGAGAAAAAGTGGATTTTCACGCACTAATTGCGCAGCGCAGGTTTTGGTTTTGTGAGTCGATAAGTTTTTTTTTTCTTCAGTCTGTGTTGCACAGACGCATTGGAGCAGCGCTGTTTCCTCCCTCTCTCCCAGCGTGCGGGTGTCTGAGCGCCGCTGTCTCTGTTTCTACCATTTAACACTTCATGGCTCCTTTTAGGATTAGTGCGCCAAATTGAGGAGGTTCACGCACGTGTCCCGGGCAAACAGTTGCTTTGTGGAGAAAAAGAAAAAAACTCCACCCTTGGATTGATAGATTTTTTTTCTAAGGCATCAGTCAGCCGACGAGTTAAAAAGCATTGCTTAGTTTTATAGGCACCCTGACGTCAGGACTGAAATATTAAATTGACTGAGACTCAGCCAATGAGGAGCCCAGCCTGGGGACGTAATTAGCATAATAGTGTAGAAACCAAAGTTTTCTGAAGTGTCCGAGCCCATCAGCAGATTGACATGTGAGACTTAATATTCATTATTTTGTCACTTTACGCACAAAAAGACGAATTCTAGTAAAATAAAAAAAGATTACGAGGATTGACAGAAGATATCAGATGGTAGGTGTCGCCTCTTATTATATATTTTACAGCAAGTCGTTATGATTTTAACATATTACTTATTTATTTTTCTCTCCCATCATCATAATAATTACATAAAATATGTTTAATTCAATTTTAGAGGCATATTTTGCCGACAATATTATTTATTAAGAACTGTCTGTTTTGAGGCTTTATTGATCCAACTCTCATTCGGTGTGTTAATAAAGCAACATTTTGGTGTATTTCATTAAGTATAAAGATATAAGCATATATATAAATAAGCAGATATATATCTCAAAAGTCTTTTCACAGCTGTATCAGTTTCTTTATCGGACAATCTTGGAATTAAATGCATCAAAATGCTTTTGAACGATTCTCAATGAGCGATGGATTAATAGTCTTTATTCCACATATAATCGCAGAAATAGATTCCTACAGATAAAGCGGGTCGCTGTGTGAGGAAGGTGAAAGTGTTTGGAGAGAGCATGGCAAGGGGTCTGCTTGAGTGACATTGTTTGGAAACCCAACGTCGCCACCTTTCGGTAGAAAATAATATTTCACGCGGCTTTTATGAAGCTCTGCATGTGTCCGATGTGTGCAAACTGGTTTCTACTTTCCTTTTCTTTCTTTTTTTTCAAATGCTCCTGTAAAGCTTCCTCTGCTCTCTGTTAGTCTTACTGCAAGATATGATGATTATTTTACAGGAAAAACATTTTTTTCTTCAGAATGAACAATAAATGGACTAAAAAACAGTCTTTAAAGTAGACAGAAGTCATTTTTCTTGCAGGAAAAAACACATGTTCTTACACATGTGTCTCATTGTAATGTATTCACATGTAATGCAAGCCCTTTTCAACATACAATCCCGTCCCTAATGGCGTTATCTGCAGTGACAACACCTCCATCTGTGTCCTTCTGAGTCTATAGTCTCAATACCATGTAATGATCACAGCATCAGTGTTCCTCTCTCTCTCTCCTGGAGCACATTCCTCAGGAGTGGTGGCACATAAGAACAAACAATAAGGAGGGCTATACTCAGAGGACTGGAGAGTAAATAAGAGAACTCTCCCTGGAACACGTCACACGGGGAAGCTTCAGAAAACTACAAAGCCGCCAGCAGATAATCCAACTCCCCGGTGTCCCAACGCAAGTAAATATTCTCCTGGTCCCTGTGACTGTTCATGGGGACTTAACGTTAAACAGGAATGATAAACATCGTGTTTTATTCATTAGAACACACAACAGAGGCCCCTGTGATGCTTTTGAATAAATATTTAACAGATGAAGTGTCCCATCTGATGCAACTATATGTTGCTGCTGTTGTAGTGTAAATTCAGACTGGTAGTAACATAAACAGCAGGAAAGGATCATCACAGTAACAACATTCTACACATACAAGGTGGTGTTACTTTTTCTCATTTATCCACTATTATGACATTATGTTGTGACAGGAAAATTATATCATGACCAAGGGAGGTGAATAAACACAAAAGCTTGAATAAAAGGTGTGCTGTTGTATGAAAAATGTCTTTTCTTTAGTCCTGTAAAACTGGAAAAATAACACAAAAAACATAATTCCCTTCATAGCAGTCGCAGAAACATGAGAGCAGTTTAAGTTGTTCATGTGTCCACACAGGTCCGCCTCTGAAGCAGCAGTAGACACTAGCTGCTGTGAGAGCTCTGGGCTTGCCAGATCTCTTAAACCAGGATTTATCGGCCCGGGAGTCTCAAGGGTTAACAAGCAGAGTCCAGAGCCAATGCATCAGCTGTGTTACTGAGGGCTAATAGTCCTGCATGCACCCCGTTCTGTCTCCCTTTGGAGTTTCATGTAGGCACCTCTCTGCCACCAACTTTACTACTGTCTTTATTTTATCGGGGAAGATTTTTTTTCACCCCCTCAACACTATACAGGGGTTGCACTCAGGCATATATCATAAAATAAGCTTATACAGCAGGAGGAGGACCACTTATACTACAGAAGAAAGTTAACAGCAATTGTACACCGGCGTTATATGATTACAACATATCTAAATACCATCCATCATTCACTGTCTTCTGCTTATCCAGGGCCAGGTTGCATTATGAAAATATATGCTAAATTATATATTTAATATTATGTAATTGAATATAAAATTATATATGAAATAATACATTATCTATTAAAAAAAAATGCGAGAAAACAACCTGATCAGGTCTTTTTTTCCCTCCAAATATATTACATTTCAATAAAAGTTGTGTCCCATGTGAATAGAACAGCTTTCCTGTGGGAATTATGTAACATAACACATATAATATCATGAAATCATTAAAAAAATAATATTTGTAGCAGTTTTTTAAACCCAGGGCTGTGCAGTCAAGTGATCTGTGAATGAAAACATGGACTCTTTGAGGCTGGGTGACTCTTTTGTAACGCTGCTAGTTTAATGCCTCGGCCTTACGTATACAAACCAGCTTTGTGTTAATCGTCTGGCCTCTGCATGTGGAGCCCACAGTGCGTGTTAATGAGACACCGTCTGACCTTTCAGAGTTCACCCCAGGAGAACACTGATGCATCCTGGGTAAAGGATAACCAGTGTTCCCGGAGTTCCCAGTGATTTACTGGTACGGTGACTTTACTAATTGTTACATCTATTAAAAACATCCTCATTACAGTATGACTTATGGGCCACGTTGCAATAGACTTCACTTTTATTTTCAGCATGCTAACCTTTTGTTTGCCTCTGGGGTTCCCTGAAGTTGTGCACTTACGGAGGATGTGCACAACTTGTTGTTTGCTTTGTTACACACCTTTGTAGTGGAAATGTTCTGCTTGCAGGTGAAGAAGCAGGAGCCTCACTGTGAGGTCTGTAAAATAAATCATGTGCAGAAATATGATTTAAATAAGACAAATACGGCAGCTTACACACCCTGATATGATCTTAATGCTGTATAACATATTATCACAATGTTTTCACAAAGAAAGGAAACGGAGGATTGAGAGCGTCGAGAAAAAACTCATTAAAGCTCATTTTATGCATCTGCAAGATATGCATTTTATAACCCCACTCACACTATTCAAAATCTTAAGTGTGCCAAAAATAGCCAAAGACATTACCATATTTAACAGACAGTAACTTAAATAAAACGACAGAAACTAAACTAAAGGATTTCTGCATGACCAAGATTATGCCTTATAATCATTCATTACATTCCCAATGGGAGGACGGCTTCATATTCGTGCTCAATCCCTGTTTAATGCCATATATTAAACTCCGGTGGCACCCCAAATGGGGGACAACCAGACGAGTGGGCTCAGTGGGCTCATCTGAGACACATTTAATTAGCAGGACAGAAAATGAAATGTTTCGTGGGGTCTTAACTAACTGTTGTATCTTTTGTAATAGAATGAGGAGCTGTGAGAAGCTATTACAAGGAGGAGCATGAAGAACGGTACCACGCTTCCCTCTGCCAGTGTTTTATAGGGGGAATAAAAGAATGCATATTAAGATAATAAGCTTCCACATCACGGAAACAAAGTGCCATATTTGCAAAGTGCTACGTTTGAGAGAACAGGCTTAGTCACTGTCTCTCTCTCTCTCTCCCACTATCTCACTGTCCTGTTCGCCAATCCTGCATTAATCAGACTTTTACTGCCTTTTCGATTCATTTACCTGCTCAGGAAGCAGGTAGCAACTCTGAGTTTCAACTGTCTGTTTATGTGTGGACTTGAAAAAGCATGTTTAATGGAGGAGAAACAGGCCCTCAACAAGTGATTGCCTCGCAGTGTACCAGTGCTCTTCAACACACACATATACAGAGAGAGAGAGATTATAGAACAGTGTATTTAGAGAGAGACAGGACATGGGTTTACCAGAAAAATGTTTCTATTAAGGACTGAGGTTCCTCTGTTGTTTTTGCTCAAAACTCGCTCTGATTTTTAGATTCCACAGTGGCAGAAAAAGTCCAAGTCACCGCAGTCAATCAAACTCGAACAGAGTTTTATGTAGTGGTAGGAAGAGCATTTTAAAACCTAGCTCCTCCAAGCTATGTCAAACAACTTAACATTGTGAAACAGTGTTTGGTTAGGTTTCAATAAAATCTCCAACCTAAACAACAGAATAGACCGCTTGTCAATACCACCCATAACGACACATATGAGCGTTATGCGGCTCCCAGGACAGAGAGGAGTGTTCTAAAAATAGCACACACGTCACTAGACATACACATATGGGTTGCAGTTGAAAAAAGGCTGCAGTTTTGGTGACATATGCTACAAAACCACTGATCTAGGTTCAGGGTGAAAAACTTCCTGGTAAGGCATCACAAAAAAAACAGCCTAAAAAGTAAATAAATGTACGTAAATGCTGGAAGTGCGTTAAAAATTAAATGAATTATCGTAGTTAAGTTACAGAACTTAAAACTACAAAGCATCTTCTGGATCAAAGTCCCGTGTTTGTTTGAGCCATCCATAAACCCTCTTAAACTCTAGGTGGACCTTGTTGTTCTTTATACTCCTTATCCTCACATCCACTCCCCCACTTTGATAATTGTACTACAGGTAGGAGAATAAATATCTATTTTTGATTTTGGGGTGAACTGTCCCTTTAAAGCCTGAAAACGGAAACATTATGCAGAGTGAAACACCAGGGCGGTATAAGATTTTGATTCAAATGACTGGAAGCTCTTGATTAGAAAAGCAGGCTGTGACACTCTCTCTCTGGCTCTGTGCCTGCCAGAAGGATGCTTCAACCCGGTAATTGGCCACAATGAGCAGACTTGCATGTGTCAAACTCTCCTCTTCACATCTGGTTATTGTCTCTCACAGCAGGTGGACATCACAGGCATCGTCTGAGCAGTCTCATCTGCTCTCAGTCTCTGTGTAACATGGGATGCACTGCTATTATACTTAAAAAAAAAACAGCAAAACTGCATGTGTAGTTTAAAATATGATATCTCCGGTGTGTACGGTTAACATGATGAAGAGATGTGGGTTATTCACATGTCAGTGCAGTCTGCAAGTTAATGATTTTCAAGTGCTTTATGTGTACACGAATATGTGAAGTGCGAGAGGAAAGAGTTCATTGTGGATTCAACAGTCTGGGTTCATGAATGTAATCATGTTCACACACAAACACACTAAAATTAAGTGTGAATCGCATGAAACCTGAGCTCATCTTCTCTCATTAGACACACACTGCTACATTATTGGCTTCATTAGCTATCCCCTCCGTGCATCACCCAGCATGTGGAGGAGCAGGTAGAAGGAGTCACAAAATCACAAAAACAATGCAGGGGACACAAGCTCTTTGCTGTCCTCTAAAGTCCATGGTTTCTGGTTAAATTTAGATTTTAATGTCTAATGACTGGGATTTTCTATTTTTAGGTGCATGCGTGAACACAGTGTTTGCATGCGTGACTTCCAGCGTACACATGACATGATGATTCATGTTGCAGTTGGAGGTTATGAGTTGTTATTGATGTGGCTGGTATATATACGGTGCTACTTGCTCTCTGCAACTGTATACTGTTATTAATGTCCACAGTGTCCACTCTGTGCTGTTATTAATGTGACTCATATACATAAAGAGTTTCCCCATTAGTCAGAGTCCAACTGCGCCGTCACACAGAGAGGAGGTGCGAGGGGCCTTCTTCCTCTTTATCCTCCTCCTTCACCTCCTCCACATGGTCATCATCTAAACTATCATATAGACTCACGTACACACAAACGTATAAATACAGCAGCAGGCATCTGTTTGGAAACTCTTCTTTGGCTCGCAGATTTACTCATCTTCTCTTTAATAATTTAATTCAATTTGATGATATCTTACAGAATAGTTATTTTAGTGCAGCTGAAACAACAACCTAGTTAAGGAGAAGCTTAAATTTAGTCAAGTTAATTTTGCAACCTATTTGTCAATTAAAAGAAAAAGAACAAACAATTGTAATAATTAGTCATTTTTTTTATTTGTCAAGCCAAAGTTCATTCACCTGTTCCAGCATCACAAATGTGAGGACTTTCTAATTCCTTCTGTTTTATAATCACTGAAAATTAAATTCTTTAATTCCTGTTGGTTGGCCAAAAACAAGCAATATGAAGACCCTGGGCTCTGGGAACATTTTCTTAAAATTTTCACCATTTTACAGGCTAAACGGGTAATTGACTATGTGAAAAAAATGGGTTAATCAATAATGAGAATAGCTGTTAGTTGCAGGCCAAGAAATTTGGCAAAGCTGTGTCTGAACTACTTAAAAAAATAGAATTAAAGAAAAATTCAGTTCTGCAATTCAGCACTGGAATCATTCAGATATACATTACAGAGTGAGACCGATGAATCAAAACGATGAATGCCATTCTGAGATGATAAGTATTTTTTAATGATTTTGCTTATTTTGTTATTTCTGCAAATTTAAACATTTTCGTTCTGTTTTGGAAACAAATTTGTATCTGCAGATAAATGCTGTTGTTTTGTGCACTAAACTGTATTTTTTATTCATAAGTTTGTTTTTGTTAAGTTAAGGTTTTAAGTACTTGTAGGCATTTATTTAGTTGCCACTGTAAAATATATCGGTCAACTACTGGTACGCACTTAATTGGTCGTGTCAGACAAAAATATGTTAAGTGAGCAAAAACGCTAGAAAATGTTATGAATATACAAAATGTATATAAGCAAGCAATATGTATTAATTTTAATTTTAATCCTAATTGGATATAATGTTGTGGTAAGGGTTGAAGTCACAGTCACTATTAGCACAGCTTAAAAAAGGAGAAGGAAAATACATTTTTAAAAACTTTACTCACAAAAAGATAAATAAACTTTCATAGGATATCAATAACTGAATGCTTTGTAACTAGGAGTCAAGAATACTACAAGGTGCTCTGGTTCACTCAGTCTCATACACACACACACACACACACACTGACACACTCACACAGTGAGTCTTTGTGTGTTTTTTCAGAGGCCACTGGCTGTGTGGAGATCAGCCCTAGCAGAGAACAGTGAGGTGGTGCCACATTACAGATACAACAGTCCTCCAGACCTCCTCTGAAGTCTTCCCACACATGCCTTCATCCCTTTGGAGACACTAAGAGATTCAGCCAAAAGAAAGATGAGAATGTAAACACCTCTGCATGCAGTGTGATTTAAGATTATTGCAGATGAATGTAAATATTAATTTTAACCTCCCCGTCATAATCCCCTCATTTGTTCCTCAGAAATGGAAGAATCATTCGCCTATAGCTCTTAGTAAGCAGAGGATTGTGAGAGGGAGCAAGCAAACTAAAGTCACATCTCTCTGCGTTATTCTGCACTCTGTCAGAGAGGAAGATGCAGAGACAATACAGCCCACAGGACACCACGGCCTCATACAACAATCCTTTATATCTCCACTAGATTAATGCCAGGAGACAAATGCTCTTCCACTGGGATATTCACTTCTCTGGGGGAGAGCGAGGAAGGAGGACGGAGGGAAGAGGTTGATCGCTGCTGGCCCGCGGGATGAGTGAAGCGAGATGATGAACAGGCTTCATGTAATGGGTGGACTTTTGATTATGGCAATATTGAGTGTGGAAATGAGATGTTTATCAGATGTGGTTTTGAGGGAGAGACGGGAGGAGCGAGGGAGCAGAGGGAGGGCTGGGATAAGCGTTAATCTGGCTGCTAAATGGAGGGTTTGACATGTTGTGTCTGTCTGGAGAACCCAGCGGGACACGTCTCCTCTTCATCTCCCTGCACACTTTGATCAAGCTCACAAACACTCGCAATTAACACCTTGTGATGTCGAGTGGAGCGAGTGCATTTGGAGAGCGATATATGCATTCCCGATTCAAACTAAAGAGCGACACGTAATTTTTGGGTAAAAAGGAGGTTATGACAGCAAGAGGGAGTGAGATGGAAGAAGAGAGGAAAGTATCTTTAAGCTTTTCCTAAAAACGCACAAACAGACTTAGTAAGAGTTAGTCATGGTTCTTTGCGCACTCACAGTAGATTTGGATGCTTACACAGGAGCAGAGACACCCTTCCTGTTGCTTATCCGCTTCCTGAGCCTCAATTTGTATTGAAATCCCTCACAGGCAATTATCCATATGCGAATGGTGTACTTACTCTGAGCTTATATAAGTTTCTTTCTCGGTAAGCCGCACCATTTTCATTTTAAAACTCTGATTACAATTTCAGAGTTTATTGCTATGAGAAAATGGCAAAAATGGGTACTCATAGTTAACACAGAGCATAAAATCCTGCAGGACCTCTCGCTGGCTGTTTAATTTGAAAGATTGAATAATCTTTCCCCTGGCATGATGTTGAAAATCCCTTTGCAGGAAGAGAAAGTGGGCAGCAGTTGGCATCTATGTGGTCAGGAAGACATTTTGTTGAGTAAAGTGTTGGCAGGCAGGAGAAACCCCCCCGCCACCACTCAACCCCCGCCTCCTCACCCACCTCTCAGGCTGTCAGGAGTGTCATATATCTGGGGGATATCTGAGGGCGAGGGAGATCGCAGCCCAATTACGGGCTGATAACTAATCAATAGGCCACTTATTCCTACAGCAGGAAGTAAAGGAATGGGCCCCTGGGACACGTAGTTCAGATTACTCTCCCCTCAACATGGGACAGCCACTAATTATGAGACAGAAAAAGAAGTGGAGAGAGGCAGAAAAAGGGGGGATATTAAAGAAAAAAAACTGGGCGGGGAGAAGCTACAGTATACTGAAAGACAGGCGCAGAATGAGGAGAGAAAGAGATGGAGACGGAGAGAAAAGGGAACATTCAGAAGACATAAGTCCATATTCAAAGGGCAGTTTGTTGAACTCAGCAGCTGATGTTCAGTAAACACAAACTAGATCTCTTTAAATGTAAACAACTTACCACCTACTCTCAGTATCGAGAATTGCAAAGAGTTTCCAGTTGAACTATGTAGAAATATAGTCTAAAAACTGTTGACACAGAGTTCAGACAAACAAATCTCTGGTCAGGTCAAAAGTGGAAACTACACAAGGGAACCAAACTTCATGAACTGATAGGAATGTTAAGTCACTTCTCCCATCTAAACAGGTTCAACAAAACTAATAGTACAGTCAGAGAAATGTCAATCAAGCACAGTCATGTTCAAAATACACTCAAACTATTTGGTTAAGTTTAGACTGAGAACATGATGCATCTGTGTACTGAAGTTACTTTTACAGGTTAACCTAAGAACAACAGATACTTTTAGTTTCACACAGGTCATGGACACAGCCCTCACTTCCCGTATGAGAGGTCAACCCCACCACTGATTGGACAAAGCAAAGCAGGCGGGTCCATTCGTGATTGGCACTGAAATAAAACCGAATGGGAAGCGATAATTTAGTCTGACAGCACAATGAAAAGTATTCTATTAGGCAAAATAAGTGAAAACACCTGTCGAGCTGTTACTTACATTTCTATGATAATATGATCAAACTGTTACACATATTAATGAGTTCTGACAAACTGATGCAAATTATTTGAGGACATAATTTGTAATACATTTCCCCCCTTAAAAACTCCCCATGATGATCACAGGCAATATGTCACCAACATATTTATGTTGGTCAACTTGTAATACTTGTCTTCCACCTCTTGCATTAGCTCTGATCATCAACAGACTCTGTTGGCCTCCACAGAGGCTCAGGATTCGCAGCAGTTAGCACTAGCTGCTAGCTGCAGACTTGGTCCTGGTTTCTGCCTCCAAACGAACCGCCCCTTGATGCTTGAAGGCTCCTCTTTCCATGGAACACAGGAACTATTCGTTCTCATTTCTTCTGACAGGCCATTCGTTTTGTCGCTCCTCTGTCACTGTCGCCCTCATGAAGAAATATGGCAGCAGTTTCTGCCCCTGTCCCCCACACCTTGTGCCCTTAGCTGACAACCTGCCCAGACCCCGGCCAGGCCCCCCTACACCCTCAGGCTGCTCATTCAAGGCCCTTGTCACTCCCACCACTCGGCCACTAATCAAGTAAATGAGTAACAGTGTCTGGTTCAGTCGCTGCCATTTCAGCACAATCAAGCCCAGGCTGGGGGTAGAATCAGGATTATACAAGTGTTTCTGGGTTATAAAGTTTATGCAAGATCTGTCAATAAAGAAGAAAACTGTATTTTTTTCATCAGGCTATAAATGAGGAATGGAAACTATGGGCATGGCTCGTCTGCAGCTCCTGTTTTTCTTTTTCAGTAGCACCGTCTAATCAGTAGAATGGTGTTTTTGGCTGTCAGGCAGAAGGCATCAGTAGAAGACGAAATCCTAAACCATCACCATTAACACTGATCAGGTTTCTCCCCAATCTGCTTGTTTATCCTCCTTTCTCCCGAGATCAGTACAAAGCTACTTTACAGCCTCTTAAACCCGACATGTTTCTCCTAGACAATACAGATGAACCACAAAACAGTCCTCAATGACTTTAGTGATTAAACGCAAGCAGTAGTTTTGGATGAACGGAGACAGGAAAGAGCAATAGAGACAGAGAGTGAGCGTCTCTCCTCCGCACAACTTCATCTCACAATCGGCTGCATTTGGCATCGGCACATTGGCCAGATTCAAAGTTTTCCACTCAGAAGAACAATGCCACGCTCCCTCCAAATCGATTGGTAATACGTCTCATCCCATTGATGCCATCTCTAATCCATTCTGGGCTCCTTTGCAAGATGGAGATGAAGAGGCTGAGGCAGAGGGAGAGGTATGGCAAGGCGCGTGGAGAGAGAGAGGGAGAAAGCGTAAATACTGGCTGAGCGGCCATGTATTCTGAGGAATTTGTGTTGTGTCTTTTTTCTCTCTTCCTCTTTCCCTCTACTGCGATGGGGCTGTGTCGTTAAGCTCTTTAGTCCGCGTGGCTAATGAAATAGGGTTGGCAGGATTACACAGGGCTAAAGCACTGTGCCTGGTGAGCCTTGGAGAAACCGCTGTAGCTCCGCCAAGTGAAAGGGAGGGAAAGGAGGAGGGGGTTTGTAGAGCGGAAGAGGGCAAGGAGAGGGTTTTTGGGGGAAGGGAGATGGTAGGTTAATTGTGAAAAGAAAAACACCTAGCCATACAAGAACATTATCACAACTGTCAGGTCTCATTCTGGATTGTTTTTCAGACGTTTGCCGCAATGATCCAGAGGTAGTTGGCCTCCGAGTCTGTTGAACCCTTTGCTCCCTGGAGGCTCTTAATGTTTAGGGTGGCCAACTGCTGGTGGAGAGAGAAAATAGAGTGAAGGAGAAGATAGCTCACACTTGGCTTCTAATAGCCATAAAAGCAGCAGAAGGTTTTTAACTAGTCGTAAAATCAGTGGCAGGAACAGGAGGATATTAATTAGATTAGCGCATTCATGGTCCTGTGATCACTTCTTCTGCTTCCATGATCATTTCTGAGAGATGGAATTAGATCAATTCATCATGTGATAGACCACTTAGTGATGCTGACAAAAAACATTTTTAAACATATGTGTAAAGGGTTTTTTTAAATGTTAGTGAAGGATTCTCATAACTTTTGCTGCTGTTACACAATCACCAAAAACAACTTTACATTTGGTTACATAATAAAGAGACATTCCACCTTTTTACCACATGAAGTTCAGTTTACTCATGTTGGAGGCTCCTGAAAAAAGTTTCCAAAGTTTGACAAAAATAACTATTTTGAAAGGAACTTTATGCTGTTCGGCTTACATTTGTCATCAACCTAAATGTCTGAAAACCACTATACCTATGTTATATATTTTGTTGAGTTGTGTGCTTACATTATCCCAAAATATTTTCAACAATTATTAAATCTAGAGAAATACATAATTTTAATCAAGGTAATGCTTGTTTGTTTGTTTGTTTGTTGTGGAGAGGAGGAGACATATGCAGATAGTTTGGCTCCTGGTAAAACCTCCTGAATCTTGAACACTCCTGTTAACAGAATATTACATATTGTGGCTTTAACATGCAGGTCACAAAATGTTGCACTTGACATATGTGCAAATTGTTCACTAAAAGTCAGGATATCTCGGCCCGGCTGCCTGGCTTTGACCGTTCTTTTTAATATGGCTCTCGCTGCACTGCCCCTTTAAAGCATCATCCAGTTTAACCCTCTGTTTACAGCTGGGAATCATCTCTCCCTGCCCTTTCCTTCTGTCTTCCTTCTCTCCTTCCTGTTGTCACATCACAGGAATAAATCTGTTTCCAAACATAATGGAGCCCTCCAGGGGGGAGGGGCCTCAGTTTAGTATTCCACTCTCTGATTGGCTGCCCGGCTTGTTGTCGTATATGATGATAAATCTGGCCCAGGTGTCACCTCCTCGGCAGCAGGTGAGGATTGATGGGATACAGGAGGACTATCCATCATCCTGGGCAGGTGGCACGCTATCGGAATTTGGGAAATCTGTTCCCAATCAGGGTCCCGCAGTGCTCGGCGGGGTTCGCAGCGCTGTTTGGGAGGCGTTACTGGAAATCAATGGCAAGCACTCAAGGTCAATGTACTGTTAGAAAACTCCTTAAGCTCTGACGGATAGATCCTTCTACTCTTTCTCTGCCTCTTTCGCTCTCTCTCACACTTTCTCCACGGGTGAATGCGAGGAGACACTGACATCTTCCATCCTCCACCACCCCGGCCCCCCTGTTAAAGGAAAGGTGGTTTTTAGGTGGATGTCATAGTGGCTGTCTGGAGTAATTTGCGACGCAGCCCTTCTCTAGGTGGAGCCAGCGAGTGCCAATCTGGGGCCGAGGCTGGGACTGGGGTTGGGGCCGGGGAGTATCGGAGATCTAATAAAAGCCCAGGGCGCCTGCCTGGCTCCTTATTCTTATAGATTACCTGTAAGTCACCTTGTCCCTGCTACTGTAAGGGTTGGGAGTTAAGCTGCATAAAGGCAGACATTCACCCTCACCTCCTTGGCTGGCTGAAAGTCAATTCAAACTGCAGATCAGAGGAGGGAGAAACTTTGTTACAAGTCTGCTGCAAGTCAGTGATTCAGCATCCAGTCAAACGGTGGCTTCAGGTGCAGCCCCCCACCCCAAAATCACCCCTCCTTTTGCCTTAAAAGAGCGACTGGCACACTAGAGTTTAACCATTGCTTGTCAAATCAATACTGTACAGCAGGGGTCATCAACTACATTTGTCCAAGGGCCAGGACTGTTCTCAGCACACATGGTGGCGGCCAAACCAGCCTGTGATTGATTATTATTTTCACTTTCTTACTATAGATATGTTTGTCACCAATATCAGCTATTAAAGGATTAAGTTCAGTTAACCAATTTAGCTCTCGGAAATACTTGGGCTGGCTTGGGCTGAAGGACATTTAACTTTTTTCATCTAACTTGCTGTCATATACAATAATCATCAGTTTACACGCTGTATGGCACTGACAATACCAAGACTGAACACATCCCTGAATTTGTCCTTTCTTATAGTGTTGACTGTAGTGTTTGTGATGCATGCATATTTAGAGTACAAATAACACCTCATTTGGTATAAAAAATCCCAAAACCATTTTGAAATTATTCTGCTATACATCTAATATATAGGTTTTTATAATTCTCAGATAGTTAATTGCTTACGAAGAAAAAATGTTTGAGATTTGTTTTAAAAAAATCCTATTTCATCCATCCACACATGGGCTATATTTCCTTCAAGTTCCTGAAAGTATACATGATGTATTAAATAAGAAAGCATTGACCAGAAAGGTCCTTTACAGCTGGACATCAGTCCCTCCACACACACACACAGTAGCTATCTATCTCCGTACGCTGCCCTCATTACCTGTCTGGAGGTCGGCTTCAGAGAAGGTCACAGACCTAACCAGCTGTGTTTCTGTTCCTGTACACACTAAGCTCATATCTTCTTCTCTCACCTTTTACCTTTCATGCTCATTCTTCTTTTATCAACATTCAACTGTACAATACTGTATTTCATATGTCTGTCCTGTATGTCTAAGTCCATCTTACGGTTACCTCTACTACTCTTCACACTTGCCACCCTGCCCCTCTATCCCAAGGTGACCCTGCCTCCCAATCCCCACTATCGGTCAGGCTCGGGCCCCTATTAATCCTACTTCATTTGTCCTGCCTCTTCCCTCCACTTTCGGAGGAATTTATGACAGTACCTTAAATGCTAATGGAGTCTAATCTGTGGAGAGCTTCGCTCTTTTCTAAAGACTCCTATCACTCTTTGTGCCACATGCATACAATGAGTCCACACATACAGGGACAGAGCCAGACTGGTATTAAGAGAAAGTTCCCTCGGTGAATAGACAGCACGTGTCCATTCAAATGTATTTCCACCCAGGAAATCATGTCCTCTTTGTGGAATAGTGAAAATAATATATTTTTTTGTCGAAATGCCTTAGTCTAGTTTCAAAAGATGAATCCTCCATCAAAGTTCAATGGCTCAGGGTAAGGGTTACTGCAGTGAACTGGAGAGATTAATTTTGGCCTGGGTTACTTCACTGTGACTGAGTGTGTGTCTGTCCCGCTGTCTGTCTGGCTCCCTCTGTCTGTGCATCGCTGTGACAATTAACATAGAAACTCCTCGAGAATGTTTAGCCTCACTTGAGGATAAAACCTGTCAAAAATAAGTGCTTCCTTTCGAAAAATGTGTGTTTATAAGAGAGAGGATAAAACTGGACAATTTTCTGCCTCACTAGTTTATTCAATGCAGGGGTAAAATAATGCACATTTTAAATGGATGTAATTACTAGTTATCACTGGCAGTTACTCCAAGTCACTTTGTGCTGGGATAGAGTGAAGGGACCAGTGATTTCTCCTCAACACTGGAAGCTATATACCAAACACACAATGGTCCTGTGAGGGGAACAATTGTGACACTTAAGTTCTGCACACAGATCCTCTCCATTTGACCAGCGGAGACACACAGTGAGGAATGATATTTATGAACAACAGACCAGGACAGAAAAACTGTTAGGATGCTGCGCTGGAGATTTAAAACATGAGACAATGCATACAGTACGCACACCTATCCACATGTGCACCATAATAGACCACAGGCCATGATCTCCATATAATGATGCGTTAATTAGTGAAGCATTAGCCTCTTCTACATATCTATATAATGTCCTAATCTGTTCTAATCCAAATGGCCTCATAATGAAGTGCTGTCTGCCTGCAGAAGACCCGCGACTGTCAAGTGACGTGTCAGGTGACACACACACACATCGTTTTAAACACTATACAGCATAAATACAGTTCTGCATTAAATATGACATTAATAACCCTAATTGTCTTGTAATTCTTCACTGAAGTTTTTATAATATAAAGACATTATAAACTAAACTAAATAATAGTTCCCACTTAAATTAACTGGAATTTTGTCACTCTAAAAACACGTATTACACTTGTGATACTTCTTCTATAATAAATACTGGTATAAAATGTGGCTTGCATTGAATGTTCCATGCTAAACAATATTGTATATTTAGACACTTAGGAGGGATTCCACAGACGAATCGGCCTTAATAATCAACTCGGTATAATTACATCCATAATATCAATGGAGAAACATCATATTGGAATGCACTGAGGCGTGTGTGTGGGATTGTGTATGTGCAGGTGTAAATGTGTGTGTGTGTGTGTGAGTGCACGTCCATGCACATGTTAATTCTGTGCTGGTCACTGGAGTAAGCTACGCTAGAGAAGGCAAAGCTGTGATTGCGTTGAGCGCTGTGCTGCGACCGACAGACTTAATACCAACCCCACTGGGCTGAGATCAGCTATTAAGATAAACCAGGCCAACTTAGTTTAATTCCTGGGCAGAATTACGCTCAGACCTGGCCTGCATTTGCATTCATGGAAATTTCATTAAAAGACTAATTTTGGCAAAGATTTAGGTTCTCTTGTTATTTCTGAGGGCAGAACATTGTCATTTGCATGAATGCATTATGTATGAGAAGCACTGTGACATAAAGCAGTTTAGGAAAAGACACACCTTTTATTTCAAGCCCTTTTTTATTTATATGAGAGAGGAAGAAGTGGGTGTATGATCCAGTATCATGTGCAGGCCACATCTATTACAAACCCTGTCAGCTGTGCTCTCGTTGTGGTCGTGACCTCTTTGGAAGCGCCTGTGTGTGGTACAATTGTTGGTTCATTTATCTGAATATAAATTGAAGCAGGTCATTGACTGATCGAGCAGTTCAGTGAAGCAACCGGAATAACGATGGCTGCTGAGACTTCAGTGAGGCTTCAATAATCAGACCGTAATAAAGCTGGTCATCCTACGGTTAAAACACAGCCTGACAGTGAGCTATTGTTTCCTGGAACTGTGGCTACCCATAAGGCAGTTCTATTCTCATAATCACCACACATAATGGATGATATGGGTCAACGTGGAGGTGGGGTATTTTTCATGCTCACTTTTAGCCAGCCAGCCTATTCTTTTATAGAACCTCTTCATGAGCGAGTTGGAACATCGCTGAATCTCACACTGCATTTCTTCCTGTTTTAACCTTGGTTTGACTTGTTTACCTCAAAACGTCAGGGGGAGGTCACGCTCCAGGCTCTTTGGAGGAAAAGAAACACTGAAAACAGTGTGTAGTGATGGAGGTAACAAGTTTTACAAGACTGTTTTCTCACGGCTCTACAGTACAGTGTATTAAACTGATTTTCCAAACTGAATCTCAAGGAGAAAAAAGAGAAATGCTTTTTGAAGTAGTCAAATTGTAGTGATGTCACCTATTGGTTTGTGGAGACATTTTGGCCATCACCATCTTGGTTTGCAAGGTGCATTTTTAATTCAAAATAAACAGCTAAGACCTTTAAGTGTCTTTTAGTATAATCAAATGCTGAATGAGACATTTTAAAGAAACAAACAGGGTCCAATTAATTTTGATAAATTGAAAAACAAACACAATGAAAGGGTGAATGTTTGAAGATAAAACCACACAGTGCGCTGTGGAAGTAAGTTGTCAGTTATTAGCTAGCCCCACCCTAAAGAATACCCTGCTTTATCGTTTATTTTACTCTAAATGCATCCACTATTTAAAGTTAAAATTAACATAATCCTGTATTAAGAAGACATAAAATAGGGATTAAGACAATATACTCATGAGAAAAATGCTTACTGAGGTATAAATCAGTAGAGTCGCCCCCTGCTGGCCATTAGAGGGAACATGCATTAAAGGCATTTTTGCATTGGCTTCAGTTTTCAGGCTGGTATGCTGCTGCTTGCACATCACTTTTTAAAAAATATAAATTTCTGCTGATTAAGAATCTGGGGGCACATGCGAGGCAAAACCCCTCGTTATATTTTCATATATGTTTCCATATTAAGCCATGCATTTATAACTGTGTATTGAATGTAAAACACAATAAACCATATGGCGCTTTTATTTGTTTTCTAGTGCAGGTTTACAGCAACAAATAAAAGTAAATGTATAGGAGTTTTATGACAAAGGAAATTACACAAGACTTTTCACTGCACCCTGATGACTGAGGACAGTAAATGTGACAATCAACAGCCAAGAAATGCAGCCTCACTGCATGGCCTTTGCACAGCGCATCTATTCATTTGTATTATAAGAAATATGCAGGCTGTTCATGATGGTCACCGGTTACCCACAATGCTTAAATTCTTTTAATTGTCATGCTAAGACTATAACAGAATCTTATTAATGCAGAAATAAATGCATTTATCAGACCTGGTGTCTTCTGCTCACATACTGTATGTCTACACACAGAGCAACTGTAGCCTCATGCACTATTGCCTCCTGCTCCCTAAATCCACACAGTAACACTGTCAGGGGCTTTAGTGAACGTGTTTACAGTGCTGTACGGCCAGTGATCATGAAGTAGCCTCTTTTCCCCCCAGCTCCATCTCAGCCGCCTTAAACTTTAATAGTGGACAGTTAAATATTAATAACTGATATCAGTGGGGGCTGCTTTACTGTTTTGGCAGCAGTACAACATTAGCCCGCCTGAGCTCCATAACTACTGGGCTGGTCCTGCTCCAAAGAACGCACACACATACACACACACGCTGAAATTTTGCACGTGAACACACTATAGGCAGACATACACACACAAAAAGAAAAAGTTTATGGAAGCATAGTAGGACTACAGTTAAACCTACTGGCACAAATGCTTCTAAAACTAAAATGAATATTGCAGAAAATGCAAAAACACTCACAAAAATACGACTGGGTCATATGAACAAAATCCTTTCTCCCGTTATAGGATATTTTACATCTCGATAATAATATATAGCATGTTTTTGTGTTGATTCCTATAAATAAATAGGCTATGTAAAATAACTATATGGTAAAGAAAATGTTTTGTTTCCTCCATACTCAGCACCTCTACGGCTTTGATCCCATGTGCATGCTCGCACATCACAAAGGAAACAATATAGAAAAATATATAAGATAGACATTTGATGGTATAAATCATCATATGGTCCAGACCTCTACCAAAGTTAACCTGACCCACGGGACGGTTTGTTACACAGAACCATCTGAGAAGCTGGAATTGCAAACTACAAACTTATTATATCAGAACCAGAAAATAGCAGGAACCTAAAAAAAATAGTACTTGGATTATTTTTTCTTCTTGTAATATTGTGAAAATCAAGCTGTGGTGCAAGGCGATACAAAAGCATGTTGGATACATTAAATTAGATAGGAAAATGAAAAGTAGGGCAGACACTATAGAGATGCACAACCTGCAGTGCACTTTACATTACAGGGAGTTTTATAGTGCTGCAAAGGAAAACGTGAGATTTTTCTCTTTTTTTTTCTGAGCCTGAAATAAAATAGAAACAGGGCCTCCCTTTAAGTAGTATTGGACAAACAAAGCAGAATACTTGCTTCAGGTGGCAATCCCTACAAAGTCCACAGTCCTTTATGTCTGTGTTTTTACATGCAAGTCTCTAAAAAAGCTTTCAGGCACTCTGTCGTGTCCCATCTTCACCTCTAACATTCAGGTGCACTGGTTTGTCAACACTGATGTCTCAGTGTGTCTCTGTGCATCTTTACCTAAACATGCAGGGTCTCCACAGGTCAGCAGACATCACATACACTGTCTCCTGGTGCCCCGAGGGTCCCAGGTTTGAGTACAGCCCAACTAGCTCTGCAAAAACACAAGCTTTTCTGCCTCGAGGCTACACTAAAACAGGCCACTCTTCAATCACAATTACCTTAATTAAGAGAGAAACTAAAGCTCAGCAATCACACAAGCCTCAGACAATGCAGGAGAGAGTCAACAGAGGTTTAAATCAAAATTTCAGCTATATGCTCAAACTTGTGCGGTGCAGGACTCCATCAGCAAAAACAAACTAGTTAGCAAGGCCTTGATGTGAGTCGTGCCTCTGTGGGTGAAATTCCCTCATGAAGCTTTAAATGTGGTCAACTTTTATGAGGCCGTATCACAGAAACTAAATCATCATGAAATATTTGAAAATTTAAAGAGTCTGGGGTGAAATTGTTCCAGAGTAATATTTCAAAGTAAAAGTAAAGAAAAACATGAATAAATGTGTCTCGGTTAAACGCATATTCCCAATGAGCATTTGCCTATTTATGTTTTATCTAAGGAAACGACTCATCCAGCCGGCGCAGAAGAGCGGGTGTCAGCAGTTTTGGCCCGTTCTCTCTGTTCTTGTTTTCTCTGTTTCTCTGCTTCTCTCTCACCCTCTCGCCTTATGTTGTGCTTTGCATTTCCCAGATGAATCAGACGGGTTAAGGAGTGAAGTGAGCATATACGTGTTAATCCTTTATTTGCTTGATGAACATATTTGTTTACTCCAGGGTACTCACTCTTAGAGGTAATTACATCCTCCTATCTCAACCTCTAATTACAGGTTTTGTAGTACAATCAAGGTCTTCAAAGTCAAGTGCACTGAAACTCCTTTCTTTCAGCTTAATAAATATCGCTCAGATATATACATATATACACTGTATTTACATTTAAATATCCAAGAGACACTTTAAGAGCATTTGTTTTTAAACTTTAAACATTTTAAAGTCCACCCAGAACTTCCAGATGTCCTCTCTCCCACCTTCCCGCGTCCTGTGAATGTCTCATGTAACTGTTCATCCCGCAAAACTTTGTTGACTAGCAGCTGCTGTGATGGAGCTCAGGCTTGCAGCTTGTAAGCCCGTTCTCATCCAGAGGTCATTGTGGAGGAGAGCTCAATGGGCCGGCACAGGCCCCTGCTGCGCTGCCAAGACGAGAGCAGGAGCGCTGCTAATCTGAGAATTGGGGGGGGATTAGGCTGCACTGTTATTGTCTGTTTGATGAGGGATTAAATTTGGTTAATCCAGACCTTCATATGGGATTCCTCATTTAAGATAGCAGCGCAGTTCCATCACACAGCTTAACCAAGCCTCTCTCACTCACTCTCGCCGTCTCTCGCCCTTCTTTCTCATACCAATCAATATTTATTTTGCTCTCTTTCTCCTTCCCCATGTGTCTTTCGGTGTCTTCACTCCCCGTTTACCTGTGATTGGTATCACTTCTGATAAGAGTGGACATAATTAGCTGTGCTATTTAAATTGTTCTATTTAGCTATACAACACGATATACAACTTGGAAATGAAAGAAGTAAATGTGAAAATAAGTGTGAAGCAAACTGAACATAAGTGTGTGGTGTTTGCAAGAAAGAACATCATATGAAAATATTTTACAGGTTAATTTTGAACACAGGTATGTCTGGGAAAATCATTACTGAGGCCCCTACATTGATCCAACATCCTTCAGCCAACGAGTTATTTATTTACTATTATTTCTTATTTAGACAAGGTCAGAGGGTCCAGTATTTCTAATTTAGTCACATCGAAGGTAAAAATGATATCCTCTTAGTTACCTCCAAGAAGTGCAACTCAGTCCTCCTCCAAAGACATTACAATGTAGCTGATTGTGTATTTTTATTTATCAGTTTAAGAACAATATCCAGATTACAAACGTGCAGCTTCAGCTTCTATTCGAGTCTGTGTCTTTGCATAATTTCTCAGAGATGAAATATTGACATTGTTCCTCCTGTTCATAAAACAGATTGATGCATGTGAATAAATTATTTCTCAACCTCAAATATTCATGATTTGAATGTGATTTCCTATATATTTCTGTAGGTATAGCTGCCCTCGGGAGAACACATAAAAGGACAATAACAATATTCTAAGTGCTATTTTGCTGCATCATCACTGTCATCGCTGATGTATTCAGTTTTATTGTACTTTTCATTCAGTCAATACAAAAAGAAAGTGTTTTTTTAGATAGCTCGCCACTTGCCAATACAGAGGCACGACCATAAAAGTAT
This sequence comes from Serranus cabrilla, assembly GCA_903364295.1. Taxonomy (NCBI): domain Eukaryota; kingdom Metazoa; phylum Chordata; class Actinopteri; order Perciformes; family Serranidae; genus Serranus; species Serranus cabrilla. Next base: position 343,913 of record CAFUXE010000897.1, on the reverse strand, counting down.
ATGATCTAATTGATTCGTAGTGAAAATATATTCCAGAGTTTTATGCATCCGAGTAGACCCTGCACAGGAAACAGATGTAGATATATTTCTTAATCTCCCAAAATATGCTTACTAGTGACAGGCAAATAAAGCCACATATGTACATTTAAACAGTTAATAAAACAAAGCCTGTTTAACAATCAGAGCGTGTGGGAGGGCAGGAGAGGGAGATGGGTGAAAGTCAGTATATCATCCATTTATATCTGCACAGCAGCTTGTAAAATCCGGAGCATTGTATTTGCCACACGTGCACCGCTTCCCTCTCGCTGACATCTCCCCCCCGTCTCCCCCTCCTCCCTCCTCCGTTCTCTCAGCCACACCATTTAGAACAGTTGGCATCATTAATGGGAGGGATTGCCTCTAAATTGGCAACAATGAAAAGACAAATTATGAGTGGCAGAGTGCTGGAAAGTAAGGGAGGGCGGGTGGGAGGAAGAAGGGAAGAATTAGAGTATTTGAATAATTTAGCCCCCTGTGGCTGGGATGACAGGAGTGTTATTCTGAAGGAAGGCCCCGCTGCTAGAGAAATGAGAGGTTGTAATGAAACGTAAGCGTGTCTCTGTGCGAGTGTGTGTACGTGGGCGAGTGTGTGTGTTGCTCTTCCTCGG
>CAFUXE010000897.1:328484-339412 GCA_903364295.1 Serranus cabrilla | reverse complement strand
GTCACTCTGAATGAGCCCATAGACACACACTGCACTGAGGGGTGTGGGAGCTGTCAGGTCCTGTTATTGCAGATGGTATAGCTTCACACACGCACACACACACATGCACGTACACACAGACCCCTCACCCACAATGGATTGTGACGCAGGTTACATACTGTACGTATGGCTCCTATAAGGCTTCCTGTCCTCAGAGAGTTTTTACCTCATCAGTAACTCCGGGTTACTGTCCCAGATTTGGGGATCGTGGTTATTTGTCTTGTTAACAGTATTATATAAGAAAATGAGGCTATGAGCAAAGCCTACATTAAATTTTATATCAATGAGAAAAGTGACATTTTTTATTTAATGTGGGGCCATTTATTCTGTGTTGGTTCAAAGTGACTGAAGTGTTTGGTTTTTTCAAATATTTGATTCATTGCATTACATTTTTAATCGTCACACCCCCAGTTTGCAAGGTATGCTTTCTTTAAAAAAGCGCCAACAAAACCAGGATACGTTATACAACACATCCTTGGACCTTAATGACAAAATAATGAATTTGCCATAGACCCTTTGAAATTAGTTTTCTGCATTAATCTGTCATAAAATGTGATCTGACCTGCATCTAAGTATCAAGTATAGACCAACATGATGATACCAAACAAACAATCATAATATTTCATGTCTCTACTGAACATATCCATGAAACATTCATAGTACTGGTGGAAAAAGTAAGTGAACCCTGATGCTAATGACTCCATCAAGAGCTAATTGGAGCAAAGCTGGAGTCCAATCAGTGAAACAAGATCAGAGTTTGCTGTAGAGCTACTTTTACTAATAAAAAAAACACTCAATTTTTTTGAGTGGAGACAATTAGTACTGTGCCTACTCTCCCCAGAAATGGGCGCCCAGCCAAGTTTACTCCAAGGCACAATGCAGAATAATCAGTGAGGTAAAAAAAGAACCATAGATAAACAGCTAGAGGCTTCAGGGAATCATCATCTGTTCATGAGTCTACCATACGGAAAAGATTGAACAGGCATGGAGTCCATGGTAGGACACCACAGAGGAAGCCACTGCTTTCCAAAGAAAACATCACTGCACACCTGAAGTTTGCCAAAGAGCACCTTGACACACCGCAATGCTATTGGGAAATGTTTTTTGGACTGACTAAACTAAGGCCGAACTATTCAGGAGGAACACTCATCTCTACGTATGGCGTTAAAAGGGCACCGCATTCCAACATGAGAACATCATCCCAAGAGTGAAGTACGGAGGGAGCATCGTGATTTGAAATGAAAGCAGAAAACTGGGTCATTTCAAAGGGTTAACATACTTTTTCTTGCAACCGTATGTTAAAATATGAAGATATTTCAATCTAAAAACTACAATCTAGGAATAAAAAGTGGATCATTTAGTGACTATTTGTTTCTTCCTGAAATTATAAACGCCACCTTCATCTCACACAAAGCTCAGCTGTCACTGAAAACTGCTGCCGTGACGATCCACTGCTCCTACTGTGTCCTGTGTTGAATGGATTCTGCACAATACACAAAAAGGAATACCGTTTTTCTATTTTCTGATTTATGTCAAGTTTTTGGAAAGGAACAGTATTTCTGTGCTCGGTCCCTGCTGCCGTCATATTGTATTCCAAACTGCTTTGTGGTACAGATACAGAATAACAAATTCTGGTCTCAGATCTAGTGAAGTCTGTAGAGGAAAAACCCCAAAGTAAAAGTTCCTCAGATCCTCTGTGAGTGAAAGCAGCGGACCACAGGTAGAATCCAGGTGGGACTGTAACATAGCTATCACTCTGTAGATTTGTGGAGGTCACATTCATCTTGTGATGCTCTCTGGTCCAATAGGAAGCGACATTATTACCTGGTCCACTCAGGATTGTAAGTGATTGAGCTGTGCTGTAATGTGACACTGTATTGAGTTAAACCCAGACAGGTCACACCAACCCTTCCCTCCTCATCAACATCACCAGGCCTTAAAAACGGCCTGCTCACCCCAATCAATGACCCTAATATACATACATTTGCATACTAACCTAATGGATCTTTACCTTGATCAGACCTGACCAGCACATGAACATTTGGCTGTGTATCATGCACTTTGTCACAGACAGCAGCAGCAGATTGCATGTCATAACACGTAAACTAAGGCATCAGCCCTTTTGAAATGTGTACATTTCAAAGTCTAATAAAAAAGTGTTTCCTGAAGTCAACATGAACCAAATAGCCAAAGTTTCTTTCCTGTGGTTGTTTTTTTCAACCCATGTTTTGGTTATTCCACAGAAATGATTGAAGACTTTTGCTGTCTTCACACTCAAGGCAAAGCTCTGTTTTGCCTCCTGTTACTCATGCAAGTTTAAGCATGTGATCATTTGTGTTATTTGCACAACCCCACCTTTTTCCCCATCTTCAAACACGGCCAAAATAACCACTATTGCACTATTGTGTCTGGGTTGTGGATTTAACCTGCCAGGAACTGTGTCTGGAAGACTGCTGCTACAGCACTACTATGAACCCAGAATGTACAGATTCTGTTGTGTTTTAACTGCAATTAACAGATCAGAATTGTGTCAAAACAAAGACATCATGATGTGGATTTTTAAAAAGTCTCATGCTTTATCAGTTCTGCCTGCAAGACATCAAACAAACAACTTTTAAAATGTTTGTTTCCTGAATATACTTTGGATCAATCATGCTATGCATAACAACCTCAATGCTGATAGTCTTTTGCAGCACTGCATTGAAAAATAATTGACTCACATGAATATGTGAATGATGCCATATATGTCTCCACATCATATGAAATGCCTGGTCCAAATAATATTAACCTTGAATCTACTTGCATTGACCTTGTATGTCACTGTGCTGTGGGAAAAATTTGGCTTTGCATTTGCCAATTTTTAAAAAATGAAATTTTTCAGAAAAATAAAGCCTAATAAGTCGATTCCGAAGCTGTTCAATGAACCCACGTCAGGTCTGATAGATCATACTGGAGCCCTTTTTTTTATTTGAGTCCAGGTTCAGATTTCCATTCATCAATCCATTTTCTGTACTCGCTTACTTGTAAATCTCTGAAAATTGTGTCTGCTTTGTGGTCCATAAACTCATACAGAGTTTACTGCTCCTGCAAAACTGTAATGCTTTCTGAGATTGTTTTCACATACATCCAGGATTTTATCCGTACTTCTCCATCTTTCTTTGATCTCTAACAAAATCACTATCACAATAGAGAGGAAGAGCGAGAAAGAAGGCCAACTGTATAAACTCCTGCCAAGTACGCTCCTCAGGGCAGGCTTAAACGGGTCTGTGGCAGTCCATTTATTTATCAGTGGCTAAATTCAATAAAACGGCCCATATATGAAAGAGGGGAAGTAGCAGCGCTGTCTGACCGGAGGATTTATCACAGCTGGGAAACATGTTGTTGCTCTTATCTGTCCAACACTGATCCATTCTTTCACTGCTGATGACGTAAAGCTCTCCCCACGTCCACCCACACTGACGGGCTGGAAGATAGCCTGACTGAAAGACACACCATTGACTGTATGTACTGTAAACAGGAACTGATGTCTGCAGAATAAATGCTTGATTAGAGGTTCGCAACAGAGGTGCTTATCATCCTTTATTTATCCTGTGAAAGTCCATCAAAAATACTATTTCTTTCTAAATTAAATTCCATGCATTTACAATTTTTAACCAGAGAATAACATTCCAAAATCTTCAACAAACTAAAAGTGTGAAGCTCAATAAAATATATTGTGAAATGTATCATGAGGATTTTGGCAACAGTTTTTCGAGAATACATTTATTTGTTATTTGGCTGAGAGTTTAGCCAGATAATCGATACCAATATTATCACTACAGTATATATGAAGCCAGAAGACAGTTAGCCTCGCTTAGCATAAAGACTGTAAACAGGAGTAAAGAGGTAGCCGGGCTCTGCCTAAAGGTAAACCAACCTACAGGGAGATATGTGCTGTGCTATTTGTTGTAAAGGAAATAGTTTGCCACACCATTCCAATTAAAAAGGCAAAAGAAAAGGCGACATATTGCCTGAAATTTAAATCAGATTAGATTCTTCCAGCTCTTCAATAGAATTAAGAGTATGAATCAGCAAAATCGCTGCAGTCCTTAAAGCCACATTAAACACCATAAATATGAAGATAACCTCAGCCATCATATCTGTATTTACCTGAGCAGTCTCTCACACACACACACACACACACACACACACACACACACACTTGACCCTCATTGAGTGTAAAACTGGAGATGTTTACAGCTAACAATGTGGGAAGCCTCATTGGACACTTGGTGATTAAGTGAGCAGGTCGGGGCAACAGCACATTCCCCTGTCACTCAACTGATGGCAGATTAGACGTCTGAGTGGCAGCCATCAACTGCCATTTTTGCAGGTGTGTGCACGTACGCACACACGCACATGCTCGCAGATGTCAGCAGGCCTATGTCTGTTGACAGGTCTGACCACAGGTCTGCCTGTTCCATCGCCTGTCCACTCCTGTCCCTCCACCCGTCTGTCTTCAGGTCCTATATCAACCACGTCACACACCAAAACCTGAATCCTGGTCGCCCGGACTGCTGCTGGTGCCATGTACACACACCTTTTCTCCTCTTGCCTCAGACAGACAGATGGACAGACTGAATGACACTTGGACAGATCCATGCAAGTCCCCAAGGACAGCTGCAGTCAGTGTGATTAGGCACACTCATGGCCCCATGCAGCCACTTACACACACACACACGTTTACAACTGCACATACACAGTCCCACACACAGCCCTCAGTGAATTCAATATGTTTCTCTATTGATATTATAGGTCTAATTATACTGGCATTATTACGGCTGATGTGTCTCCAAAATGTCTAAATGTACAAAATTGTTTAGCATGAGACATTCAATGCAAACTATATGTACATAATGTTCGAGAGTGATAATAGGATCCCAGTTAATTCAAGTGAGAACCATTATTTTATGTCTTTTATCTCTTTATTTTATATTGTAAAAACTTAAACGAGGAATTAAGAGACAATTAAGGTTATAATTATTATATTTAATGTGGAACTGTATTTATGCTGTAAAGTAATCAAGACATTTGGATTAGAACAGATTAGAACATAATATAGATATGTAGAAAGGACCAATGTTTAACTAATTACGCATCATTATATCAGTGGTCTATTATGGGGAGTGTATGCATATATGTTTCATGTGTTAAGTCCATCTCCAGCACAGCAAGTTAACTGTTTTTCTGTCTGGTGTATTCACAGAGTCTCTCTCACACACAGTATTACCCTAAATCGACCTGGCATCATTTTTTCCAGCAGCCGTGTCACTTAATATGGAAAAAGATTAAAAATCCACACCTCAGACATGCAGTGACCTCACACACAGTGTCCATTTTGTTAAACCAGTCTTCCCCATTATTAGAACATTTTGTGCAAAGGACCATTAGGAAGAAATGGCCCAAGCCAGGAACAGCCTGGTGCCAGCCGTCACGTTATCTGTGTCAAATCACCAGATATTAGTTCAGTGGGAGCTGTTACAGCCATCAAACTGTGTTTTTGTCCTTAAATGTTCCACTGTGCAGCTGATCTATGGTGGATTATATGAAGTTATATGAGGTTAAGGGATGGAGCAGTCCTTATGTCTGGAGATGAGTCTGGTGAATGTTTATTGATTGACAGTTAACCCAGGTTAAGGTTACTTCCTGCTCACATAATTCATCTGATCGGCTTAATGATAAGAGAATGTGTCAGTGAGTACAAAGATCTATCTCAGTCAGACACACGGGTGAATTAGTCTACAAGATGTGTAGAGTTCACCAGCAGGTAAGCAAAATATATTCATTACCTTGTTAAATGTCTATTTTTTCTAATTTGATGAATGGCTGATAAGATAATAAATCATATACTGAGATTAGCTGCAAGTGATTTTTATTAAGTTATTTTTTATTAAGTATATTTGAACAAAATTTTCACAGAAAAGTTGATTCCAGCAGCAAAAGTAGACGCAAGATAAGAAAAAAATACTTCCTGTCAGATCCTAGCAACATGCCAAAAACAGGTTTTATTTTGTAGAGCTAAAATTTAACAAGTGTTAGTTATATCATCAATTTCAAATAAAAGATCATTTGGAAGATGCAATTTCATGTTGCTTTTTTGTAAAACTTCAAATGTGCCCAAAAAAAACATGACAAAAAGAAGACTGCCGTTTTTTGTACATATTAACTAATAAAAATTGGCGATTGAAGAGAAAAACAATTGACTACACTTGTTATAACTGTTAAGGATCTGAAATAAACACCCACCAAGCGCTAAAAGTGAGTAGATTTTCTGTTTGCCAAGTAAATCCCAGTGGGCTATTTGCCACACTGGTGGGTAAATGTCTGCAGTAAAATAGTCGAGTAAAAAAACTTTACAGAGAGTCTCTACCACATTTTGGTGTCAGATACAGGCGCACAGCTTCTGGTGCCTGCTGTGTCAGAGTTCAAAAATATTAAATATCATTTTGCTTGAATTCTTGCTTTGCTAATATATGTATATGTGACACCAAAAGTCAATTTGCCAAATAAAAAAGAAATGTCAGAATGGTGGATTTAATTATCTACCAGTCTCCTTTGCTGGCGAGTCAAACAGATGGTTTCGGACACTGGTAGTCGGGTGTCACGGCCTTTTATACATTTTGGGTGCTCGTACATCCTCACAGACATCTGAATATGAGTTACAGCTGTGCTAAAGTATTACATATACTATAGGCTATAGCTTAAAAATTCTCCTAGCTTTTCTCCAAGTACAAAAGGGAAAAACACACACGCATCGCAGAGAAAGTTCGCCTTTCTCTGTGGTTGCATTCCCATGGTAGTTTGCACAAACCCCTCAGGCAAAGCTTTATCCCCGAGCTAACATGCTGGAAAGCCTCTGAGTACCCCAATGATCAAAGTCGCCCATTTGTTTGAACACACTGAGACAGAGTCATTAGAAATGCATATTACACGACAGCTATTGCATATTAACACAGTCAGGCAGCCAATTAATCATTAGCTCATCAATATCTCATTTGCATGAAATTATTCTCTTTTAAGAGCCTGTGTCTGAGGTGACGGGGTGAGCTCATCGATAATGCTAATGTCCCTGTGGGCCTGGGAGAGGAAGGGGAAGGGGGGGAGACGGGGGAGAAATGGAGAGGGGGAGACCTTGTTCAAGTGTTCAACTCCCACTTTAAATACCATATGAAGAGAATTAGCATGTACATCAGCTCGAAGAGTTTTATATCAGCGAGTGTTGGAGAGTTTCTGCAAATATGCTTCTGTGAAATGAACGCATGCAGACGAGACAAACTTGACACACACAAATATATGCATATATGCACACAGACACATACATTTATGCTATTGGCAAGGCCAGAGCGAGTCTCAAGGTCGCCTGAGGCTCAGGGCTCTTATAGATTGCAGCTATGGTGCGTATGTGCCCTGACCACACCTTTGTGTGTGTCAGCGTGTGTGTTGCAGGGCTGGTAGATGGAAATGGCAGCACTGGGAGTGATTCTGTCACCCTTCCCTAAAGAGGAAGGTGAGATGTGCCATGCTTGTTATCCATCAAGACATTGATTCCTCGGATGGAAATATAGGAAAAAGGGAGAGAGGTGGAAATTCAACAAGAGAAGACATCAGAATTTCTTGTTAGCCAATTTGTTAAATGATGAAGCGGACAGTAATTCTAATGAACATCTTTATCATAAAGTCAGTCTGTGCAGTTTTGTGTCATATTAATTCTAAATATTTATTCACCCATGTATACAAATATTCAAGTTATCTTCCAAGTAAGAACAAAAGTTAATTATTGTCCTTGTAAACAGTCATCGCAGAAAAAACATCCCAAATCTAAGTCCACTTACTAACATTCGCTTGATGAAGACCATGTGATTCAATTCAAAAGCTCTGGGAAAAGCTCGTAAGACCTTGAGTTGTCAAGAAATTTTTTTTCCAAGGTCAAGAAAAAAGTTTTTGCTCAACTTTTAAAAGTACTGTGGATTCATTCATAACAGCTTGGAACTCTCTGTGACAATCTGCTGATGAAGATAATGCGACATGTCCTGGTTACTCCAAGAAAAGCAGTTTGCAGTTACAGATGCAAGAACTGAGCAACTACCCAGGGGTTTGGCAGCAGGGTGGCATGGGGTGGCATTTACTCATTTACTGTATATAAAGATAAACAACATGGCAGCTCATCATAAGTGAAGCCAAACATCTCAATCACCCCCTAGTGGCTCACTGCAGTATAAATCCTGCCCCCTCTATATTAACGGATGGGACAAACTAAATAAACCAAAGAATATGTCAAGTTTACAATTGTTTCTGTAATTTTAGTTCCTATCACACTGATGTATGTCCAAGTGTTGCTTTTTCTGATAGGCTTGCTTTTAATTAGTTATTTGATGCTATAAAAAGAGCTTTAACATCATGATTGACAGCTGGGATTGACTTGCGATTGGCCTTGATACCACAGCTCCACCAGCCGATCACTACTGCACAGACTGTCTCCAAATGACAGCAAGATGACAGGACAGTGAGAGGAAGTGGAGCCGCATCATCCATTCTTTATACAGTCTATGCCCCCTGACTGGTTCCTGGTCACCCCTGTGCCACCTCATTTTATCATTAGAGAAGGCTGAAATGCCCCTCTAAATCCCCTGAATAAAAATGGGGACTGAAGGTTCCCAGGGCAGCAAATGTAAAATTATTTAGACTGAATTTGTATTAAATTTGCTCAGAGACAGCCATGTTTTTTCTCCAGGTTTAAATGCCTCCCTATATGAATCTCACTTTTTGTCCTCTTTCTACAGGCTCCACTTCTTTCTCCTTGTTTCTCCTTTCCATCCTCATCCCCTCTTGAGCTCAGGGAGGTGATACAGGTACTCTTAGCTGATTACCAAACATGAAAAGGTTTTCCTAAGTTCAAGACTTTTCATTGATTCCCGACCCCCTCCTGCTGCTGCTCACTCTCTGCCTCTGCTCTCCTCCTCATTGTCAATCCTCCCGCCTCTCGCCACCCTTACCTCCGTCTCTACCCCTTCCCCTCTTCACCAGCACCACGCCCTGCCCCTCTCACCCGTGTTTAGCGCGGTCAACACAACACAACACTGCCAATTGCTATAATTGTGCATGTGTGTGTGTGCGTGTCTGTGTGTGAGCGCAATCTCTGTGTCTGTCTATTCAAGTGTTTGTGTTTGAAGATACACTTGAGGCCTAATTAGAACCGTTATAGCTGCAAAGGGAGTGGTATAATGGCACATAATGAAAAATGACAAATTTCCTCTCCAATAAAAGCGAAATTGATTAATGAAAAGCACTTTGAGATAGAAGAGGTAAAGCGTTGTTGGATATAAAAGATGATGTATTAATCCTCTGCCGTTACAGATGGTTCAACCCTCCTGACAACTGCTATTCTGTCGAGACACTGTTAGCATGCATAATTATGCTAATTAAGACCTAATTAAGTGCTAATTCTTTAGAGAGTCTCTTTCTTTGGTTGTAATTTAACACGACTCAGCATTTAACACTTCTTAAAGAATTTCACACCCCCTGTGATTCATTTGTAGTCCTCGTTTCGTTTGTTTTGTGTTGTAGACACATGTAGGCCTCCACACTGGTCAAACAATGATGTAAAAAAAGGCCATGGTTGAGAGAGAAATGGGCCCGGAGCAAGAAAGAAAGCGAGAGAGAACTCAGTGCACTGGCACGGACATACTGATAATGGAAATTAAACTATGATAGGCTGGGTTAGAAACTCAGATATATTAGATATGTTGCGGAATTTCGACATAGTTCATTAGTGAAAAGTTGCATCACTCTTTTCAAAATGGGTTATGACAGGAGATCACTATTAACTGAGAGGTGTTTCACTGCCTCTTAATGATCACAATGTGCAGTTGTTACACACAAAGTATTTTTTTTTACTGTGTTTGTGTTTTCACTTGTGAGAATTAGTTCTGCAGCAGGCCGACAGGACATTGTTATGTTGAGTGACAGACAGATCACAAGTTGTTACAGTATATTGCGTCAGAGGGGAACGGAGGATTGTGTGACAGTGATCCAGTGTGTTCAACAGTGACCCTGCGTACACGAGCGGTGACTCACTGTCATTAAAACAAACCCATTACAAAGTTGACATGACATCTGTCAACCCAGCCATCATCTCAGGTCAGGACTCTTGACCTCTCCCTGTCATGGTGCATGTAGCGATCAGACGTAAAGCAACTCACTGATTGGCTGCGGAGCCCAGGAGCAAAGGCTGTTTCATAATGCTGTCTGTTGTATCAGACAGTAAGGGCTTTCTGCAAATTGGATAGTGTGTTTTTCTCCAAGAAGCAACCGTAAGTCTTGTTTTCAGAGTCCTGGTTTGCAATTTCAGCAGGCCTCCTCTTGTTGAAAGTCACAAAAAAAGACTTTGTTTTATCAGAGTAGTAACATCATATGTTTGTTTTTTTTTACCATATGGGACTATATCCTCAAGTATAGATGGTCAAATAAATCCCAGATTTTATCTTTAAATTTAAACTCACTGAAACCAAATGTTATATAAATCTCAGACTGAAAAATGTCTCAAGAGAAGAAGCAGATGCAATGTAGTGTGGAGATTTTCTACGTTACCTTAAATCAACGATAGGCCTGTAGCATTGGAGCAGGAGTATGTGCAGATAATGAAGTGTGGCACTAAGTAACTGCGGAGTCCCTGCCAAAGCTTAATTAGAGATTCATCCACTGGTATATATCACTGTTAGTGTGTGTCAACAGGGTGCCGTGCATCAGCCACTGGCAGAAAGGGGTTTATGGCTCAAACTGTGTGTGTGTGTGTGTGTGTAACAGCCACATAGGCGTGTGAAATTAAAGACCAATAATTAATGAGAGGTGGG
>CAFUXE010000897.1:310534-322717 GCA_903364295.1 Serranus cabrilla | reverse complement strand
GGTGTCACTCGTGGAGGCAGCTGCAGTCGCTGGTGTGACTGCTCTCCTCAAATCAGAGACCCTCGTCCCTGTCAACAGCAACCTGGCCCTGAGGCTACCACTGTCACACAGCGCGCACCCTCCCGAACACACGCACACACACAAACACGCACACACTGACTCGGGGGAGGGAAGGAGAGGAGCTGGAGGAGGAGGCGGCTGTGTTCTATCTGGAGAGCTGATTTCCACAGTATTAGGGGAATAGGGTGATGGAGACTGGAAGAAGAGAGGGAGAGGGAAAAGGGGGAGAAGAAAGGATAAAGGGAGGGGTGAGGGATGTGTGTTTTAGTTAGAACAGCGGGCCTGATTTCCTTCCTGACAGAGAGGCCCAATTATTAGCTGTGACAGTTTAGGGAAATTGGGCGTGAGTGTGATGGGACAGATAGGAGCCGAACAGATAGGGGAACTGATAATTGTTCGACAGACGCTCAAGTCAGGTAGAAATCCAGCTGCAGGATTCACCTTGCTCTGTTTCATGTATACAAATGCAAAAAAAAAAAAAAACTATGATTCACCAACAAGTAATTTTACCTAACTAACAAACACCAGTGAAAAAGTCTTAATATTTCACTTTTTCCGCCTTTGTTCTCATCCTCTCACTCTTACTCTCTTTGTGTGCGTGTGTGTGTGTGTGTGTGTGTGTGTGTGTGTGTGAATGACTTGGCCTGTATTTGTGCTGGCAGCATACATAAGAGGCCCTCTGTGCAATCGGACAAGGTGCCGATATCTCAGTCATGTGACAGTGACTTCCTGTCTGTGTGTCAGACAGCAACTGAAGGCTTGTCAATACATGCTCGTGCTCACATCCTTTCCCATCTCCTCAAACACAAACTCACACGGCCAGTAGAGGACCGTGAAAACCACTTTATTCTACTTGCTGTGTATCAAGCTTCTCCGATGGGAAGGAATTAAACTTCAGAGTATGCCACTTGCTCCTTTTACATATAAAGCTTTAATTGTTTACAGGATACTATCTGGAAACGTGAGCCAAGGTCAGAGAGTGAGTTCACTGTTTGCATTCAGATTTCCCCACCTTAAAAATATTGTAATACATTTTCTAATATCCAAATTAATTAATTTATCTTATGGTTGTTTAACAGGACACAGCAGCTGTGCAGTCTCCATCCATCCCACATACATTCCCTCCCGTTCCTCTTCCACTTTTACCTTTTGGTTGCGGAGCCAAAAGGTAAAAGAGAGAGCCTGGAGGCTTTTTTAAAGGACAACACTGCCCTCGTATGGCTAAAAGATGCTATTAAAATAAGACATCCAGTCTTGCTTTATTCTCAAGTTGCATATGTTGCAATTTTGCACAACTAAGGTCAACCAATAAAGGCGTAAAAAATACACCTGATCAGTACTATAGATGCACATTTTCTTTACAAGTGTAAAGTTTTGATTCTACACAGTCTGTGAAAACTGATCCTTTGCTCATTTAAAGCCACACAAACCCAGAGGCTGATCAGTAATCCAGATAAATCTCTCTCGATGCCCGCAGCATCAAATATTCTTGTTTGGACTCATAGATGCCCGTTGCCGTGACTACAACCCATCCACTCTCTGCTTAACATTTGTCATTGATCGCAGCCGAGCCCCCATAGGCAGGTCTAATTCATTTACGAACTTGTCATTCCACATCATTGATTAAGTTGTCCTTCATCCCAGCTTTAATTATATGCAAAGATAAAAGATTTTCTCATTATTGTGTTTAATCTAATGAAAGGCCTTGTGCTACAGCAGGGGCCGGTTCAGAGGTCCAGACTATTGACCTTGGAGGGCACAGCTAGCGGATGAATGTTTTTAATTAGACAGAGCAAACGGCTTTGGGAGGGAGAGCCTGAAGATGTCTGTGAGGCCGGAGGGTGGGACAGATTGGCACGGAGCAGTTTAATAGATCTCAGCAGGTCACTGTCTCGCACCTTTGTCTCCAGTCAAGACTTAGGCCTATTTCTGTTCAGCTCGCTGCAGTCAGCCGTATGCAGTGTGGGGAACGAGTACTAGAATATCTGACTCAAGTAAAGGTACTATTACCACATAGAATTTTTAAAGAATACATTTTACTCAGGGACAAATTAAATTATCTGTGTAAAGTAAACTTCAGTTCAAATAGATTCTGAGTATATGTTGCTGCATTCAATTTTTTAAAAAGAAAGGGTGTGGAGGGAGGGTAGAGAAAAGAGCCAACATGATGAAATTCATTTATGCTACCAAAGAATGTGCATAAACATTTCCAGCCACAGAACTACACAAACAAACAACATCTTTTCTCTTTGCAGCCTGTACATCCAACTGATGACCAGTTACACAACCAGAAATATGACAAAAATGACAGACAACAAATAAAAACTAGTCCCATGGTGGGGGCAATAAGCAGCCTGGTTTATATCATTTCTCGTAGAATTAAGAGCAGGATGTATGAACATTATAAACTTCAAACTCATGCAGCAAACAACAACAACAACAACAACAACATGCAGGGTACACACGACACATAGACCATGGTACGATGACATTTTGTTCTGTACAGAGACTTATATCATATCAAAGTGTCAGGGTCACTTCTGGGCTGTTTATGCTAACTTGTGTTTTGGTAATCTGTTTTCATCATCCTGATAACTATATTTCTTTCGTTTCAACCCATACCTGGTCCGTGTGTTGTTATACTCACCTGTCTGAATGAAGTCCTCCATATTCTGCTTCAGTTGAAACTTCTTCGCTCGCTCATCCTCCACCAAATGATAAATCCACTCGGCACTTCTCTCCCAGTGTAACCAGTCCACCCAGCTGTCCGTCCCACTGCGCTCCTCAAAGTTTTCACTCGTTGATTGAATGACACCCAGATTATTGTGATGGGTGGCAGGTTTTAAGTCTCTCATTGAGCGCAGGAGTCCACCGTGCAAATTTTAGCATTTGGAATAGTCCTTTATTGTCATTGTCAACGGAATTAAAAAGTGCCAGACACTAGAGCATCAATAGCAATATCAGTAGCTTGTTAGCCAAGACCCGGCATGCACCTGTGGGGCAGGTAACATGGATGGGTGTGTTCGATTTGGGTACCTGAGCGTGCTCGCTGGACGGTGCATTAGCTCCAACCAGTGCTTCATTAAAGTGGATGCAACCTTTGATTTTGACAGTAAAAACATGAATATGCGACTGGAAATCTAGCGCATATTGTACTGTAAATCTGCTTTTCTCGGGGTATCATTAAATCAACAATATTAAATGTTTGTTTAAATGTTGCAGGCCATTTATGTCCATTTTATTTTTAAAAGGTTTGATATCATCTAATGAAAAAATATTTGTAAGCTTAATTTGATTGAGACATTAGTGTAAACATGTGAAATATTTTCATAAACTCAGGTTCATATGTGTAGCCAGATATAATATATTGATGTCACATCTTATTCTTAATGCCTGCCTAATATCAATTATTCTCAAATATGTGCCCAAGTTATAATTTCTAATTTATTTATACATATATAGAGCAGGCTGGGAATAACTGTTTGTATATTTCCCCTTGCAGACAGGAGGAGAGGAGATTCAAACCTTTGAGGTATTTCTTGCAGTTGCAATAATGTAATGTGAGTCGAGAAGCTGCAGGAGTGAAGTGGAGGTATTGTGATTGAAAGAAAATGAAAAGAAATAGGGGTTACAATAATACCAATAATTGTATTAATTAAGGATTGGTTGCTTATAATAAATACCAAATTAATTGTCCTACTTATATTAGACTGATACGACTGGGAGGTGCTACAGACACACTTCACCACTAGAGAGCAGTACAGCCTCATTTCAGCCCTTATAGAAACAAGGCGCACATTCTCTACTGTCTGCATAGAGTGCAGCTCACAAATATTGATCCAGCATCTTTTAAAATCTTGACACTTCCAGAATAATAAGACACCAACTTAGCAGAACAGATAAGTCATATTTAGAACCCTGACTAGCAACTAAATTTAGATGCTTTATTAAATTACATTTGATCTCTAATGAAAGAAATGAATTGTTTCCCTGTAAAGACCATCCATACCACTTTTATTGGCACTTCAACAGGCGAGGGACATTATAATCAGCATACAGATGTGAAATTCTATAAATAAAGGGATCCTGTTTGAATAGAACACCTGGCAAAAATGTAAAAAAGACAGTGAAAATGTGACACCAGCAAAGTTGTTCCGTGGTGGGTTGCATTTACAAGGCAGCACACAAAAAAATAGGCCCATAGCAAACACCATCACAGTGTCAAACAAACACAAAGGACAAATTTTAACACTTTAGACACGTGTGTTCAGCACAGTTGGCTAAATTTTGTAAATCAAGTCAGTCATTCCTCTAATAAAATAAGAAGATGAAAATGATAATGATCATAGATGATAAACTTTGTTTTATTTCAACAACTCCTGATCTTTTTGGGCTAGATTTGTCTCCCCTACATTCACACATTTTACAGAGAAATCCAACTCCAAAGTGCAGTGCATCGATTCAGTTTGCTGTATTAATGAGCTTAGCAATCTGAAGAACAGCTTTAAATGTATTGTACCAAATGTGCTTAGCTATTGTCCATCCATAACACACAGATCCACTCACTGTGCGTCACAGAGACTCGTGGTCACGTGTTTACATCCTTTATCCATCTGTTCACAGCTCGTTTCAGCTGCATTGGCGGTCCATTTCAGCAACAGACTCCTTGTAATAGTTCATTGTAAAAACAAATGATCCACCAGCACTGTCCACTAGGTGGTATTATGCATTCACCAAGTCATTCTTGTATTTCATTCATACACTGACTGAGCCAGACCTGTCTGCTTGAAGGTCTCAGCCACTTGTCTGGAGTGCTGCATCTTCGCCGACAGCGCCTCGAGAATATCATGTTGGTCCACAGCGGTGGCTGTCCGGTAAATGAACGTCCCCATTGACTCGAGACCCAGCATGCCTAGATTCACCCCACAGCCTGGAGGAAGAAGAGGAGAGGAAAAAGAAAGGGGAAACATAAAAAACAGACATCATACAACACATAGTCATGAAAAGAAGTTCCTAATTTAGCAGACAAATACTAAACTGTAGCTTTGAAGTCATAGTTATGGCTGAAATGAAGAAAAAAAACCCAGCAACTTATATAAATAAACAGAGCAGCATGGAGACAAAACCAGATAAGCATCAGCGGAAAGGCCACAGAGTGCACTAATGACCCACACACATATTACACGCATAAAAATATTTTTATTTCCATCTCGCTGTGTCTCAGAACACAGGGGCACATAGTGGAATATTGTGCTGCGTTTGAGGGCAAATATCCCCTCCTGTTCTCTAATGCAGTTTCATAGATGTATTATATAGATATTCATACCTGTGTCAAAGTTGAGGACACGTGCTGCCTCCCCCTCCACAGTGACCGCCACATTGTCCCCCTCGATGAATGCAGCGCTGATGCGTCTGTGTGACAGCTGAATCTCAAAAAGACGCCGGCTGCACTGCATGTGGTGGAGCGTCACATCACTGAGACGAGGTTCTATGTCCGTCTTATAGACGTTGAAGGACTGGTGGAAAATGTTCTTCATAATCTGGGAAAAGCAAACCAGAAACAAATTATTCGTGGCATTATTAAAAGCAAAAAGCACCGTGCTTTCCCTGACATCAGTATGTGCTCTACATTTTGTTTGACTAAAAGAAGAAAGAATAATTACATTAAATTATTTATTTATTTGTGATTTTGAGTGATTAATAAAGTCCTCCCATTGAATTCAGAGAATATGGACAACTGTAATCATTTAATGTTGTAGGACAAGCCACAGGAAAGATGCTTTTTGGCCTTGATAATAGAAGTTTTATATTAAAACTGGGATAAAAGACAGAAAACTGCATCATGACAGATTATGAGTTTTGTTGATTGACTGAAAATTAACTTGCAAGGTGATGAACTGTCCAAGCATGTCTCTAGACCTAAAGCCTGATGTCGTCATGTAGGAAGATCCGGTGGTGTGAAGCTCTGGTGAACTTTATGTCCAAGAGGGTTAAGACAGTGCTAGAAAATACTGGTGGCTACACAAAATATTGACACAATTTGGACATTTTTACTGGTGAACTCACTTTTGTTGTCAGCGGTTTAGACATGAATGGCTGTGTGTTGAGTTATTTTGAGGAGACGGTTAAATACACTGTTACACAAGCTGTACACGGACTACTTTACATAGTATCAAAGTGATGTTTCTTCAGTGTACTGCAGGTCAAGGCCAAGTCTTTTACAGCAACAGGTTTTGTTGCATCCTTTCTTCTATCTGCACCAAAGCAACTGTGACTCATAAAAGCACTGCGTCATTAAATGACATCAACATAAAAATCCACATGAAATTACACTCATTTTTATGCTGATGTCTGAACACTGAAGAAGAAAAGCTGCTGTGTTCCCTCTCATCGATTCCACAGTAATTGTGGGTATTGAGTGACAAGCCTCTCTCCCTCTCTCCGCCTCTGTCGCTCTTTCTCTCGGCTAAACTCTGCTCTCCTTCGACCCATACTTTCAGAGTCATCTGTTACCAAGTAACAGTGCATATGAATGGCCACCCACATAGCAACAAGCGCTCCAAGAATGGTCTTGCAACGTACCTGTGTGTACTACACTGCACGCTGTGGCTGCGGTAGGACCAGAGCAGTGCTTGACATGAAAACCTTGAGAGTTTAAATAAAATACAGACTGTCCAGTGGTTGTAAATGCAGCCACAGCCTGTCATTTAGCACAGGAAGAACAAATCCTGCCCTCCATTTATTCACTTATGTGTAACAGCAGGGTACAGATGGCCTCTGACACACACACACACACACACACACTGGTGAGATCTACTTTCTCCTCCCCCTCTTTCCCCATTTCTTTATCTCGTGCTCTCTTTGGCTCGGACACACTCAAACTAAAATACATAAACACACTTACACACTTGCTCACACAAGCATACACCCACATGCAGACACTAATGGACTCCCACTACACTGCAGTCAAGGCCATTTGCTGAATGCACTGTGAGGAATAAGTAGCTATACAAGGCAGGTCTATGCTGTGGCCAGAATTATTATTATCTGTTTATCCTTCGCATTAACAAGGAAATTCTGCTGCATATTCTAGGTCTTTATCAACAACTACACAAAGCTCAGAAAAATGTGTTAAGAGTCTCACAGAGGAGTTGGCCGTGTGTCTGAGGAAGCGAGCCATCTTGGTGTCAGAGGCGGGGCAGACGAGGGCCATGTAGCGGTTTCTGAAGGTGCCGTAGATCTTCAGGTGAAAGCCAGGTTTGCTCGTGGGATTTCGGTGCTCTCGGAGGGCCTCCACTCCGTAAGCCGACAGGTCGAAGTAAAGGCTGTGGGCACGGATCTCAGGAGTGGGTACCTGGAGTTAAAAGAAAGAAAGAATGAGGAGATCAAATCATTACAGATATGATAAAATACAGGGACCAGCAATGAGATTAGTGTCATATTTCATCTGTTTAGTAAATCTAATCTTAACATACGTGCAGCTGTTGAGTGATAAGAAGACATAGAACGTTGTGGCTCTGTTGTCACTTGAGTGGAGATTAAGAACAGCTAGATTTTTATTCAGTGCTCCACTCTGCCAGTGACGCCCCTTTTTTCCCTCAAGCCACAATTGATCAATTTTCTTTTCAATGACATAAACCAGCCAAGTGGGATCAAACAACATTTAGTGCAACCGGGGGAGATGAGATGTGAGTGGACAGAGCGGCGGCTGGGAGGGGACGGGAGGGATGGTGGGGACGAGCAGGTCATATCCTGGGAGGTAAATTCAATCACTACAGGAAACAGCCAGAGAGAAAAGAGGGCCAATAAAAGGCAGCCACACAGCCACTAAAGAGAACGTGATATGAATGGTTATGGTGGCATAAAATAGCAAAGGAGACTCTGCTTGTGTTCAGATATTAGACAATATTAGCCTGGAATATTTTCACCTTGATTTGTTCATTCAAAACGAATCCTCTCTCTCACACAGATTGTCCCTGTATGTAATCATAAGAGCAACCTTTTGTCATTCTCTGAACAACACAATTACCAACAATAACAAACATCAGCTGATCTGCACAGGATGAGGCGCAGGCTACTGCAGTAAATATCATTTGTCTGTATTTCCAGTGTCTCCACCTCAGTGGACGAGCAGGAATGTGACATTTGTTTGTCCGTCCGTCTGAACAATATGTCTGCATGAATAAGGCCCCGGAGGCTGGTCAGCTGTCTGTGCTGCACATTTCCCAAATATTACACATTTCTTATTGCCTGGCATTATTTTTATTCTGCAGCTTATATAATATTACACTGCCAAAGGAAAAAAGAATTTAATCAATTTCACTCTGTGGGAGCGTGTCATATTTATCTATTCAGTCCTCTCTTTGCCTCTTGGTAACATCACTGAGTCATCATTCAAGGAACCATCTGCTTATATAATGCCAGGTGACCTTTGGCGCACTATGTGGAAAACATTGCAGCTGATGTTTTGATATTTTGATTCATATTCACCTTGCAGGGAATAAGTCTGGCCGGGGGGGCGCAATGAATCGCAAGCTTTATCATCTCCATCACCTGCCTCCATCAGAACAGCAGCTGCTCTTATCGAATTCAATGAGTAAATCAAAACAGGGCCAGTGTTGCTGCTGATGGGTCTGCTGTAATCTGGCTGTTTATATGAGAGTCAGATATTGTGTCCAGCTGCTATTGGCAGGTCCACATCACTGTTTGCTCAACTCAGTTTTATGAGGACGCCTTCACTGTAATATCCTGTTTCTACTGCCTTCATTCTTTACACAAACAGCAACCTGTTGGTTATTGCCTCATTGTGTGCACGAGTGGATGCATCCATTAGTATCTGTTCATGTTTGCAGACCGTATATGTGTGAACTCACCTGTCTCTGGTCTAGTCTCTCTATAGTGGCATTAGCTCCATAGGCATGGCAGGACTCCACGGTGTAGTCAGAGCTGATGCCCAGCACCGAGCACGAGTCGCCACACGAGCCGTCAGCCACCACGATCACACGGGGCCACTCGTTCCGTGGGATCCTCCGCAGGTATTCCTCTGTAAACTGAAACAACAAGATAAACCAAAAACAAGGAAAACTGTTGATTGGATATTAGAATTTAATTTACAGTTGGATTTAGATTTTCAATAAAGCAGCGCATTTAGTGGGCTGAAGGCTAATTATTGTGTTTTTCAGTTGTGGCTTTACTCATGAAACAATGTGGCAAACATTCAAGACTCACATAAAATACACATGATAGTGCATTATATGTTTGTAAAAGCTAGTTAGAGCAACTTTTGAAGACTTTTTACAAGTACTAATAATTATTTTCTTTATTTGTTCATCGGCAGGTTAGTTAGTTCGAACACTGTCTTTTAAACAATAAGAGATTATTGATGGGGATAACAGCAGAAACATTATAAGATATAATAAGATAGTAAGCAGCAAGAAAAGCAGCAAATCCTCACAAGTAAAGCTGGAAATAGGGTTTGTTTTCTCCTTTTATTGGAAGAAACCACTTAAAGTATCACTTCATGAGTTACTTGTTGCATTATTACAACATTTAACTACCCAAAGGATTTGATATCTTCCTCTTCCACTGCCTATTAATCTAAGAAATAGGTGAGTTGTATTTTAATATTCCCTTACCAGCCATTAAAAAAGGCTCCAGAGGTTGTGCTTGTCTTGGCAACAGTGCATTTCTCAGAGAGATTTATTATTATGCCTCTGTATGCATGGCTGCCCCTCAGTAAAACACCAGGTACTTGTCTGTGCAGAGGAGGAGACTGAGCAGGACAAAGCTAGTTGGGGAAAGTATGAAAAGGATGAAAAGAAGAATAAAAAGGTCCTACAGGGGCTACAGTGGCTCAGGCTCTAAAGAATCGATGTTCAAGCCACTTAGACTGCAAAGGAAGGGTCGTTTAAAAGACCCCTTTGCATTTTCAGACCTTTGAATGGTTGAGAAAAAATCAGTCATCAAACACAGTGTCCTGTCTAATCAGACGAAATGGTAAACTTGGCAGTGAGTCTAAATGAAACTGAAGTTTGTTGTGATCAAAGACCCTCTTGACCTTGTCTTCTATCTAACAAAGGTTGGTGAGTCACTGGATAGCAGGGAGGACAGCAGCAGCTAACAGGAATGACATTGGAGCTCAGGAGGAAAGAAGCTGCTGGCCAGAGCCACACACAAGTGAACCACTAAGATAGTTGCTTTTTCTACCGTCACAGCAGCCACAGCGACACTCCAGCCCGACCTTATTAGAGCAGTAATAAAGTCTTGTCTCTGGTTTCCAGCCATGACACAAATATTCACTGAACATTTCATAATTGTTTGCCCACTCTGATCTCTCGTTGCTCCTCTCTGAGAAGCCCCTCTGAGCTTTGTGTGTTAGTAGGTTATCTCTTTGTCCCACGTAGAGTTCTGCTTGGAAGGTTTTGTTCTCGTGTTATAGCTCCCCTGGTGTGTGTGCATGTTATGAAGCCCACGTTTAGGGCTACAAAAATAACCCTCACCTTTCCAAAATTATAAAAAGAATTTGTGATTTCATCATAATGCATTAATCACACTCTGTGGCCACGTGCCAGAACACAGTCACGTTCCATTGAAAATGCATTTGGCTTGGGGATACCCTCTCAAAATCATAATAATTAAATTCTTCGCAATCCAAATAGGATTACATTTTTCAAATCTGTTTTATTTTGATGATATAATATGTTTGGATTGGAATGTGTTTACTATATTCAGCCTTGTTTCCTACTGGCCTATAAACTGTAGCGAGGATCCTCCTCAGGTTTGAGGTCAGCTTACATAACAGGTTATTTCAACTGATGAGCCCGCTTTCAGCCTGACATTATACAATGTTGTGTTATGAGTAGCTTTGGGAGAATTTTACTAGAATGTCTGGTGAAAGTCATGTCTGCTTCAGTGTACATTTACAACTATGACAGATGAATAAAACTGGTAAGAAAATATGTCCTCTAGGTTTCAGGATGTTTTAATGGAAACTGGCTCACGCTGACAGCATCAAAATGCTCTTTAAATGTCAGAAAGGGAAGAAGCGAGCTACAGTATCAGACAGCAGCCTTCTTCAAGAGCCTTTGATTGGACATAGGAAGAGACATCTCTGTCACCATCACTGCTGATAGCTAACAGACCCCTGCTGAAGTGGAGACACACACCAGCCTCTTTTCTTTGACTGCTGCCACTTAGGGAGGATCAGGTTTTGACAGACTATGAAGGCACAGTCATTACAAAATGAGGTAGTGTGAGACTTGAAGTCTATCTCTCCTCTGTGTTCTATGTATTATTTATAAAACTGCATGAAAGAGGAAACTGAAGTTGTATAACTCAGGATTTATAGTTGCCAGAGTAGCCCTGTTATTACAGACTGAAAGCCTTGAGGCGTCAGTGTAACATGTGTTACATGCAGACAGGTGAAGTTATGAGTGAAGGGGTTATACCTTGGTTCCCAGCTGCACTTTGACATCCACCTTCTGTTTCTTCTGCTCCAGGATACTCAGCAGGTACTCCTGAAACACGCCTATCCTGGTGAAGAAATGCTCGTTGTGCCAACAGCCCTCCATGTTATCAAAGTCCACCCCGAGTCCCAGCAGAAACTTCACACTCCGGGGATCCAGGGCGATCTGCTGGGGCCGGCAGAGCAGAGCGGTCCGGTACCTCTCATCCAGCACCGTCAGTTTCAGCACCTTACCGGAGCGGACAGCGACCAGCGCGGCCGTCAGCCCCACAGGACCCGAACCCACGATGAGCACCGAGATCCTGGCACGCCACTGTCTGATGCCATCCAGGCTCACTTTCACCACCACGTACACGGCCACTGCCACCAGAGTGCTCAGAGCGGTGTCATAGGCGAGGGCGCGATACCTTTCCTCTGCGTTTTCCCCGATGCCTCCAACTCCACCGTTTTCTGCCTGCAAGCCGTCCATACCGCGTGCAGGAATTAGACGTTAATGTGTGCAAACAGCTGGATTTACCTTTATCAATCAGCCAGGCGTCCTCTCATGATATGTGCGTTCACTAACAGAGAGAAGCAAGCGTTACATCCACGCACACAGCCAAACACCAAACCAGCTGAGACGTGCCACACGCGTCCTCTGCGCTCCCTGCGCTGCAAGT
>CAFUXE010000897.1:278976-310113 GCA_903364295.1 Serranus cabrilla | reverse complement strand
CTCTCTCTCTCTCTCTCTCTCTCTCTCTCTCTCTCTCTGTCCCTCTCTCCCCCTCACACACACACAAGGACAGACAAAGGCACAGCAAACCCACTTTATAATCCCAAAAGACTGATTAGGAAGTGTAGAGACTATTTTCCAACAACAATGTTCCCTTAGGAATGTTAAGACAAGTGCTATAAAAGTAGAAGGCGACAAATCTGATGAGAGTGTTGAGAGTCAACAGTCAGTCTAAAGTTTCTGGTGACAGATTAAGGGGAAAGCCAGAGAAAAGGAGGTCTGCTTGTAAACAGCTTCACATCCTCTCTAATCTGTCCTGTTAAAGCCCCAACAGATCTACTGACAAACCCCTTCATCAATCCTCAATGTATTACAAATGTGTAACACCCTTCAGAATATGGTGAAATGTTTTCATTCAAATAAACCTTCAATATTGGGTTGGTTTGGTCAGGAAGTGTACTATACTTGGTGTGAAGCATTCATCAGCTATCAACTAGATTTTTTCTAGCTGTTCTACAATCTTCACATCTACCTGCTGGCAGCTGCAGAAGTATAAATACCCCTTGTTGGGTATAACTGTCTTATCAACTTTTCTTTCTCCTCCTGTCTTCCCTGAACTACAGGAAGCAGTGGCCGTGAACACATCACCATGGTGATGGCTCCTCAGAGGACAAGGCCAATTTATATGAAAAGATCCATTTATGTGCGGCTGCTGCTGCTAAAATGGATTGTAATGGCACATTGAAAGTAACAGGACAGAGATGATGATGCAGTGGCATTGCCCTTTTCATTTGTATTCAATGTATTTCTGCACTGAGATGGACAAGAGACTTATCCAGTCCTCTCCTGCAGGCATGCTTATTTTTTTTTAATCTATCAGACCTTTATTGTGTTGAAAGGAGGGACATGTCAACACAACATTTGTATTGAATCTGTTCTTATATTGTACAAACTGAAGCTCTGAAGGAACAAAATGTATTTCCTTTGTATGCTGTGTACTCTATGAGAGAATGACAATAAATTCTACCTCACAGCTCAACCAAGAGTGCGTCACAGTTACATTTACGAGTTTAGTATTTTAAATAATGCTTTAACCTTTAAGACCCATTTGAGCCCTGCTAATAATATTAACGCTTTGAAGGTGGTAGGGACATCAATTTACCTCTAAGTGACTCCTGATGGAAGCCAGAGCTCCACATTAGACGGACAGGAGGCTCATATTCGACTATGAAAGAAAAGTGGGTAAATCAATTTAAACGGCTAAGAATGAAAAGAGAATGTGAGGAGAAAAAAACAAACACATGCACAGAGAGAGAGAGAGAGAGAGAGAGAGAGAGGCATATTGGTGTGATACACCGTGCCTCACCAGTAATTGGTTTCCACCTCTGCAGGTGCCTGGCAACAATCATACTGTCCAGCCAGTCCAGATGAAAAGAGAAATGAAGCTCTAATTACACCTGCAAGCTAGCAGGCGACCATAGACAATGCATTTCCCTGGAAATGAATGGAGACTGGTCACCTGGAAACTAAATGATGCGCTGAAATATTCCATAATAGTGGCACAGGTGATTTCTTTATATATTC
Source organism: Serranus cabrilla (assembly GCA_903364295.1). Lineage (NCBI taxonomy): Eukaryota > Metazoa > Chordata > Actinopteri > Perciformes > Serranidae > Serranus > Serranus cabrilla. The sequence goes on along the minus strand of CAFUXE010000897.1, from coordinate 308,529 downwards.
CAAACTAGTTGGTTGGGGTGTATCTCACTAGCCTCACATGATGTAGCATGAAATGACACACTGGAAAACAATTAAGCAGCACTTTAGCTTTGATTTCTACATTAGCATGCTAATATATGCAGTAACATAGGAGCGATGGAGATAATCCTTCCACGAAGCCTGGGGATTTGAATGTGTTAATGACACTGAGTGGATCCCTCACATGTCCTACTCTGACACAATCCTACGCCTGAACAAAAGGAGCACACAGAGCAGGTCTTCATCAGCTCGCACACATCTTACAGCCAGTAATGGGGCCATGCATAGATCTGAGGTCATTAGAGAAAAAACTAGTTAGGCCCCACATAATGAATACAAACCCTCATTGTTGTCAGACCATATTAAATACTAGAGAATGGGACAAGGCCACCTATTTGCAGTCTGTATAACATCTTCAATTAGTGCGGACAAGTGTGAAGTGAAATAAAGAGGACAATCAAGAGACAGAGAACATGAATCAGAACATCATGTTTTGAGATTCAAATACCCACCACACAGAATCACAGTGAGCAGACAGTGTTACAGAAATGCTTTGAATGGTCTGATGCAATATGTTTTAATGATAGGAGCAAGAACATGCAGGGTGACACATAACTACAAACTAATTATGACCTTAAACATTCAAATTGAAAAGTCTTTTTGTCCCTGTTTTCTCCTCTAGGAGCCATTCCTTCCCTTGCTAACCCAAAACAGCTTTTCCTGTACTGTCCCCCTCCCCACTGTGCTTTTTTTTAAAGCCACACACGTCGTCCTTACTGTCCACTGTATCAGGATGTGGATAGCATCAGGGCTGATCAGTCTGACATCTGCCACAATTGGTTTCCCATGCCTTGCTGTGAGCTCAAGAAACATCTTGTGGTCCTATTATGTTTAGAAATTTAATTTAGTTTAATCTCTGGAATGCCCAACTGAAATGAAGTGTCTCCTTTCTGTTAGCACAGCACTGCTTCCAGGAGATAACAACACTCACATAAACACCCAGGTATGATAACACGCAGAGATTTCTTGTTAATTTACAATGAACTGCAAATACTTTCCACTGGACCATCATTTCAAGGCCTTGGCTAAGCAAACGTCACAGCTGACAGTGACACAACACATTTCACTGGAAAAGTGCCCAAATATTTAGCTTGGTTTATCTCAAGGACAGACAGATAACTGACTCTATGGATGGACAAAAGTGATGACTTTTAATCAGATTATTTCATTATTTCATCGTCTTGAAATCAAATGTTTCTGCACAGTGGCTGGTAAGAGAAAACCTTCCTTTTTCTTCTTTGCTGTGGGTGCTGAAAGTGGGAAATTTCAGAGGAAAACAACAGTATTTGCGCTGCCAACTGTCAACCTGTCCAGCTGAGTCTAGTGACGCGTTCAGAGCTGACAGACTGGAACTGGTGACGTGGGTTTAGGCAGCCGAGCACACACTATGACCACAAGGAACAGATCAGATCACCATGGTTACTCAGCGTAATAAGGTCAGTGCTTGACGCTGGATGTTACCATCTTAGCAAACTACTGGAAGGTTTCCATCAGCAATCAGTTGGTGCAAATCTAGGGTTTTTCTTGCTTTGGACTGCTGTCCACAGAGCCCACTGATTCCTTAATTGCCTATTTTCATCTGACAATTGCATTCCTAATGAATCCCCACGCGGCCAACCCAAAAAATAACTGAAGCATGTCGTGGCGCATTTACGCGGTCCTTTATTAGCAACTGTTTCCCTGCTCCCTAGACATATTTTCTAATGACCAAAAAAAAAAAACCTACATTGGCTAAAAATAGTCCCATTCAGCAGTCCAGCTGCAGAAGACAAGAGAGCCAATCCCAACAATTACGGAACAAAATTTATTTCTGAAGAAGGAAAATTACAGCATACAAACTAACAATCCCAGCAGCTGGTATAACAAAACAACACTTTATTTCCTTGCTAAGATAGTACAAGGACACATTGATTGGTTTAATAATCTGCTGAAAACATGCACACAGATCTGAATCTGCATTGAGTTTAGCAAGTCAATAAAAGAGTTAGAACTGTCATATCTCAGGTGTAATAAAACTTACAATACTGGATCAAATGACACTTTGTTACCAACATCATCAAAATAAACATTCAAAAAATTGTGTGAAAGCTGATATTAACAGGGGGACATTTCTTGAGACAATGGTTAGAACTCAGAGCATCAATAAACAAACATGTTCTCAAGATGGACTAAAGACGTTTGACTATTAATGGCATAACAGGTGCATCAGTTTTCCCAGTGGCTCACAAGGACGAGTCTAATATGACTCAAGTGTTGATGAGTGTCCTCCAGCTAAATCTGAGATATTTCCATTTTCACTTGTAAGTTAAAACAATGCTGTTTGTATACGGCTGGTCCTTTTCACACAACATCTGTTTAAATGACGCATTTCCTTAGACTGTTATCTCTCGCATGTAGCAGAAGGCTGATGATATACAAGATGTTAAATATATCTGCCACAGCCACACTTCAGTCATTGGATTGTGATACAACTGACCTGACAGCCTTGGCCTAAGTTAAGCTGCTACAAGTTAAAGAGCATTGTACTCCACACACTTTGACGGAACAGTCGTAAAGTGTTTCTGGCAGATGGTCATTAGCCTCTTCAGTCCCTGCAGAATAAAACAAAACAGGGCAATTCAGTTTAGCTCCTTTAGCTTTTTCTTTTTTAAACATTAACATTTTGTTAATATGTATACAGTAGCCCATGGGTGTTTAAACTGATATAATGAATAACTTCTAGTAATTACTGAGCATGCCCAGCCAATAACCTCGACCTTCGCTTTAACCTCAGCGGTCAGTCTGTATGACTCATTTTACTGTATGCAGGTTTGGTGACTGTACAAGAACAATGCAGCAAAATCCTCTCACCCTGCATGCGAAATATACATTTACTGTGTTTCCGGTTTCAGCATAGGAAGAGTCCCTCATGAATCCCAGTCAAACAATTATGTTACTGTGTGTCTATATAAAGAGTCAATACATATCTTTCTGATTTTAGCAAGGTAAAAAACAAAGAATTGTTAGGTTTAATTATAATATAATAGTGTACTTTTACCTAATTAATCAAAAAAACAAAGGGAATAAAACATTCTTTAATTTTCTAGTATAACATAAGCCTGATTATGGAATTTCTTATAACTCTGTGTAATGAAATCCAACAAGAAATGGGTTTAATCTAGAGGATACAAAGAGGGTGAAATGACATTGTTAGGGTAGCAGAGTGGTAGATCATCTCTGGGTCTCACCTGGATATATTTTCTCTGAGTCTCATCGTTGAGAACGTGGGCCACATGCTTGGAGAAGATCTTCTCTCGACCAGTTCGGGCGTGGATACCCACCATGGTCACACCGATAGGCCAGGGGGCATTACCAATGGCCATCTGCAGGTAGGCGTCATTTGCCTGGACAATAGCGTAGAGTAAGAATACAGCTGATAGGTGAATTCATGAAAGGGTTTTGTTATACGGGTAATTAAATACCTTGACATATTCTCTCTCCAACATGAATTTGATGATATCTGTGATTGACTCTTTGATGTCTGCTGGTAAACTCTGAAATAAAGGAATTATAACTATTAGAAATAAAAAACAAAACATATCTACACCTAATAAACAACATCCCTGCTGCTTTTTTCCTCTCTCCACAGGAGCTACCTTCTTCCTGAGCTTCCTGAAGAGAGGCTTGAGGTAAGACTCAGTCTGTGAGTGAGTTGCACTGGCCAGCTTGCCCTGAACACCTCGCTTCACGTGGTCCTCTCGGCTGTTCAGATCTTTGGCCCAAACACCAAGAAGAAACTAGAATACAACAGGAAACGTGGCTATTAACAAAATATTACCACAAATTTAAATGGTAAGAGGCACTGAACTGATTAGGATAATTTGTTACTGAATGGTAACATTAAAATAAAACACCCCACCACCAAAGTCATTTGTAATATCTGTTTACCAAACAAAGACAATCAGCTCTGTAAATGAAGGAAGAACAACAACATGCATAGCAGCCCCAGTAGTGTGACACATTTTCTATCCAACAGCTCCCTCTAGATCATAGGTAGAGTATGTTTTTCTGGGCTTACCCTCAGAAATTTGTGGATAACTTCCTGGTCTCCATCATCATCCCCTGTGCCCAGGGTTTTACCAAGAGCCTGAAGCAAAATTTCAGAATCAGTCATAACGGTTACCAACTAAGGAACACAATGCATAAAAATGTGACGAGGAAATATTTTTGCAACTTTCAGCTTGTGACAGGTCTTCAACCCATTTGTTTCCAAATATATTTAGATGCACAATTAATCTTTTTTTTTTTTAAAACAAAATTGCAATATGGACTAGTGCAGCTTCCAAATTGCACAAATGTGCTGCAATTTGTGTATTTTATTTTGTTAAAAGCAATGAATTAAAAACGTTTTCAAAACAGTTCAGCCGTAACATTTGGGCGTTGTGGATACAAATGGATAAATACATTGTCCATAACATGATCCAACATGTCGTGTGTGCAATGTTAACTATGCAATGCACCTCTAATTCTTCTATAGTGGTGTTTTCTTCATGCACTTTCAGGTCGTGCTGTGTGTCCACTTCCCCTGCCTCTGCTGTTCCTCCAACAATCTCATTTAGGTACTGCTGGTCAATCTTGTCCATGGCTGCTTTAAGGTCATTCCTCAAGCCCTAAAAACAGAGGCAGTGTTAACCAGAGTCTACCAGCATACTGTGCATTAATATCAGGTGAATAGCACTATCAAAAGACTTGTATAAAGACACACACAATCCACCTTTATTCACTTCACAACATAACTCAGATTCACTACTTCACAGAACTTGTCTGGAGCTTTGCTGAAAGCAACACAATCAAACCTCGGATAGGATGGACTTGCATCAGCCTATCTTTAATGGACGATGTGTCCCACTCAGACCTACCTTGTTTACTTCTGGGGTCAAAATCTCAATCTTTCTAAGTCTCTGGAAGGCATCATAATCAGACTCTCCAAACAGTCGGATTGGTTCCCCTCGTTCCCTCAGCCTTCTAATCACCTATACAAACACAGAAATGCAAACGACGCATTAACTTTTCACATGGAAGGAAAAATTACTTATAAGGAAGTGTTAATATTTTATAATGACTCACCTCCTGTCGTGACAGTGTCATTGGCAGCTTCTCCTCAGTTAATTCCAGTTCTAACACTGGATTAGCTGAGGTGGATGGCTCATCTTCTTCCTTCTTATCAATCTACGGGCATCAAGGAGGAAACAGAAATATGCATGTCATTGAAGGGGAAATTGTATGTCTAGGATTTGATTATATTCAAAGATTGCTCTTTCTGGGCTAGTGCACAATAACAAATATTATTGACTGGGATATGTGAAAAGCATCAGCCATGTCCTCATGAAATTAGAACTGAGGAATGAAGAGGATGTGTGTCTCTGTGATGCACTGGATCCCACACATTCACATCCCGGTCTTACCTGCAGCTCCTTCATAAAGACAAGTCACCTAATAACTTAAAAGCAAGCACTTGAAATTGACATGAATCTATTTTTCTTTTTGTGTTATTTCAATACTGGCTGCACCACCGAACGCCTGATCACAGACACAACAGAATATTCCATCTTTCTTTTTTTGGCCAAAGTGAAACTCAAAGTATGCTACCACATCATGCTTTCATAGGCACATGCATCTCAGTACTCTTAGATTGTGGTATAAGGAACACAATCTAAAAGAACAAACGGAAACCGATTACAAAAAGCCTTCATAACAAACAATGGCCCTTGATTAAATAAACACAGTATACTGCATGTGTGCAAAGAGCACAGCTTAATACGCTTGCCATTTTAAGCCTTGCACAAAGTAAAGCAGAAATGCAGTTTTCCATCGAGGCACAAGGAAATGCAAACTAGTGACACAAAACCAGGGGAAATTAATAGTTGTTCTAAATGTTACAGCTGCTGTCACAAATGCAAAATAAGAAGTGCAGCTTGATAACAGAAAGTTCTTTAATTTTAGTTCAGTATCCCATGCTGAAATCCACACCATGTCTGTGTCCCACTTCGGCTTTGTGGATTCCTTTCCTTGTTCCCTTGCTTTCTAACAAGTGATTGTTGCCAGGTTGTAAATACTTTGTAACACATAACTGGTCCAGCATATGGTCTTGCTTTCATAGTCATTAGTACATATAAATTAAATTGTTAAAAGCATAAATATCGACAATGGTGGCATATTAGAAGCAAGAAAAAGTATCAAAATTACCTGGAAAGATTACATTTATCACACAGAGTTGAGCTAGTTAAATATCAAATTAGGATACATCTATTAATTGAGTTGTTCAGTGTTGAATTAATCTTACTATTTTGCACCAAAACTCCCAACCCTTCAGGGCTTATTTCTAATAAAAGATATCTCCACCATGTTATTTCTGCTTTTATCCTCACTGGCTTTAAGAGTGAACTTTCAGAAAGGGTGCCAAGGAAGCGGAAGCCTTTGGGACACAGTGTGTTTTATCCTTTTATCATGCATCCTGTCAGCTACTTTCACTGTGCAATCCCATACCTGGCTCTCAGGAGTCTCTCTCTGAACCTACAGATGCAGGCAGCAGAGGCACATTGGGGGAAAAACAGCAAACACAAACACTAATGTACACCTGAGAATCACAGCCTGACCTTAATTTGTTTCCTGTCAAAAAGTTGAACTACATTATTAAGAGTGTACTAGACATGAGATCAAACTGAACTGAAGAAAGGCAGTGATGCATATGTTTGTATATGAGAGAGTAGGTGAAGTGATATTGACATCAACCTTATATCCACATCTTCTGTAGTAATCTTCTTGTTCCTTCTGTGCAAGATCCGACCGTTTGAAGAATTTTTTGTTGTCCTGGAAGGAGAGAGATAATTGACTTGTTTAAATTTCAAACAAACTCGATCTACAAAGCCTCAAGTGGAATAAAATAGTAACTGTCTTAGAGCAACAATGACACATGCTTATATTTTCCAGTATTTAGGATGTATCAGATTTGAGCTGAGCTGCCCTTTCAGGTCTGGGCTGGGTAGAAATCTGAATGGAAGAGTGACCAGACTAATTTGCCAGAGCGAATAAAACATGAGCTTGGCAGAATCAACCCTGTCTCTTGCTACAGTTTGTGGGAACTTGGTCTTGAAACTGGAATATACCAGAGCGGCCATAAAGTAAGCAGAAGTCAGCATGTTACATGTAACGGCCAAATTGAAGGAAGAACATGAGTAAAGTACGTATTAAAAAGGCCGATAAAACATGCTGCCACATGAGGCTCTCATAACTTGTCATTTCGATAAACTTACTCCAATATTCACTGACTACATTATAAACCTAAGTTCTTAAAGTGTGTTATTATCTGTGTGGCATTTATAGTTGTGGGCTTTAAAAGCTTTGGAGTTAGGGAAACATCGTAAAATTGACTTTAGTTCAAGCAGAATATTCAAATAAATATTAGAATACCAGCCTATACGGGGAATATCTAAAGTTAACCTGTCGTTGCGTATTTACTAAAGCTACTTTACCTCAACACAACTAGCAGTCTTAGCGGTCTACTGCCAGTCTTACTAGGTTTAACTGCAACGATAGCTATGCGTTGTATTCTACGTTTTGGTCGTTGCTATGATAATAAACACAAAAACACAGATCATTCTGGAAAGGTAGTATCGACTAAACTGTGTTAGCTAACTAGCTAACTTAACGGTTGTAAACATGTTAGCCACAGGGCTAACGTAAGTCACAAGCTAACACAAACAAGCAACTTCATCATCTACTCACGTCAACAAGCTGTTTGTCTTCAAGAAGTTTACGTTTCCTTGCGATCTCAGCTTTCAGTATATCCATTTTAACCAAGCAATAGTGGTGGTTATTGGTTTATTTGGACAAATGACCACACATGTAGAGCTTTTGCGACAACGCTTCCACCTAACACTCAAACCGGAAGTTAACTTTAAAACCGACCACAAATTTCAGCATAAGGGTATTCAGTTTTATTTATTGTATTTCAAAATAAAAGAGTAAAAAATGCAATTTGGTTTCACTTACCATCTAGGTCGGTGTCTTAAGAATTCTGTCTTTTCAGGGGGTGTTTCGTGTTTATACCATCGTCAAAGCTGTCTACTTTGCGCACAATAAAACAACAAGAGAATAGTTTTATGTGTGTTTCTGTGGATCTAGATGTAGCCATATAGTGATAGGGTAAGGAAGTCAGTTTATTAGAAAATAGGGTTAATGAGTGCAGCTCTGACAATATAATCATTTGCATAAACACCATAAATTCTAGAGTGAAAGTTTAACACAAGATGACCAACTCTGGTTGGCTGCTAGGTCATCCCAAATTGCCCACATGTGACAAGTCCAACCAATTGCCAGGGGTTTTGCCAAAATTCAAGAAGATAATTGTGAAAAGAGAAATAGTTCTTCACTCATGGGCACTACAGAGTCCACTACATGTGGTTAATATTCATTCAATAAATGGTCAACTTTACTCAGTTGTTTTGAGTTTTTGGAAAACCAAGTATAGATTAAAGAACTGGGCAGAGCAAGGAGGCCTCCCCAGCTCTAACAATAATCACTGTAATGAATGATGGTTTAGGATCCAGTAAATAAATATATTATGTAGGCTATCAACCTATTAGAGGAATATATAAGGGGTGATTACAGGCTACTGAAAAATAAACAGATCATTCATAAACTTTTACTCCCGTTAAGTTTGGACTGATGGGAGGTGGCTTTTTTCCTCATCTGTATAGCTACAGTGTTGGGTTATTTTTTAAAAACAAGCAAATGGCTAAGCTAGGCTACTATAATTATCTTTTCTTAAGTGATGAACATATCTAAACAAAGTTCCAAATGAAATAACTTGTTAATTACACAGTTCTTTATAGATGTAATTGAACATTTGGACATAAACAAATAAAATAATTTAAAAACAAATATTTTTTATTTTCTATTTTTATTTATTGGCATGTCCTTATTCAGATACAGTTTTGCCAAAGCACTGTATACATTTTCTTTTTTATTTGTCTGACCTTCTTCATGTTGGTGCATATAAAGGACAAAATCAAATTGCAAACAGACTCCACTTCTTTAAATATAACAATAAGCTGTTTGTAAGCTGGTACAAAATGGTGATCATGCCGATTGAAATGCATTTCTATGGATGAGACCCCTTTTAGACTATTTTTAATCGTTTTAGGTTGAGAAGGTAGAATTAACACAAACTCAAGTGGTCTGCACTTGTCATACCTGACTCAACACTACCACCTATTTTCTGCCAGTGACTCAGAATTTATACAGTTGCCTGAAGCGAGGTCATGACTGAAAGGAGGGAAAATGCATCCTTTGATGCACAACATAAGCTTCAGATAGACATAGATATCCACTATGCCTTAAGTAAGATAAAAATGTGTCTGAGCCTTCTGTGGCATAAAAGATAATAATATCTCTAATAAATGTAACACCAGCTCACCAAAGAGTTTCAGTCACCTTCTACTCGCTCCAGTCAAACATTAGAGGAGGGGAACTATTTTTAATGTAGAACCATAACATCAGTGCAGGCACTATTAACAATATTTCTTTCTTAACATCGTGAGAATACAGAAACAAAAGTTTATCCGGAGTCTGATCTCAGAACTGCTTTTGCTCAAATGCCAGTCTATTGTTTGGACACCACGGTGGCAAATGTGTGACTCGACCTTTTAGATGAGAACATACCATCAGGTGGCGCAAAGGGATATGTGACGAATTTTTAATATTAAAGTCATTAATTTATTTACATGGCGAGATGGAAGAACCAGCATCCTCGTTGGGGACGGGGACAGATCATACAATAGCATTTATCAGGTCCGTTTAGGATCAACACGGCGAAAATGTGCGGATGACAGGATGTGTAGCGCAGCCTGAGGAGAAATTTAACTGATTAATAAGGCAGACGGACAGTGATTCCGCTGAGTGTATCCTAGTCACTGATTTCGTCTGGCTCAAGAGCGATTTTCGACTGCACGACTTGCTGTATACTACATTCCTCCTGAAGATGGAGTTTGGGGAAAGGAAAAGGAGAAGGAAGTCACAGAGCTTTAAACTGGTCACGGATGAAGGTAGGCTGCTGAATGAATGCAAGACCTTGCAAGACGCGCGTCTGTGTCTGGGTGTTTGTCTGGCGCTGTGTGCCAGCAGAGACGACTCTGTAAACAAAAGCGATGGCCACGACAATACCCATAGTCTGTGTCTCGGTTATAACCCGCAGCTAACTCTAATTATTTAAATGTTACGTGTTAAAAAAAAAACCTCCATGGAAATCAGTCTCAACATAGATGCAAGATTAATTTATAGCATAATTACAGTCCAAAAAATAAAATCATATTAGGCATTCTGAACATGCAGCTTAGATTGTTCACTTTTTGCTGAAGCTACACGCTCGAGGCCACCTCTCTTCTGCTACACTTCTTCATACCACCTACAGGTGGTGGTTTCTGCATGGGATGGGAGGGGGGGCTCTGCTTTGGTTGACATCACAGTTCCTATCAGCCTGCTTCATCATTGCAATGCAAAAAGCTGCAACATCATTCTGCAACTATTTGTCACACAGCTTGTGAAATGTTGTTTACACCAATATTATAACAAAACCTCGCTGTTTCATTGCAGATCTCGCACCCTCATATATGATAAATTCCAACTGCAATGATGTTAATGGAGAGCCAAAGGATGCTGCTGCTGTACCTGATGGTATGTGACATTGTAAGGATTAATTTCTCTGGTATAACAGCAAATCTCACTTATTATAGTGACATCCTTCTCTCTCTTCATGTAGTTTGGCTGGGGGATGAGAGTGTGGAGATCAAAAGGCAAATCACAGGAATGATGAGGCTTCTGAGTGATAAAACCGGCAGGGTATATCAGCGTGTGGCAACAGAGCAGGACAGTTTAACAAAGGAGCCCCAGGATAGGCACCTGACCTGGGTACACCAGCCCACACCTTCATCTCTTGTATCAGAGGAGCACCAGGGCAGCAGCTGGAACCCTGCAGGGGACCCAGGGCCTTCACCTTCATCCATATCCACCCCCATCATCAACAGTCCAGGCTGTGACCAGTACAGCACCCGCTCCAAAGCCCTGAGGATCCTCAACAGCAAGGATGTGATCAAAGTGAATGAAGCTAACGGTAGGGTACCAAAGCAGAAAACCAAAAGACACATTTTACATTTTTAAAAAGAAAAATAAAGCTGAGGAGATAGTGTTTTGTGCTGAAATCCATGCACGATTTTTGCTGTGGACGTACAAACATATAGGTAGAGTAAGACAGACACATTTAACCATAAATGTCAGTCAAACACTGGTGAACTCATATAAATAAGTATGCATGTTTCAGTAGACAATCACTAACCAGCTCACTACTGACTTTCCAGCAGATGTAGTCCCCCCTGCTGCGCTCGAAGCCCCCTGCTGTATGTGTAACTGTAAGGGCACCTTGCAGGCTATTTTGCAGGAGCTGCGTGCCATGAGGAGGCTGATGCAGACTCAAAAAGGTCAGTGCATAAAAACAAAACGCTCACACACTGTGAGAAAGTGAGAAAGAGAAATTATAATGTGTTACCGTCCTTTTCTAGCATCTTTGGAAAGAAATGAACAGGCAGCATCACCATGCCAACCTCGCCTTGGTCCAGGCCCTGCTCCTCGCTGTAGGCCCCACAAGAGGAGGCCCATCTATAAAGTGGCACCACTGACTGTGTCCAGAAGAATGCCGGCTGCTCCTCCGGAGGCTTCACCACTTACAGCCACACCTGCACCTGCAAAATCTGGAGAAATGGAGGAATGTGAGGAAAAGCAAAGCTCATCTACACCCAGCAGTCATCCTGTCTCCTCCGAAGTTTCTGTGCTGCCACTTCACAACAATCCAGTGACTGTGAAGAGCAGACACAATCCTCTCCTGAATCAGCTAAGGGATCCTCAGTCATCAGAGGTAACCTGCATGCGCCAATGTTTGTTTCTGTGCTTAAGTGGTAGCTCTAATTAGCATTTGTGTACTGCACTTTCACAGAAGTAGTGAATTTTGAACCTAATCTTCCTAAGTAATTTATTCTCCAGATGTTTTTAAATGTGTGTATGTACTATATTTACACAAAGAAGAAATCAGAAAATCAGAAAAATCACATAATGGCAGGTGTAAATACACATGAGGAATCCATCATACTGCTTAATGCTGCCTTCACTCTCCTCCAGATTTCTTTTGAAGATAAACAACTGTGTATATTTTGTATTTTTCAATTATAAAACTTATTTTTTTTAGCATGTTAAACTCAATTAACTTTATGTGCGTAATTAAAAGCTGTTGATATGTGACTGCTTTGTTGGTAAAGAGGACCTGTGTCCCCTGGCCTCTTTGGATATGGCATCATAATTTTGGGAAGGTATGAGGTATTAAGCTTTTCATTATCACCCTAATGCTTTATTATTATTTTGTTCTGACACCCACAATATTAAGATAGACCTTATGACTTCTTGTTCTTTCTTTAAAAAACAGGTGCCATTCATGTAGGCAGTGGTGGAAGAAGTATTCAGATCCCTTACTTATGTAAAAGTATTAATACCTCGCTGCAGAATTACTCCACTACAAGTACAAGTCCTCCATTCAAGGCTTACTTAAGTGAAAGTATCAAAAGTAAAAGTACTGCTTATGCAGAATGGACCCATTCAGACTGTTATATAAACTGTATATTCCAAATATATTCCTGGATTGCTAATATTAATGCATTTATGTAGGCAGAATTTTACTGTTGTAAATGTATGAAAATACATAATCATTTTAAATTGATGTCAAGTTTTAACCTGAAAGGTAACTAAAACTGTCAGCAAAATGTAGGGCAGTAGAAGTATAAAGTTACATAAATAAATCAATTAAAGTACAAGTATCTCAAAATCGTACTTATGTACAGTACTTGAGTAAATGTACTTAGTTACATTCCACCAATGCATGTGGGCAGTGTTGCATTTCAAAAAAATGCATTTGCTATAATTCACAGACTTAGGCTTTTACGAAATAAAACACATAATACAACAATCTAATACAGGCATAGAAGAATAAAACAGATCTGGATCAACAAACTGCAAAACAGTTTCTGTTTTCTGTCTTTTCCCTAAAATGGAATCTATCTAGTCATGTTTTAATGCACCCTTTTCCCATAATACTTCACAATACACAGTATGTGTTATTTGATTCTTTTTCAGTCCGAGGTGCGTCTTGCAGAGGATCATGACGTGTTTATCTCAAAGGCTCAGCTGGACTCCATTCTGGTCAACTATACACGCTCTGGCAGCCTGCTGTTCAGGAAACTGGTGCGCATCAATATGCTTTTAAAAGCCAATTCATTGGCCCTTTGATTGTGGTTAACTCTGCAGTCATGTAGCATCACTGGTCACTTACTTTCTATTTCAATCTGAACATCAAAAGATTTACGTCATGCTACAAGTTCACAAAAGGCTCCACAATGTTTTAACATGGAGCTGCTACGTGTTTAGGTGTGTGCCTTCTTTGACGACACCACCCTGGCTAACTCCTTGCCAAATGGTAAAAGGAAGAGAGGGCTCAATGATAACCGTAAAGGTTTGGACCAGAACATTGTGAGCGCTATAAAAGGTAAGATCATGGAAAAGATTTGTACAATAATGAGACATACATGAAATGAATAATGAAACATTCATATGGTTGTGTGAACTGTGTCCAGTGTTTACAGAGAAATACTGCACTGAACACAGAATAGAGAAGTTGCCCGGACCACGAGACTGGGTTCAGATCCTTCAAGATCAGATTAAACTTGCCAGGAGGAGGCTGAAAAGAGGTACTGCGGAGTCTGCTGTTAAGTTTTTCCCGGTTTTCTCTCTTTTATGGAAGTGGTATATACTATTTTATCAAGTATCTTGTTTTGACCACCTAATCCTTTTATTGTGCAAATGTGTTTGTGAGCATGGTCAAAGTAAGTTACAGTATTATCATTTTGGCAGTAAGTTTACTTGTAAACATGTCAGTTAAACCTTTTTCTTCCTCCGACTCCTCAGATGCTGCAGAAGCAGAAGACGTCTTAAAGGGACCTTCCACAAGTATGAACCTCATATTTAAATGTTCACACATAATAGCAGTGAACACACACACAAATAAACGTAGACACACACTTGTATCTGTCTGTGTTTGCACCTGCAGGTCTTCTATCAGTACCCGATCTCACATCATCTCTCCATCAGCCCCCCTCTGAGCCCACCATGTCTGTACCTCTCACCACTTCACTGTCACAACACACACACAGACTGGTACTGCTGACTCGCTCATTGGCTCATATGTCTTTGTCACGCTGTTACTGTGACATTTGACATTCTCGCCCAGCTTCCCAAAATGTCAGCTAATTATCTTCACACCATGCACCTTATCCCGTCTTTCACCTCTTTATTTCCCTCGCTGCCACAATAGCATTTCTTTTTCTGCTGTCTCAGTTGTTTTTTTCTAAAGGAAGGCTCTGTGACCTGTAAATAATCTACCAAATGTCTAAACACAGTTGTATTTGTATGAGGAATTTACAATAGTGATGATTTATATTTACAATATTTTCCTCCTTTCTTTATAGGCTGTGACTATAACAAGCCTGCAAGCGTGGAGAAGACGGTGGTGAACATGACTGGTTGATTCAAGGGCTGCCACAATGGCCTTATAGCACATTTTTTGATTGTTGATGCATTTTGCCACTTTAGATATTTCCTTTGCAGCTGTGATCGGCTCTGTGTTATGGATGTGAAGGGAAAAAACTATAGGACCAAATGAAGAAGAAGCCTGCTTAGTGATATCCTCTCTCTATCTTCATTTTTAATTGGACTGGTGGGATCCGGGATTTTATGCCAACAGTCACTGAACTATACAGTGGTTTAAAAAATCCCAGATCATTTTCATGTTTAGAAGAGACTTACTGTTTACATTAGTATAAAGCTACAGCTTTAATCTGCCTTGTTCTTATTATGTCATTACTAGAAATCACTTCTGAAATAGACAGAGTAATGTAACAGAATAGAATTCATATATTTTGCACAAATTACTTTTTACTGGAAGTTTTCCATTGTGGATCGTGCCTTTTAAGTGACAAGTATTTCAATGGGTGTAATGTGCAGTGCAGCGTCAACCTTAATAACAAACAGGCCTACATCCTGAAGTAACTATTTGCTGTATATTTGGCCATTCTTGCAAATTAAAAATATGTTGATAGGCTACAACTGGCTGCAAATATCAAATTTCTTTTCCAATATTAGAATACCTGGGCTATGCCTATATCTATTGTGCTATTGTTGTTATATTGTGATGAAATTACAATTTTCTTGGATTTTTCGCTCACGGTGCATATTAAACGAATTGTTGTTTCCACCATTAAATATGTTTTTTCTGGCCATTTTGTGTGAGTGTTTGATTAATTGTAAACGTTACAAGAGTAAAGTTGTCAAAAGTATTATTACTTATTACACGTTTAAAACGATATAGTCTCCATTATAGACCACTGTCGACAGTATAGAAAGTACGTCAGTGCAGAAGGATATCAACCTCCTCAACCTGTAACCGCACTGTGTCCAGGTTACTTAAAAACTAACAAAGTATCAGTTTAATATGCCTGGGACTTTTTTTTATTACTTTCTCGTAGTATCGAAAAAGATGCGGCTATCGACTCTCTGTTTTTAAACTAGAAGTCTGTCAAAGTTTGAATTTCTGGTATCGTCAACTTACCAAGCAGTAAGATTGAAAAATAACAACAGCAGAAAGAAGAAAAATACTTCATATTGCTGTATTTCTTTCTGAAATATCTGAAGTCTAAATAAACGTGAGTTTTTTGTGATGTAAAAAATGCTTTGTAACAAAATAGCTGTTGCAACATTAACATAATTATATCAGGGGGTAAATTCAGATATAAGTTTATAAGCTCCTGCCTTTGTTAAGTAGCCAGGCAGTGTTATGTTGTTGTAGGTGCAATTGGAGGGAAAACAGTAAATTAAAGGTACACTCCATTGTAGAAATTTTGTTGCCAGACTTCACAGCTCATTAAAGGGGATGTTAAAGTCGCCTCTGTGCAGGCAGAGGACCCTTTGAGATCGTGTGAGTTTCCTCTTTGTATTGTAAATGATATATTGTTTTATAAAGACGATTTTTGGTCGGATACGTACATTCATTAAAATGTATTGTTATATATGTGATATCTGTATTTTTCCGTCGTCTAGCTCTGAGTAAGAAAACAAATATGTCTTACCTTTCGTCAGGCATTCTCCGAGGACGCCCGATTCTAGCCCCAATGCATTCTGGTGCCGTCCCCGCTCTTCTGCCGGGATCCACCGCTAACGTGAAGCTGGTAAGGATAAACTGGACAGAGCAATTAAAGGGGAAATGTTGCATGAATATAACTCCGCTTTGGTCCTAAAATCGCATTTAGGGCAATTGTAAACACTTCTATTGCACCGTATCATTACAAACTTTGCACAAGTAGCATGTTTAGTACTGTTTTATTGATACGAACTCTGATGTTGCACACATCGCATGGCGATGGACAGGAAAGGGTTAATTTTTTCCGCCGCCGACATTTTTATTCGGCGCTCTACGGCAACTTTTTAACTTACATGTGTAACGAGCTGGCGCTATGTTTCGCAACTGTACCTCACATTTAGGCTGCAGTCTGTAAAGTGTGTGTGTTTTTAATTGCAATGCAGCTCGCACACTCGGACACTCTCGGCTCTTTGTTGCACAGGGCTGCTTATGCTCATCACCTCATGCATTGATCAGCGTTTGCAAGCCCAGAATTAGCATGGAAACGGAAACTGCCTTTTCAGCAAAACAAACAAAAACGTGAAAGATGTAGCTGTCACTATTATCAGACATGTCTTACAATTGAGCGCCCAGAAGTTTATACTGTGGCGTACAGTGAAGTTTAGCTCTGGTCAACACTGATATTGTCAGCCAGTGCCTCAGGGTTGAATGAACTTGGCAGCATTTGTCTCTTGAACACTCCCACTGTGTACTAACCGAGGCCCCTTTCAGCAATTTAAACAACAAACCAGGTTTATCAGTAACCAGTTACTCCTCTGGCTTCTCCGCCAGGTGGTCAGGTGTTTCCCTTTTTATGTTTCGCGATTTATTAATATCTTGCTTTTGATTAAACTAAAAAATATGAATTGATGAGCACGCAGTTGCTCATTGTGAAAGGTTATGTTGCCAGTGCTTGTATGTGTTGGTGTGTGTCAGAGATGGGTTGAAATAATGTGTAACGGTTCTTTAGTGTGCACTTTAGACTTGTCACTATTAACATTTGTTTTCTTACTAAACTAACAGGATGTATACATATTATTTCTCAATGAAATTGCACTTGCAATTGATTTTTCTTTTCTTAATTTAATAACACACAATGTAGTTGTATACATATGTGTGGATAATCAAATGTAAGCCATTACAATAGATTTACAAAATGACTCCACATCTGAATTGTTTTTTTTAATGCTGAGAGAGGAGCTGGTTTCATTTTTGTCATGTTCTTAGCTGTAATTTTTGTTGTTGGGTTGCTTTGCTAAGGGAAATCTAATATTGTGTCAAAACACTGATACCATTATTTAATGTTGATTCAGCTGTATTAACTTCTGATGTGTTATTGATCTGATCTGACCTGCAATAATGTTAATCAGTTTAATTTTAAAATCAATTTACTGACAGTTAAAATATTGTAGTTACAGCCCTAAAGGTGGCAACAGACTTAAATCAACAGCCTTCTGACACAGTCTTAAAAGATGCAGAAAAGCAGGATTGATTGCAGTGCTGATGCTTCATGTTGTACAGAAGCTCTTTTGTACTTGATTCACTTGAAATGATGCACAAAGGAGCTAGTGACAGTCTGAGATGTTAGTGCAGTGGAAGAGCTGGGATTTATTTTATTGTTTAAAGTCTACTCAATGAACAACATTTAGTTCAAGTCCCTTGTGACATCCAAACAGTGTTTCTAATCACTAATTTTATTGTCCTGTTCTGGTCCTTGATGTGGTTCTAGTGGTGAAGACCCAGAGTTTCTTCAGACATGTCCGTGAGGGAGTCCTTTAACCCGGAAAGCTATGAGCTGGATAAAAACTTCAGGCTCACACGCTTCGCTGAGCTCAAGGGTACAGGCTGCAAGGTTAGCTCTCCTCTAAATCTGCCTTTGAGTCATCATGGACCCTATTAAGATATACACATTAATATGTTTTCACCATATTAGAATATTGATATGAAAATAATGCATGATACCTGTGGTTATTCTCCATGGTCACAGGTGCCACAAGATGTGTTACAGAAGCTTCTAGAAACCTTACAGGAGAACCACTACCAAGAAGATGAACAGTTCCTGGGGGCAGTTATGCCCCGATTAGGTAATTATGATCTTCATATAGCACGATAATAACAAATGACAACAGTTACAGGCTGCAACACAGTAATAGGGGTTAATAGAGCAGGGACTCATAAGATGATCAGCATATAGTATATTAAATGAGTGAAATAAGTGATGATAAAAACACGTTTTCATGGGACACTCCCCAATATTTGACAAGAATTCTCTTCTGTGTTTGAACCAGATTTATGACGGCATCATAGATAAAGTTGTTTCATATAGAATTATTTAAGCATGAGTCCTGCTGTATTATACTTAAGCAATGAATGGCCTCTCCATTAAAGCCCAGCAGTCAAATTCTGCTCTTTGGTGAGTTTTTGTGTACAGCACCAGAAGATAAACCTCTTCAAAATAACACATAAGGAGCTCTTTCCTTTTTTTTTAAGGTATAGGAATGGACACCTGTGTGATCCCCCTCAGACATGGAGGCCTTTCTCTGGTCCAGACAACAGACTACATATACCCCATTGTGGATGACCCCTACATGATGGTATGGATGGTATTATTTGGTGTGATGTTGACCTCCTTTACACACCAAGCCCTGATATGCTAAATGTTCAGTATTTCTATTTCTTAGGGAAGAATTGCTTGTGCCAATGTTCTAAGTGACCTGTATGCCATGGGAGTGACAGAGTGTGACAACATGTTGATGCTTCTGGGAGTCAGCAACAAAATGTCAGAGAAGGTAAGAGGCATTTCAGCTGATGTGTTCATTTTTGGATAACTTCAAACAAACCAAATATCGCTCATGCTATAGAATTAAGAAAGAAAGTGTTAAGAAAGTTATAATAAGCAATATTTTTATTAATTTCGTTCCGTTTTGTACTCCTACTGTGAATTGAATTTCCTGCCTTTTTACAGGAGAGAGACAAAGTCATGCCACTGATCATCCAGGGATTCAAAGATGCATCAGAGGAGGCGGGCACATCAGTAACAGGAGGTCAGACGGTGCTCAACCCCTGGGTGGTGATGGGGGGAGTTGCTACAACAGTCTGCCAACCCAACGAATTTATCATGTAGGAATTAGATCTATACCTACTTAGTTAGAATATCGTTTTGTTGTAATGCCAAAAAAAACAATCCTAATGATGCCCTGTTTGACATTTCTCAGGCCAGACAATGCGGTGCCAGGAGACGTGTTGGTGTTGACCAAACCGCTCGGTACACAAGTGGCTGTTGCAGTACACCAGTGGCTAGATATTGTAAGTCTGCCTGCTCTTTGTCTGCGCACTTTTTTTTATATCTGCACTCACACCATTGACTCTGTATATGTTTTTATCCTTCAGCCTGAGAAGTGGAACAAGATCAAGCTGGTGGTAACGCAGGAGGATGTGGAGCTGGCCTACCATGAAGCCATGATGAACATGGCCCGGCTCAACAGAACAGGTAAAACCTTCAATGGATGTGTCCAAATAATTGGTTTTCATTCATAACTGCCTTTTTTTTAAAAACCTTTGCTCTAAACGGGGGACATGTTTTGGAAACAGCAGCAGCCCTTCAGCAGCTAGGCTCTGCTAATAATGTAAATTATGAATGCAGTATTGTGGGATATCTTTAAAATGCTAAAAGATAACGTGAGACAGAAGTTGCATACTGTAAAATATACAAAAACATATTGGTTTTAAGACGGTACACAATGTTTGGCCCTCAGTGAGTGAGAGCCTCTGTAAATAAGTACACAAATGGAATAATCAATATTTGTTAACACCACTGAGTAATCTTCAACCTTGAAAACAGAGTTGCACACATACCTAATCAACCAATTAGTCATTCAAATGCCCGTCTATGTCTCTCTCCCTCTCTCTTCCCCTGTAGCGGCTGGTCTCATGCACACCTTTAACGCTCACGCAGCCACCGACATCACAGGGTTCGGCATCCTTGGCCACGCGCAAACGTTGGCTCGGCAACAACGAAGTGAGGTGTCATTTGTCATCCACAATCTCCCAGTGCTCGCCAAGATGGCCGCCGTTTCCAAGGCCTGTGGGAATATGTTTGGACTCATGCATGGCACCTGCCCTGAAACATCAGGTGTGTATGTGTGTGTGTGTACCTGGCTCTGCTGTTTGCTTTATTCCATAGTCATTGTGAATGTAAAGATTTTCTGAAAGTAACTTTGAAACAGTGCTTATCTGATCCTTGAAACACAACTTGTAGAACTGGTTTGGTTTGAGGGAAAGACATAACTGAGTGTTGTCTGTGTAGCAATGCTGAATAATAATACAAATCATTTAAAAATATATATAATATAACCAAAACTACAAATGATAGTGGGATGGAAACAGAGAGACACCCACACAGACAAATACAGAGAAGTAATAAATCAGTGAGAAAGACAGGATGCACTGCAGCACCACCTGAGCTCCAGGACTACAGTGTGACCAGCATCAGGATGAAAGGCAGCACTTTGATACAGCAGGAAGAACACTGAGCCCTCACCAGCATCACTGCACATTAAAAACATCATGAGAGTCTTGTGACTGATGAAATCTGCCTTTCTCCGTAGGAGGCCTGCTCATCTGTCTGCCTCGGGAGCAAGCTGCCCGCTTCTGTGCCGAGATAAAATCTCCGAAATACGGCGAGGGCCACCAAGCGTGGATCATCGGAATTGTAGAGAAAGGAAACCGCACTGCTCGCATCATTGACAAACCACGGATCATTGAAGTGGCACCACAAGCAGCCACACAGAATGTCAACCCTACTCCTGGTGCAACTTCTTAATCCTCCTTTTCTGCATCATAGACCGGAACCCCACGGCTCTGCTGAGTGTTTTTAGACACATAAACTACAAAACCATCCTAGAGTGTTGAAATATATACACAAAATAGTATGTACACAGAAAAGACTGGGTTGGCGTGTATCTACATGAAAAACAGCCCCACACAGTGGCCAAAGGGGCAAGTCAACACCCAGTGGACTCAACCTGCAGTATCCCCATGATAAAAAAAATTGGTAAGGATTAGAGCATACTTAAAATCCATTTGCCTTTCGTGTCTGTTGTATTGTGTTATGTTAAATGTGCGTGATTGGCAGGCAGCTTCTGTAAGCGAGCGATGAGGAAGAAGACGATAATGTGATACTGTTGATTCATTTTGAATCTTAGGAAGTCTGGTGTCTGTTGCCTCTTTGGGTCTTTTAAAAGTGCTCTCATCAAGCAAGCGGACCGCGTGACGGTGTTTTTGTTTGTCCATTCACTTTGTACAGTTATAAAGCCTAGTTTTAGTTCATTGCTGTAACCGATGCCTTGAAAGAAACAGAGTGTGACCAGAATGGTTTGTTTTTTATTACTTTGACTTTTTGTATTGTCCCCACCTAAACTAATAAATATTCAAATAGAAGATGGCTTGTTTTTGCCCACTCTCTGGTAGCTGCACTCATTTGAATGGAGTAAATCAAATGTGACATTATCTACTTAAATAAATAAACTGCAGATATTTTTTTTACTTAAACAATTGATGTTGCTTCACTGTGCATTGACCGCAAGTCAGATAAATTGTGGTTTAAAGTCATAAATGAGGAGAAATCTGCATCCCCTTCAGGAGGTAAACCTACTATCTGCATTCCCAATATTTCATCATATTTAAGGTAATATGGTGTATAAAGTTTGCATTACATGGTCACACAAATGTGCAACTGTAAAAAGCAGTCTGGGTTGCACTCTAATCAGCGAGTTTGTTGACTGTTGCCTTTGTTTAAGAACTGATGCATTTAGTTTTGCTCTCTAATCTTGCTGCGAGCAGTTGGACTTATTGTTGTGAAGCTTCCAGCTGATCAAAGTCCAGATTGTTTTTGTTTGTCTATATAGCCTGGATGAAACTGCAAGGCCTCTGTAAATGCTCATATGGATATCAGGAGCAGGATATGATCTCCACCCCACCTCTTACAATAAACTTCTCTTATAATACATTGTTTTTCTCTGCCTGTTTTTCATGGATTAAGAGCATTAATACGGTCTTAATGCAATAACAACAGAATGATGCATCCAGTCCGAGTGACGTGTATGACTTAATTTTAATTGCACAAAAGCCAGTGAAGGTGAGCTGTATGTGATTGATGTATAATATTTTAATCAAAAATAATTTCAAATTAACAGCAATTCATAAATACTGTAACAAATAATTTATCGTTTTTAACTTAGTTATTTAAGCAGACATATTTACAGGTTTCTTATGCACAAACCATCTATAACATTATTACATTACTCTAGCTTTATATACAGTCTATGGCATCAACTAACAAAAAGAAAGGGAGAAATAACAGTTGCTAAAACAAAATTTCCCATTATTAAAGCTTACATTTCTCCATCAGCACTAAAACAACACAGCTCTTTAAAATAGAAATACATTAGATACATTAATACGTTAGAGGAGTAACAACTAACCCTTCAATATGACTCAGTGGAATGACCAGCTCCTATAATGTGACCCACCAGAAAGCAAAAAGATCATGAGTGCAACCTGTCACCTGAACTTTTTTTAAATAAATAAATCATGATAAAGAGACTCACAGGTTTTATGTGAGACATATCCGACACAACAGAGTCTGTTATATGTGCTTCTTTCCATTTTCCAGCTGTACATGCTTTGTGTGTTCTCCATTCTTCTTGTCATTTTCAGGCCTGAAAAGTGCTTGGATATCCAGCATGGCCTTACAAATGTGCTGACCAAACCGGCATGAGTCCTGCAGGCCACACAAAAAGGCAGAGAGAGAGAGAGAGAGTTGGGTTTTGAATCAGAGCAGATGGATCTATAATGCATTGCTCTCATGCTGCGCTCTTACTGTGTCAGGGCTGGAGAACTTGCAGGAGATGTGGAATGTGACGAGATTTTCTCCAACAATTATATACGACACACCATAACCGTCATCAGCCACCTAGTGTTAGACAAGAGATGCTTTTATAACCACGCATGGAAATGAAATGAAATTAATTAGCCGTTTGACTTGTGCACATCTTCAAAACTGAACAATTTAACTCACCGGACCAAATCCACCACCAGCACCCACATATTTAGGGAACTTGTTGATGTCAACTAAGTTGAGTTGCTGCTGTGGAGTCTGGCTTGTGGACAACTTCCAGGGCTCTGAAAGCACCTGGCAGTAAGGACATTGGGTGTTGAGGCAGATAAGAAAGGGGAAAGGTTGTGATAAGGTTAAAAGTTGTGATTTAGAAACCAATCAAATGATAGGGAGATAATGTATGACAATAGTTGTAACCTTTTTAAGGAATGGCGAGTCGACACCGAGGTACTTGGACACTATGTAGAGACAGAAGAGGTGACGGTCGATGCCGGAACCAGTCATGGCCAGACGATACATGTTTTGATGCTTATCTGCTGCCTTCCGAAACAAGGCAAGTTTCTGGGCATTCTGGTTACAAAAAACAGGCACAAAACCATATCATAGAGGCCCATTTATATGACCTCCACTTAAAATCACAAAGACCTTATTTCTGTGAATGCAACTGCAGTTGAACTCCCCCAGAAAATCAGAGAGTTCACAGTCCAGGGCACTGACACGCAGAGACACGTTGGCCTCTAAAAGTCCTGGTGACCAAGTCCTAAGCAGCACAACATGACCTCTAACAGCGTGTACTGTGAAAACAAGGCTTTTCATGCTTACAGCAAGTGCGTAAATGCAAACAGGTCACTGATTGGGATTTTGTAAGCCTGATAAGACTCACATTTGACACCAGATATGTCCAAAGTCTAATTGAAGAGTTCATTTGCACAAAGAGATAAAAGTCATTCTGAATAACAATGAAAGATGAAAAGAATGAAATGAAAAGAAATAATAGAAATAAATCTATTTCTTGCAGCATCTCATCCTGTAAAGGCTTTTAATGTATTAAACTGCTGGACCCACCTGAGAATTCACTATTATAAATGCATATTGAGCAATTAACCATTGATCAAACCCACACATTTATTAAACAGACCTCTTTGATTTTATGTTGTGTGTTCCTGATTTATTTTCAGTGTTTCTGTGTGTCGTTATGTTCTGCTTACTGTTGCACCTGCGTCCTCCATGGCTCTGACAAATGCAACAGCCTCAGAGGTGCAGGAGCGCACCGTCTCTGTCCGACCGTCTCTGAACATGCGCGTCATTGATGACTCGTACGTCAGACAGAACACTCCCTGGTCCTAAATAACAAATGGATTGAAGTAATTTAGTGATTGTGGGTGATGTCGTCACACGTTCACAAGAAAACAGTGAGCAATAATGTCAGTGAAGTCACGATGGTGGCGGCCTACCCTGAACTGTGCCAGCTGCAGAGCCAGCTGAATAAAGGCATCAGGGCTGCACCGGCACTTCTTGATCAGTCCTTTCCCAAACTCTGAAAACAGATAGCCATGGAAGTCCACGTCATCAGCGATCTGCTTGGCTGACAGGTATGAAGTCTCAATGATTTCCTGGCACTAAGAGAGGAAAAACAGAAAGATAATCCTGGTTGATTTTATTATGGAAACACAGCTAAGAGGCAAATATAACAGATACAAATCAAGGGCAAAATGTTTGAAGGCACTTATGTACCTCCTTTGAAATCTGCCACTGTAGTCGAGTGGGATGAGGCAGGCCTTTGTTCACATCCCCTTTACAGTGTCCCTCCTCTGTGTAGCCCAGATGGAAGCAGTCTGTTGCAAGGACATACTACACAGACAGAAAATGCTGGCTGAAGATTTTTGCAAACTTTAAGTTATTATTTTTAAAAAAAATATCGCCACAGGTTTTATACCTCCCACATATGTCCCACAATTGGTGCATCGGCCCAAGAATGTTCAGCATTAACACCCATTTTTCCATTTGGATAAGAGACCAGGGTGAAAGACTTGTCAAACCACCTGTGAAAAACAAAGAATTACTTTTTTCCAGGAAACAAACCACTAAAAGTCCAGCCGCCGCTGCAGCCAATAGCAGACAGCTTCTCTTAACCTCTCTGCCTACCTGTCGTAACATTTTCCATGAAGCAGGGACTTTGCATAACCGTCAAGTGAGTTGGTCCTTGCAGGGTCATAACCCTGCGGCTCGTCATCTAGTGTCAGGAAGAAGGCAGCTGACTCAATGGCATCCAGGGACACTTTGTTTCCTCCCTGGCTGAAGTATTTAATCCGAGCTCGAGCCCATGGAACTCTAGAAGGGGGTTTCAGAGTTAGCCAATTTTCCATCTTGTTTTGTATGTGTGTGTCATGTGCATGTGTGTGATTGTAGACCTGTTTCCTGCAGTCAGGGCTGCTAATTTGAGTTCTCCTGGCTGGGGCTCTGATGTGTCATTGAGGATCCTTTGAAACTGTGTCTCAAGTTCACTGGGTAAGAGGTGACGCCCGCCAGTGTACAGCCACACTTGGAAGAAACGGCCCTTGTGGTAGACGACCAGGTGCTTACGGTCAGTCAGGTGCTGCACGATGTCTGCAGGGAACGGCCAAAATAGAAAAGGAAGCATGTGTGGACTAAGTGCAAGAAAAGAGGAACGTTGCAGATAGGTCAGCTTCATGCTAAAATGTAGAATATTTGTAACCCTTTTGTACAAACACATTGATGAATGCTTCCTTTATCCCACAAATCTAATCTCAGTGCTTGCAGTTTAGTTGTTGGAAGGTGAATCAGTACTGGAGAACTTTAGATTGGGGTCTGAAACTTTCAAGCCATCAAAGTAGGTATTGAACTTTTCACAGCTGAAGGAAAACTTGTGCAGTGGGCTCTGTGTCTGAGTGCTGATTTCTCTTTTAAACTGGTCAGTCCTGAGCAATTGTTTACCTGTTTCAATCCCAGGGATGCGGGTAGTGTTGAACATCCTTTCCATCTGAGTGGAACACATGGGAACTGTCCCCAAAGCCCTCAGCTGAGGAGAAGGGAGAAATGAACTCATCATGGAGAAGACAAAATGTAGGTATAGCTTTATAGTGGGGAGGTTAGAGAAGAGCGGCTGAAGCATTACCGGTGCATGTTCACCACGTTCCAGTTTGCGTCTGTACTGCAGCATGGCATGAACCACGTTTCCGGCTCGTGCGGCCTGTCGGTGTGTTGGGGTCACGTACAAGAGGTCCTAAAACAATCATCATATAGACCACAAAAACAAAACACAGATAGATAGACAGCAGAGCACAGATATAAATCACAGAACGACACATTTATTTCCAAATATGATTTAATAAGTATTATTAATATTATTAATAGTTATTTGTATTAAAATAACGTATTATTTCTTTGTATAATCATGTATTGTTTTATTTGATTTGATTATATTATATATATATATTTTTTTTTTATATAAAAATGTATTTTGATTACTGGCATTTAGCAAGGTGAAGCTTTGAGAATTTAAAGAAATGTCATTTTAGTACTTTAGTACTACTAATGTTATGTACTATTTTCTCACTTTTACAGCATGGTTTCTTTAATGACAGGATTAAAAAGAACAGTACTTTACTTTCCACTGGTATAACAGCCTGACCAAGTGACATCTTACCATTATGTAGAAGTTGCTGTTCACCATGATAGGACTCCTGCCCCGCAGGTAGATGTACTCCTCCCACCAGTCACTCACCTAGAGAGGATAACAAATTGCTGTATAACACTGTGATTCAACTGAATTTGATTTTCAATGTTGTATCAGTTGTCATGTTACTCACATAATTTGTGGCCCACCATGATTTTAGTATAAGGTATCTCTGCAGCTGGGTTGCTTTGGAATCTCTAAAGTCATTTGCCAAAATCTCCATTTGGTTATACTGTTCATCGTCCAGCAGGGGACGGACTGACTCCAGGTACTGTGGAAACATGGAGTGTGTTATTAGGACAAAGCAGCAGTGTTACGCAGGAGCACAGCTGACATAAAGCAGCTGATTTACACAAACAGAAACTCTGAAACACATCCAACATTAGACAGATTTGTATCTTCTACTGAACTACTGTGTCTCTCACAGAGTGCAGGAGGGGAGCTGGAACAGTAGATGTGGTACAGTATATTTATATATATTATATATAGGTTAACTCAGTGTTCTGCAGAGGTTTAAATGTTATAAAGGATGGATATTATCAAGGCATAGCATGACCCTTTCATGTCTTTCATTTCAAGAATATATATACTTGTGTGATTGTGGGAATTGAAGATCATGATTGTGTGATTTTATACCCTGTGGATTGTATCGTCCACACTGGGCACAGGGAGCCTCGGTAAGGAGGCCTGGAAACTGTAGAGCAGCGGCCTGCGCCCAGAGAACATCTTCACCAGGCTCTGCAAACAAACAAATAACAGAAAATAACAGATTCCAGCAAGAATTAGTATACCCTCTGAACTAAGTGTGGGATGCAAAGATTTAATAGACTGTGCGTACTGGCAGCCAGACAATTTGATGACCCACATAATGCAATTAAAAATGGAGACAGAGAGGGAGAGACAGAAGGACAAACGTACCAGCCACAATTTAGTAGATGAGCTCATTCTTCCATGGGATTCAAAAATCCATCCGTGATAGGAGAGTAGAGCTTTGAGAGTGTATCTCAAGAGGTAGATGAGGAACAGCCACAGTCCAGTGGCGAACAGGATGGCACTCAGCACGGCCCGGGTCTGCACTGATACATAGTCTCTGCACAGGAAAGGCACAGAACACTGGCTTTGTCAGCACGGAGTATAAAATCAAAGAAAATGCAGAGTAACTGTGTTTTTATGTTAATGCACAGCTCATCTAATCTAAAGGTCCAATACTGAGCCACAACAAGGGAAGTCATAATACTGGCTGCAGGAGATTTCTGACCTGTGTGGCAGGTTTTCCTTGATTGTGTCAATCATTCCTAGAGAGGGGTCTATGCGGATATACAAGGAGCTCATCATGGCAATCACAACTATCAACCAGCTGGACGGACTGGCAGGATAGACTCCAGCCAATACACCGTTCTGTGGATGAAAAGCAACAAGACACAACAGGACTTTTCAGACAGTGAATGATGAATGAATCAAAATGCACAGGTACTGGAAACACCTTTACAAAGCTAAATGCTAAATGTTTGTATTGTTATTGATTGACTCCACTGATCAGCTCAGTCAGATGTGTTGGCTGTTGTACCTTGAATTGAATTGCTCTCTTCTTCCATGCTGTCACTCCAGACAGGTAGATGTTTTTGATGACCTCTTGACTCAGTTTAAGGTCCACGCCATCTGGGCGCACCGTGAACTGAAAGCCCACCGCCTGATGCGCCTCAGCCATCTCTGAATAGCACTGACATGGGAAACAAAAGCTTTTTAAGTCATCGGGTTTTCTGACTGGGAATAAAGACTGCAAACCCTGAGTGGCAAGTGTTTTACCTCACTTGCCACTCAGGGCTTCCAATAACAGAGCATGTTATTATTCCCCATCAATCTCCCAAGGGAAATATCCTGTTGCAAATCCAAATTCCATTATGCATGCATCATTTTTAGAATCCATTGTTATTTCATTTACTATTATTATACCAATAAGAACGAGTGACCTGACCTGTACTTTACTATTTATAACATAAAGAGTAACTTTTACAGATCTGACTCATGTTATTCGATGGAAAGATGCACCGTCTGTAGTGTTTGCTCAAAACGTGATATGGAAGGTCACTGATATGGAAGTCACATATTTCAGCACAAAAATGTATATATACAGTTAACATTGTGAAGTTGGAGGGTTGAGAATGGTCTCTTGAAAGCAGTTCCCTTGTGGAATTCAGAATAAAAATATTTGGAGTTCGTAAAACACTCCATGTAATGGCCAGGGTGACAGGTCTAGGATTTCTTTTTCCATGTCATATGACTGAACAGTCTCCAAGTGGGACAAAGTTCATTGTCCAGATATAGTAGTACACCGGCTGAGCATGCGCCATGCCTCAGATGGGCATGAAAATATAAACACAGGCTACAACCAACAGATGACTGCTTAAAACTTTGGCTTTGCACAACACTGTGAGAATCTCAAAGACAGTTTAAAGGTCAGCATTTGTTTTTACTGAACAACTGCACTAACAATTAACATGCACAGGTCAGCGCTTGACTGTCTTTAAACTTCCCCATTACGATTTTCACCAGTTTTTCTTTTACATTCATGGT
>CAFUXE010000897.1:264689-277642 GCA_903364295.1 Serranus cabrilla | reverse complement strand
TTT
Organism: Serranus cabrilla; assembly: GCA_903364295.1. Taxonomy (NCBI): domain Eukaryota; kingdom Metazoa; phylum Chordata; class Actinopteri; order Perciformes; family Serranidae; genus Serranus; species Serranus cabrilla. The sequence goes on along the minus strand of CAFUXE010000897.1, from coordinate 277,639 downwards.
TACAACTGCAACAATTTTACAACGTTAGATATATTTTATAAGATACTATATAAGGATATGCTATTTGCATATTCTGAATATATATATATATTCTAATAAACTATTGTTGAAATGTGAGAAAGTAGTGAAGGTTTTTCAACCACCTCTCAGTCTCAGTGTAGATTCGTACCTGTCCCCACCTCTGTGACTGCACACAGAATGATGTCACCACATTTTCTGAGTTGTTCCCACCAATCACAAGCAGCCTGTCAGTGGCACCCAGGAAGTAAAGTGTGGGGAGGTCTGCATCCGCTCTGGTAAGGGTGGGAAGCAGCTCAGACCAGGAGTCTAACAGACCGAGAGAATACAGAAGCACGTCCAGATTAACATGTTAAGAAAGGGTCTAAAATGTCTATAAAAGCTTTCTCAAGCTTTGTCCTCCTTCCAAGCAGTACCACTCTATTCTGCCTTACCTTGTCTTGTGTTGTACTGCAGCAGCAGCTTCTCTCCAGTCCTCTGGATGCTCCCCAACACATAGAGACAGTGTCCAAGGCAAGTGGCAAGGGGCACATCATGGGACAAGGACATGGTGAACTGGAAGTCAGTGAGGGGCAGTGAGGAGACAAACCTGAGGCAGAGATTATGTTCAGTCACTAACACACCAACAATTGAATGAAGGATGCATGAAAAAATATCTACTGGCTCAAACCTCCATGTGTCCTTCCATGGGTCATAGCGCTCTACAGCTGTAAAAAGAGCTGTGCTGGAATCTGGGGTCACCAGTGAGTCCAAGTACCAGCCCCCCACAGCGTAAATATAGCCTTCACAGGCCACAGCACTGAAGTGCCTCCTGTGCTGTGGATGCAACAGAAAGTTTTCATTATTTAAATGACTGGGGAAAGTAAGACAAGTTTTCTTTTGCACAAGTCAGACTGGTCGTCAGCTTGATTCGCAGGCTAGAAAACTGTCTCACCTTAATCAGAGGAGCTGTGGTGACCCACGTGTGAGTATAGGGATTATACCGTAAGGAAGCCATCTTGAACTCCCAGCCTCTCTTGACACGGTGCCGGTAGCCTCCTATTATGTACAGGTAGTTATACAGGACCACTGTAGTGAAACACCACTTATCAGCCGTGAAAGGAAGCTCTGTAACTGGATACCAATCTCCACTGTCCTCTGACCCATTCAGGGTGAAGATATGTCGGGCACGTTCAGTTTCTGGGTCCTTCCAGGAAGTCAGGTTCTCTTTTCTGAGGCTGCAGAGACGTCTGTCTCCTTGTGTCCTCAGGTGGACAACCTCATCCCTCTCCTCATCATTCAGACTCCTGGGGAATGTTTGGGACAAGACAGAATCAGCTCTGTTTATGCAGCAAATCAAGATTACAGCCCAAAGATTTCATGCCATGTAATGTAAGTGTTGCATACTTGATGAGGTGAGGCAGCTCCAGAAGGTTTTTAGCCAGGTAGGTGAACACTGTCGCCTTCAGCTCCACACAGCAGATGTCTTTAGCCAGACTCAGGTAGGACAAACAGTTAGCTGGACTGAGTTCATCTGCGAGGACTGACAGGCACTTTGAGAGGAAGGCCTCAGCCAGGAGATAGCTGCTGACCTCCAGAGATGGAGGACACGAGAGATGGTAAATTGGGGCGAATCCCAGCACTAGAAGAAAGCATGAGTGGTGCCACAGTGACAGGGATAAATAACACAGATATATGACGTCTGCATACCTGGATGTGTGTGCTCAACTCCTCCTGAGGGACATTAAACTTGTTATGGAAGGAAAACTCAAGGAGATTGTGGAAGACAGAGGAGGACACATGGTCCAAGTGGATGAGGCTCTCTGAGGTCTCTCTCATTCTGGACTGGGACAATGCTCGGAAGTACTCGCTGCACTCTGAGAGTCCCCCCAGGTCCACCTTAGAAATAGATTGTTAAAGCAAAATCTATGTAGGAAGCATTTCATTAACCTGTATGGTTAGGAGGATTACTTACATGGAATGCACATGTGCTGGTTTGGACTGTAACCATGGTGTCATTTCCATCTCCAGGGTGATATGTGCGGAGCGCCTCATTGGTTTTCCACTCCTCTGAGTCTGCTTTGCATGGTGGTTTGTCTGCGATGCATGGGGATGCTATTGGGCCTGTGACTGCTGGTAAAGCTCCCCAAAATCTTGTAAGGACATATTTCAGCCAAAAGCGTATTAACTCAAATAGCAACATGAAACACTGCCTGAGGGGATTCATCTCACTGAGTACTGTTTGGATCCAACTTTAGACCATTATACCGGTTTTAATACTGCATGTTACATTTGTTAAAACTCTAAAGGTCTTAAGATGCAACTATTGCTCCAATCACGAATCAGTGACAGTGTCAGCTCCAAATAAGGGAAGAAAGGCCCTGTAAAGAATACCAAGCAGGCACTGTAATGGAAAAATAGTGTACAGAACAGTCAGGTTAGTTCACGTACCACCGGCCCATCTCCGTTTCCCTGCTGCAGCTCACACTGTCACGTGCCCTCTGACAACACAAATAGCCAAACAGCTGAGAGCAAATATTCAAGAACACATGCCAACAGAAACAAAATGTTAAAGAAAATAGTGCAGTGCACCACAAGGGAAAGTCTTCAATTCAAAATTCCTGTTAGTTCTGCGACAGATTCAGTCAGTTCCCCCCGGTCTTTGAGCAGTGTAGTTCTTTCTGGCTGAGCTATTCTTGGCACAAGGAGGTGGGACAACAGTCAGCCCTCTGAGATGAAACATAGTCTCCTTCACTCTGCTCTTCACGTCATCATGGGGCAATCAAGTTACAGAGCAGTAATGACATCAACTTTATCTTTCACAACATCTATCACTGCATTTTCTAAGATATCTTTTAAGGAAGTATTGTGTGGGATTAAGGAAGCTCTTGTGGCAGAAATGGAATATAACATTCATAATTATGTTTTCATTAGTGTATAATAATCACCTGTATTCAGTTTGTTGCAGTCTGTCATCTCATCACTGGATGCCCATTTATATCATACACACTGGTCCATTAAGACAGATACAAAGTAGTAAGAAGTAACAAGAAAATCAGGTGCAGTGACACAGTTTCTAAGCATGTGTTTAATTTGCTTTAGAAATGATATTTTTAGTTGTGCAAAGAGGACGGACATAATACAGAGAAGTTTTAACAGAATTTGTTTGAAAATAGTTGCATATAGTACATGTGTCTGATGTACTTTTTAAGTTAACTTAATAAAATAGGTAGATGTTCTATGTTTTGATTCTTAGCAAAGACAAAAAAAACTACTTGACTTAAACTTTATGACTGTTCAAATGGTTATATTAGCAGTATAAAAACAGTATATAAGGTCATGCATTAATTTGCTGAATGTAGGAACGTTTTTAACTTAGTTTTATTGGACCTTGAAGAAAACCCTACTGCAGAATGAACATTAAAAGTCATGAATCCTCTGGCAGCCAGCACTGTCCATGACAATAACTGACCATCTCTCAAGTAATGACAACAACATTCAATGCTATAGAGCTGTGTCTGCTCTAAGAGGACTTCACACTCGAGGGAAAGGTGCTTCAATAAAAGGGATTGTCTGCATTGTGTTCAAATGTAAACAACTATCTTTCACCCAACCTTGCATGTCACAAGCAGAGCTGCATAGGACTGGAGTGTCAAGAACACAACAAAGAGACATTACACTGTGATGAACACAGTGGAAATCAGAAGAAGAGCTTTTTTTGCTTGAAGTAGGCATCAAAACGACACTGGGCATAGTTCTGCAAAACAATATGGTACTAAGTTTAGCATTAATTATGTAAGTGACAAACATTAACTTGGGTATTTAACTGAATGAATGCAGTTGGCTTTAGCAAAGCAAGTTCTGCTCACCATGTATCCAAACTCAATCTTGGATATCTTTGCTTGAATGATGGACCACAGTCCCCACAGGAAATGTGATGCCAGTGCATACCTGCAAATCAAAAATGATGACAACATAAGATATCAGGACTGTGGTGATTCTGCAATGATTGTAATCACACACAGCGCTGATGTAAATCATTAGATGTGTTACCTGTTGGCTTCAATGATCATGTCCTCTTCGATCTGTGTCTGGTCCGTGGTAATGTTAGTAGTATCAGTAGCAGAGTATCTTCTCTGTTCTGCCAAATAACTTCTGATAAAATGAAGCTGAAATGATAAGAAACATGAACATGTTTAAAAAATGCTACAACAAGCAGACAACAACTGTTTTGTAGAAATATGTGAGGGCAGGATTTGATTGAATGTGATAAAGCATTTGGTAAATCGCCTCTATAACTCAAAATTGCATGAACAAGTTTTACCACAAGATGGCGCTATGTGACCAGAGCACTTGTCCCATGTATTTCATAAAGACATAACCTGGGATCTTAGGTACTCTAGTATCTGTCTGAGCATCACAAGGCAGGCTCATAAGAAAATCAACACTACATCGAAATAGTAATTATCAAATAAAATGGGGTAAGATTTGTACAAGTCAAAATCATCAGTGCTGCATGACTAAATATTGAGGAAAACCCCCAATACCCCCAATCAAATTAATATAATGTTTTTGATTAAAGTAATTGCAGGTTTTATATTTCACCAATCCACTTAAACATTGTGACCTTTTTTCTAGATGTAATATACTACTAAATATACTATTTCTACTTTTACCTTTTTCAAATATTTCATGTGAAGGTTGTATTCTAACTTTGACACAAATTAAGCTTAACTATAACAGCGCAGTTCGAAGCACGAGTTAATACAAGCTTATTTAAGCCATTTAACTTAAATGTCTTTCTTGAGAGGTTTGGGCCTTGGTCTTTCTTCTGTTTTGTTTTTTACCTGCTGTTCTCTGGTGGGATAGTTCTCTGGAGTGGCTTTGTAGAAGGGCCACTGGTCATAGGTGTAGTCATACACCCACTCACAGAAATGGTTCCCCAAGTCAAAGCCCCTACACAGGAGAAAAAAACATTAATATTCATACTTATACACAACGGCACAATTTACATTCCAAGTCCAATTTCTATGCAAATGGTATCAATACTGTTGATGTGCAACTCATTTGATTTGTTGAAGACTTTTCACTTTACCTGTAGTTGTAGCTGCTGTACTCAAAGTCGATCAGCATGAGTCTTTCTGCTGAGTCAGGGTCTGGTTCTTCCAGAATCAGAATGTTACCTGCAGCAGAGAAACACGAGGTAAGAAAACCACCATCATCCAAACAAGAAGGAAGGAGGAGCAGCAGTATAATAAGTACATGATGAGAAGATACATTTGTGCTATTGAATATATTGGATCACACATGGGTGTATTGTTCAGGTATCCGTGTACTTTAAGTATGGGAGTTCAGCCTAGTGTTTGTGTGCTCTGTCAGACAGTCCCATTCATCAGAGACCTAAATCTCTGACTGCCACCTCATCTCCACCATGATTAATGATGATTACAAGATGATGCATACAAAGCTATTTGATATAAGTAACTATACAGCCCAGTCTCGGACTTATGTAATATAATACTTTCCATGCTATGTGAAAGTAGGGTACAAGTGCAATGACAGCTTTTTTACCTTCCTGTACGTCGTTGTGGCAGAACACCACTGGAGACGGAGTCGCTGCCAGCAAGGCGCTGTTGTGGAGACAAGAATAACCGGATGAACGGAGTAAGTGGTAACAGAAAAAAAGGGAGAGAGGAAAAATAACTTGTCAGTGTTACATTCACAGGTAGTGTAACTTATGCATTACTGTTTATCATGTAAAATTAGGCCAAAAGAAAAGACATCCTTTTGAAGGTGTCCTAGACCACTGAAGCAATGATACACAAACATTTCATGTTATTGACAACTCTTACTATTTTACTGCAAGCAAAGCAATCTTCGTTACATCATATTCATTCCATTTACTGGTGGACAACATACATGGAGCAATACATGAGATAAACAACAAACTCCACCAAAATCAATCATAAATTGAATATTAGTTGCAGCCCTAGAGCATCATCAGCAATGCACACAGAGCGATTCAAAGCATCTGCGTGCTGTATGTACACAGTCAAATGACCAGATGTGTAGGATTGAGAAAGTGCCAGGAGTGCTTATTGAACAAACTGCAAAGTGGCTTTCAACTCTTAACAGCTTGGGAGTATATAAATGAGATCATGAATGTACTGGGAGGATAATTCCTGCAAGTGGAAACACAAAAACCAAACCCTCAATGTCACTTTGATATATTGAACAGCCTAGAGCAAGCCAAGAACATTGTGTCTTCTTTAAGTCTTATATCAGTGAAGCCAAAGAAAATATGTTATCAAACTAGATATGTAAAGATGACTGCAGTATTGAGCCAGGGGAGTTCCACACAGTGGCTGGCACATCTAAAGTCTGATTCAATGTCAGACTGCTACATATCTGCAAGATAACAAATGTGCACAATTTGCTGTCCCACATTGGTTTTCAGAATCTACATGTTCATTTAAGCCTCAATGACAGAAAATAAATAGTCCACATACACCCAGTTAATAATTTAATCCCCCGCCTTTCTTCCTTTGATAATCTGGGTCATGACTTATATTTATCATTTCATATTTCATAGGAAGTTTTTATAATATCTTGACACTAATTAAATTTGACTATAACAGTGCAATTCCAAGAATGAGTACATAGAAGTATTTAGAACAACTCATAATGATTAAAACATTCTTGAGGTTTTGGGTGGTGGCAGTCAAACGTCAGCAGTTTTCAGTTCTGCCAAAATACATAGTTGTTAATATGAAATATTCAGTATCTCATCAAACTCACCGGAGGCTCTCCAGCTCAGCAGGCAGGTCAAAACCCATCAGCTTCTTGTACTTCTTCACATGTGAGTAACGTACAAAATTAATCTTCATCACTTGATCCATGTATCTATAGAAAAAAAAGTATGTAATACAATTCAATACTAATAAACAGACAACTCTAGTAGAAGAAAGAGTGTAATATCAAGGTGTCATACTTGTCAATGGTCCCAAGCAGCCACTTAGGCTCTTTGTTGAAGGGCATGCTCATTTCATGGAAACGTGCCATCTTGGTGGCAATCTCAGCTGATATGGTCAAATCTGAAAGTTGATCTGTGCGCATGCGGGTATTCTGTGAAAAGAGAGAAAAACAGATGATACCAATGCTTCCTCTGTATTAGGAAGTAGATCAAGTAAAAACACTAGGGCCTTTATATCTGCATAAATGTGATGGCAATAGACACTTGAAGAATATTGAATGTGAATGTTTCATTCTATTTAAGTAAAAGAAAAAGTGTCACTGGTCTCCCCCTGCAAGAGGTGTTGCAACACTCTGCCTAAAACAGGAAAATGTGTGTGTGTGCAGTTTTGTGTGCATGGTACCGGAAAGTACTGCTCTAAGCGTCCCAGAGGGAAGGTGCCGTACAGTTTTGGTCCAAGAGTTCTTTCTGCTAGGATGGCAAACATCACGCTCTCCAACACCAGGGAGTCCACCCCCTGAGCCACAGAAGGGAAGACAGTCAGACAGTTTGATAGCATTTTTGGTTTAGTTCATAAGTCCATGTGACGGAAACTGCTACAGTAGATAGACTGTAAATAACTTGTTAAGGACCCCTACTGGACACACCAACCTGTAGGATGGCACCATAGATTCTGAGGAGCACCTGGCGAGGTTCCTCTCCCACACACTGCACATGGTCAGGCAAGCAACAGAGGTACAGCAGATTACTCAATCCACCACTGCAAAACAAAAACACCACTGTTTACCCATCGAGCTAACTTAAAGTGATCCCACATAATCTAGTCTAACACCAGCAGAATCTTCTTCAAATGATTTCATTTTGTTTACCCTTGTGGGCCTTGACATCCACCACTGTGCAAAGTCAGTGTCACAGATACAACTGTTTTGTCTCCCTGTCTGTTGTAAACTGACAGGGAGATGTTTTAACATGAATAACTTTAAATTCTAGTCATGATAGTACAGCTCAGCAGCGTACAATGGTAGTTGACATTATTTACCTGACGATGCTGATTTGAAAATCACTCTCTCTGATGGTCTTCCACGACCCGGACAGAAAGTCTTGGCACCAAGCAAACGCCTTTTCCCTGGTGTCCCTGTCGACCTCCTCGCTTCTCCCATCCCGGAAAGACTCTGCCTCCGAGTCACAATCATCGGTCTGAGACAAAGAGCTCGGGGGCCTCAAATTTCCCTCGTTAACGACAACCGTCCTCTCCGGAAGTTTATCCTGCACCGGAGATCCCAGATCTTCTGTTACGATAGTGGGAATGTTGCTGAAGAGCTCCGGCCCTGGCTTCTCCTCTCTACCCAAGCCCTCCCCTCCGCAGCTGCTGCCACTCACAATTGGGCTCGACTGCATCCTGAGTTCCCGAGCGAAAAGTAAAGGAAGAGCGGAGTGAAATGACCCTATAAACAACGACCTGTAAAACCGGTATGACTAGGTTACCGGAAAAGACAAACACAGCTGAATCATATCATTCGGAAGTTCGGGCGGTTTATAGTGACGATTAAAGCATAAAAAAAAGTCGCATTAGTTTCCCCCATAGACAGCGGCGGTTTGTTCATGAGGGTGATAGGTCGAGGTACCGTCAAAGGATTTTTAGTGTTACAGTAGTCGCGACTGTCCTGGACAGTTTGGCTGCCTCTGCTTCCTCTGTATATTATTGCCCAATCATAAGGCTCCATTTGGTCAGGTTTAAAATCTCCCTGACTGCTCTGATAGACTCGATTATTATTATATGGGTTCCTTTTTTCCTTCTCTTTATTGAAACCATCTTCATTACAATGTAGCCATTAGAGGCAAGCACACAAATATAAGAACATGCTTGACTTTTACTCTTCAATCGCTGTATGAACCCAGACATTCCCATACAGTTCAAAGCCAATCCTAGCGTAGCAGGTTGTGTCTTGTTCTGAATACAGTGAAATCCATAATAAAGTCATTAAGACTGATACAAAGTAATAAATCAGTACATATAGTCATAAAAAAGAAAAACTGGTGCACAGATACAGTTCTAAGCATGTGTTTAATTTGCTTTGGAAGTTATATTTTGAGTAGTGCAAAAAGGACTGACAAAATACAGAGAAATGTTCACAGAATAAAACGGTACTTGAACAATGTTGTTTAAAAAAATGTTAAAAGTAGTTAATGAGGCACAGGCAAGCTTCTAGTTCCTTCTTTAAGTGAAATGATGAGGCTACATGTATAATGAGGATATCATGTTGTTAACTGTGAAGTGCATTCTGTCAAAATACACGAGTCAGTCTAAATGAATAAAAGAATTGTAAAGGAATTTAAAAGAGGAAATAAAAAAGTTTACAGAAAATGTCACAACCCCACTTTGCATTTAAATAACCTACAGCCATGATGTGACTTTATTAAAATACTGATTTTGATTGTTGTTCAATCTAATTTAATCAATTTAAGTTGGTGTGGTTGCATATCTTATGTGCCTGATGGACTTTTGAAATTAACCTAATAAAATAGGTAGATGTTCCACGTTATGATCCTTAGCAAAGACAAAAAAAAAAAAAAAAAGAAAAGAAAAGAAAAAGCTCAGTCTTTGCATTTGTACAGAATGAAACATAGACAAAGAGAGGTAATACAAGATGAAGTAAATATGGCTAGATAGTAAAGGGGTAGTAGAAACTTACAGTTAATAGAGACAATATTATTGCCTTAATATTTTACATGTTCAAATGGTTAAATTGACAGTATATTTGACTACAGTGGTACTGTATAAAATAGCCCTCGTGCAGTAATTTGCTGAATGTAGGAACGTTTTTACCTTAACATGATTGGACCTTGAAAGAATATCCTAATGCAGAATGAACATCCGAAGAATGAAGTGAGGTAGAATGACTAAAAAAACTCTAAAGAAAAAGAGATGTACAAAGGCCTTCCACGCTTAACTCAATACTACTGGTTTAGGACGACAAAATGACTATAACAATAATAGGTACGGTCTGAAATTAAAAGTCATGAATCCTCTGGCAGCCAGCACTGTCCATGACTATAACTGACCATCAGTCTCTCAAGTAATGACAACAACATTCAATGCTATAGAGCTGTGTCTGCTCTAAGAGGACTTCACACTCGAGGGAAAGGTGCTTCAATAAAAGGGATTGTCTGCATTGTGTTCAAATGTAAACGTCTATCCTTCACCCAACCTTGCATGTCACAAGCAGAGCTGCATAGGACTGGAGAGTCAAGAACACAACAAAGAGACATTACACTGTGATGAACACAGTGGAAATCAGGAGAAGAGCTTTTTTTGCTTGAAGTAGGCATCAAAACGACACTGGGCATAGTCCTGCAAAACAATATGGTACTAAGATTAGCATTAAATATGTAAGTGACAAACATTAACTTGGGTATTGAAATGAATGAATGCAGCTGGCTTTGGCAAAGCAAGTTCTGCTCACCATGTATCCAAACTCAATCTTGGATATCTTTGCTTGAATGATGGACCACAGTCCCCACAGGAAATGTGATGCCAGTGCATACCTGCAAATCAAAAATGATGACAACATAAGATATCAGGGCTGTGGTGATTCTGCAATGATTGTAATCACACACAGCGCTGATGTCAATCATTAGATGTGTTACCTGTTGGCTTCAATGATCATGTCCTCTTCGATCTGTGTCTGGTCCGTGGTAATGTTAGTAGTATCAGTAGCAGAGTATCTTCTCTGTTCTGCCAAATAACTTCTGATAAAATGAAGCTGAAATTATAAGAAACATGAACATGTTTAAATGAATAATAATAATAAATGACTTATTAATGTTGTTAACATTTGGCTATTTTTAGAAGATAGTGGTTCAGAAGAAGAGCTCCAGTGTCAAATGTTCAAATCACTTAAGTGCAGAAAAATCATGGTTTAAACATGGGGCCAACAAGCAGACGACAAATATTTACTATGTTATATTGAAATATTTGAGGGCAGCATTTGGTATATTGTGTATTGAATGAGAAATTGCATTTAAGTTTTACCACTAGACTGCAGTATGTGACCAGAGCACTTGTCAAATCTATTTCCCTGAAGAGATTGCCTTAGATCTTAGGTCTAAACATCAACACTGTAGTTCCAGGTGCTTCCCAGGAAAGAGTTCACTACATCCAAATAGTAATTTGCCTGTAATCAGTAAGCTGTTTCAATAGTTAAAATCATTAATGCTGCATGACTGTCAATATTGAGGAAAAACCCCAATAGCCCCAATCCAATTTAATACTTCTAATTAAATTCATGCTAGGTTTTATATTTTAGCGTAATTTAATCCATTTAACTTTAGCCTTAGCCTTTGTTCTATTTTTTTTGCTGCAAGGGGTTTGGACTGACCTGCTGTTCTCTGGTGGGATAGTTCTCTGGAGTGGCTTTGTAGAAGGGCCACTGGTTATAGGTGTAGTCATACACCCACTCACAGAAATGGTTTCCAAAGTCAAAGCCCCTACACAGAAGAAAATATAACATTATTCATTTAATACACAACTTGATGTGCAACACGTGTGATTTACTGCAGAGTTTGCACTTTACCTGTAGTTGTAGCTGCTGTACTCAAAGTCGATCAGCATGAGTCTTTCTGTTGAGTTGGGGTCTGGTTCTTCCAGAATCAGAATGTTACCTGCAGCGGAGAAACAAGGAGAAATTTGCTTAATTTTCTGAGAATTTTCAATCAGTGTTGATGGTTAATTGAGTAATTTAAAGAAATACATTCCTCATTCCACTACTTAGAAAGCAGTTCTCTTGTAACCAGCGCCCCCTTCTGACATGACAGTGACACAGTTGGAGGCAAGGAGGAAGGAGGAACCGCATACCGTAATAATAAAGTATAGTTTTGAAGAAGATATATTGGTATTATCAAATACATTTCAATCACACGTGGGTATAATGTTCAGATACCATTTACTTTTAGTTAAGTTACCTTTAGTTCTGTTCAGGGAGGCAGTCCCATTCATTAGAAACCTAACTCTCTGACTGCCACCTCATCTACTTCAGAGGCTTATTTTCAATTACAAGATGATGCATATGAATGTGAGCCGTTCTATAAATAACTGCAGCCCAGTATCTGACTTATGTAATATACTGCTTTCCAGGCAATGTGACATTGAAGCCAGAGGGGGTCAATCAATCAGCCCAAATTAGAGGTGTGAGGATATGGGTGCAGTGACTGGACAGGACAGCATCATTTTTTACCTTCCTGTACGTCGTTGTGGCAGAACACCACTGGAGACGGAGTCGCTGCCAGCAAGGCGCTGTTGTGGAGACAAGAATAGCCGGATGAACGGAGTAAGTGGTAACAGAAAAAAAGGGAGAGAATTAAAATAACTTGTCAGTGTTACATTCCCAGGTAGTGTAACTTATGCATTACTGTTTATCATGTAAAATTAGGCCAAAAGAAAATACATCCTTTTGAAAGTGTCCTAGACCACTGAAGCAATGATACACAAACATTTCATGTTATTGACAACTCTTACTATTTTACTGCAAGCAAAGCAATCTACGTTACATCATATTCATTCCATTTACTGGTGGACAACATACATGGAGCAATACATGAGATAAGCAACAAACTCCACCAAAATCAATCATAAATTGAATATCAGTTGCAGCCCTAGAGCATCATCAGCAATGCACACAGAGGGATTCAAAGCATCTGCGTGCTGTATGTACACAGTCAAATGACCAGATGTGTATGATTGAGAAAGTGCCAGGAGTGCTTATTGAACAAATTGCAAAGTGGTTTTCAACTCTTAACAGCTTGGGAGTATATAAATGAGATCATGAATGTACTGGGAGGATAATTCCTACAAGTGGAAACACAAAAACCAAACCCTCAATGTCACTTTGATAGACTGAACAGCCTAGAGCAAGCCAAGAACATTGTGTCGTCTTTAAGTCTTATATCTGTCGAAGCTGAAGAAAATATGTTATCAAACTAG
>CAFUXE010000897.1:204155-264314 GCA_903364295.1 Serranus cabrilla | reverse complement strand
ATCTGGGACACTATTAAACATGTGTGCACTCTGCCTAAAGTCATGGGATGTACAGTTGGTAATATGAGATGACTCTGACACAAACATCTTGTTGGCACTTGGCTTAAGCAATAGCTGTTGCATCATCGTTCTGTTAAGGAGGGGAAAGGGGATGCTAGAGGTTTCATCCTACAGTTTTTCCACAACTTTAGGGCTTTATGTATCTGGTCCAACTCACCGGAGGCTCTCCAGCTCAGCAGGCAGGTCTAACTTCATCAGTTTCTTGTACTTCTTCACATGCGCCTCACGTACAAAATTAATCTTCATCACTTGATCCATGTATCTAAAAAAAAAAAAATTCTGTTGTATAATTCAATTTTATAAAGACTGACATCTCTCCTAAAATAGAGTGTAATATCAAGGTGTCATACTTGTCAATGGTCCCAAGCAGCCATTTAGGCTCTTTGTTGAAGGGCATGCTCATTTCATGAAAACGTGCCAATTTAGTGGCAATCTCAGCTGATATGGTCGAATCTGAAAGTTGATCTGTGCGCATGCGTGTATTCTGTGAAAAGAGACAAAAACAGATGATACAAATGCTTCCTCCATATTAGGAAGTAGATCAAGTAAAAACACTAGGGCCTTTATATCTGCACAAATGTGATGGCATTAGGCAATATAAGTATTGAATGTGAATGTATTTCAAAAAATCTTATTTTAACCCTGAATGTTGAATGCTTTTCACAATTAAAACAAATCTATTTAATTCTATTAAAGTCAAAGAAATGTTTCATGCTATTTATGTAAAAAATGTGTCACTGTGCCTCCCCCTGCAAGAGATGTTGCAACACTCTGCCTAAAACAGGAAAATGTGTGTGTGTGCAGTTTTGTGTGCATGGTACCGGAAAGTACTGCTCTAAGCGTCCCAGAGGGAAGATGCCGTAAAGTTTTGGTCCAAGAGTTCTTTCTGCCAGGATGGCAAACATCACGCTCTCCAACACCAGGGAGTCCACCCCCTGAGCCACAGAAGGGAAGACAGTCAGACAGTTTGATAGCATTTTTGGTTTAGTTCATATGTCCATGTGAAAGACTGCTACAGTAGATAGACTGTAAATAACTTGTTATGGACCCCTACTGGACACACCAACCTGTAGGATGGCACCATAGATTCTGAGGAGCACCTGGCGAGGTTCCTCTCCCACACACTGCACATGGTCGGGCAAGCAACAGAGGTACAGCAGGTTACTCAATCCACCACTGCAAAACAAAAACACCACTGTTTACCCATCGAGCTAACTTAAAGTGATCCCACATAATCTAGTCTAGCAACAATAGATCCTTCTTCAAATGATTTCATGTTGTGTTTACCCTTGTGGGCCTTGACATCCACCACTGTGCAAAGTCAGTGTCACAGATAAAAGAAATAATAATAATAATTAAAGAAAACTCCTCAAGGACTGCCTATATCCATGCTATCTACTATGATCGAAAAAAAGAAAATAATTACAGTGAACTAAGGACGTAAATGATGGTCATCATAAAGTCAATACATGACACGCCATACCGGGTTTTACACATTAATGTTTTAACATGAATAACTTTAAATTCTAGTCATAATAGTACAGCTCAGCAGCGTACAGTGGTAGTTGACATTATTTACCTGACGATGCTGATTTGAAAATCACTCTCTCTGATGGTCTTCCACGACCCTGACAGAAAGTCTTGGCACCAAGCAAACGCCTTTTCCCTGGTGTCCCTGTCGACCTCCTCGCTTCTCCCATCCCGGAAAGCCTCTGCCTCCGAGTCGTCATCACCTTCGGCCCCAAACAAGGGACTCGGTGTCCTCAAGTTTCTCTCGTTAACGACAAGCGTGTTCCCCAGTAGTTTATTCACCACCGGTGGACCCGCATCTTCCGTTATGACGGACGGAATGTGGCTGAAACCCCCCGGCCCTGGCTTCTCCGCTCTGCCCAAGCCCTCCTCCGCGCGACTGCTGCTGGTGGTCACATTTTGACTCGACTGCATCGTGAGTTTCCGGGCGAAGAGTAAAGGAAGAGCGGGGTGAAATGTCGGTCTGAAGCGGCGAGTAGCGGTACTCGCTGACAACCGCAGTTCAACTGTATGGCTACTCAACCGGAAGAGCCAAATACAGCTGGATAATCTGAAACGCATGGGGGGCGGTTTATAGCGACGATTAAAGTATCAAATATTCGCATGACGGTTTCTCCTACTCGTACGCGCAGTGACTGGTGATTTGCACTGAGCCAAACGGGCGTATTCACTGTCCAATCACAAGCCGTTCTTCTGCCACGCTCATTGGTCGTTGCCAGATGGTGCCGTTGCACGTCTTGTTCATAAACACCGGAACACTAAAGGATTCTGGGAAATGAAGTATTCGTCTCCAGCTAAATACCTTTGAGTTTTCATTAAAACAAATCTAATTGATCTTGTTTGGTAGGAGAGATATTGGATTATATGATCGTATACCAAGAGGCGGTAAGTCTTATTATTATCAAGGTTACATCATTGCAAGTTACAAACATTCTCAGGTTTGGTAGATGGGTTTCCTCACCATTTCTCGCCAGTGACCTCTACACCCTTTTCTGGCTTGTGACCTATAAAGCCAAATCTACTCATGGAGCCTTGAGTGAAAAAGTTGTTGTTTTTTACCATCTCACAGTGGTTTATTTTAACAGCATGAGTAAGTAAACAAATGTAAAAAATAAAGGTGTACTCCTACAGTTTATCAAAAGAAGTGGAGAAAAATTGTGAAAAATAAAAACATTCTTTTCATTACTTTCATCATCTAGGGATCCCTTAATTTCCCCACTACTTGTGAGAATCCAAACCTACTATGTACCAGTTTTCTTTGACATACCAGTGAATTGTTGTGGTTAATAATAATAATTTGATTTAAAACTGTATCATACATATAAATACACACTACTTATGGGGCTTTTATTGAACTTTTCAGAACATTTTAATTCTTTGAGATAGATTGTTAGTCATGTAGAATTTTCTAAGTGTATTATATTCAATGCTTTGGTTTTTTTGGGAGCAGTAGTGTAGCCGGAATGTTAGTTAAATGTGTGAGGACATTCAATAACCCTGGTGTCAACAACTTTGAAAACACACAGAATTCGATGAGCTTTATCATATGGAAGTTGTATAATGCTATTCAAGACAATCATAAAAGGCTAAGATCTGTTATTTGCTGAACACAGTTTTTGTAACTCTGTAAGGCTTAGTCGGTTTATTTATTTGTTTGCAGGTTATTCAGAAATTTAAATTGACAACACCTCAAGTTGGGATGCTTTTGGACAGCCGTTAAATTATCGACTTGTTTCAGTTCCCTCATTTTATTATCAGAAAACACAGCACTGATCTTCTAGGTGTCAAGTATTTTATGTTGGTGCATAACATAGACTGTAGGTGCACGTATTTTCTGCAGTATTAGTCCTAGCTCTTTGGATAATTATCTGAGGTCACAGAGTATACAGTGTATCTGGATGAAATTCAGACAAAAGATTAGACAACATTCATTCATTAACCATGAGATTTATTTAGAACTCAAACACTTATCAGGAAGCATCAGGTATAGAGATTTCATGTTGCCTGCATGTTGTTACCCCTGGTTTACAGCAGTGAAGATAACTTCCTGACTGCTGGCCACAGTGGTCTCAGCTCTGAAGCCTCCCTTGTTAGAAGCAGCAACATCTCTCCCTGTGTACAATACAAGGCAATGATCAGTTGCTGTCAAAACTGAGGTTAAGTAATATAAAAAACAGCCTGAAAAACACTTGAAAAACAGTATCTGCTGTATATAGCTTTATTGTAATTAAAAACAAAGAAACAGACTTCACACTAACACCATATTGGTGGTGTATAAATCCCCAAAGTGAATACTTACTCTTTCTGAAGCACCTAGGTTCACAATTATTTCCAAGAGTGGGTTGGCACACAGCTGTGTCGCAGTGGATAAACACCTGGTCAAAGACAGAAGTATTGTTTAGAATTACGCCGATATGAAGATTATATATATATTTTTAAAAACATAAAAACTAAACCAAACATAAATCTTTCCTCTTAATGTCTATACCTTTTCCTTGAGAGGTGTCAAAGCCTGTGGATCTGCAGCCCCTCCCTTCGCGTTGTTGGCAGATCCAGTAGCTACAAATGTGAACATCTTAAACACAAAACGCCTGTAGTGGGTTGGGTAATCAAGTCCTGATGAGACACCCACAGGGACCAGGGCAGTCTGGTAACGGTCATCACGATATGGGCAACTATGGCAAGAAGACAGTGTGGAATAGAAGCATAAGAATAGCATAAAAAATTATCAGAAATGTCTGTTTTCAAGTAAAACCAACACTTACTCTTACCCATCAATCAGCAAGTCCCACTGAGGAAGACTATGAGGGTAGGGGTCAGAAGTTGCCCAGCATCTTCCAAGAGTCAAGACAAGGTTGGGATCAGTCCTTTCAAGCACTCGGACCTCAACGTACACAGGGTCCCGGAGCACTTTCACAACGGGGTAGTCGAAATCCGTATAATAAGAGTTGTAGGCCACCTCCGCTGCTCACACACAAAGAGTTGTTGTTGACACAGTCGCTGCCAAATGAAGATAACTGCACAAAATATCTCCCTCATACTAACCTTCCACACAGCCCTTGGTAGTACACTCTCCGTTGCCCAGCCTCAGCTCCACACTCAGAGGTCCAGGAGCTGCAACTGGAGGTGGTGGAGGAACCTTGCCAACCTCAATGACCAGAGCCTCAACTGAGGTGCCAATATATCTACACTGAACAATCAGCCTGAGACAAGAAATAAAGTCCATGTCAGGCAGTATGTAAAATATAACAATGAAAAAATGAATGAATGAATTGTAGTTAATGTTTGAACTATATCATTCAGAGTGCCCTCTATTCCCTCTATAATTGAGAGAAAGCAGACATCCACAGCTGATATTTCCAACTCTAGCCAACTTACACCAAAACAATCTAGATTGTCAAATATCACAACAGATAGGAGAAAATAGTGTGGTTTTTGATACGAGTAATATTTTTTGTTATGACCACTCAGTGTTCAAGAAAGACAAACACATACTCAAAGTGGCTGTCCCTGGTAATGGCTCCGTAGGGCCCAATAGCGACTTCATATGAAGAGGCCATCCTGTTCTCGTAGATTACAACCCCAGGCTCCTCCTGTAAATTGGAAGGATTGCCATTTCTAAATACTACCCGACAGAAACAAATACATATCAAATCAAACAGTCAAATGAGTCCCAATCCTTACCATCATGACAGTGCCGCAGGCAGTGACAGGGAACTGGTAGATGGCAAAAGCTGATGTGGTGCCAGCGGGCTGACAGTTTGCACCACTTCCCAGGAAACTAACGGACTCCAAGTCGATGTTGGGTAGTGTGGCATCCCTGGCCACCACCACGATGAATTGGGCGTCCTTGGTGCACTGAAGAGTCACTGAGAACACAAAATTATATAGCAAATACCAGGGCTCATGCTATACACTTTGGACACATAAATGTCGCAGTAGGATGCCCATGTAGTCCAGTGAAGAATTAAAAAATACTTACCAGATTTGCCATAATAGCACATGCGTCCATCAAAGCAGCAGTTTATAGCCCCACAATCTGAAGCAGAGATGCCTGGAGCTCCACATTGTATCTTGAGGTGTTCAGCCACTTCACAAGTGTGAAATGATTCTGTAGGATGGGAAGGCTGTTTAGCTGCAACCTGAGGCTGCTGAGGCTGCTTAGGCTGCTGAGGCTGCTGAGACTGCTGAGGTGTGTACATTTGGCTGAAATCATGTTTCGGTGGTGTGTATTTCGGAGCCTGAGGTTGATGGGGCCTCTGAGGCTGCTGAGGCTGCTTGGGCATCTGAGGCTGCTTGGGCATCTGAGGCGCCTGGGGCAGCTGAGGCTGCCTGGGCAGCTGAGGCTGCTTGGGCATCTGAGGTGGCTGGGGCAGCTGAGGCTGCCTGGGCAGCTGAGGCTGCTTGGGCATCTGAGGCGCCTGGGGCTGCTGAGGCTGCTGAGGCTGCTTTGAATATTGAGCGTCAGCCAGACAGCCCAGCAGGACAGCTGCCAGGAGACAACCACAAACTAATTTCATTGCCATGGCTCCACAGCACCGTGATTCTCAAAGAACAACAGACACTGTGAAAAATTTGGTTCAAATACGTTGACTTTTATAAGGTATTGGTAATGTTGACTTGCTGATGACTCGCATCCTATTTGCTGCTCACAGCTGTCAATCAAATGCTCCAGTTACTGGTTAATCTGTTCTGATGTACTGAGGAGATTAGAGGTAAAACCAGAAAGTTAAACTCAAAGAACAAATCACATGAGTTTTAGAGATGCTCCACTAAAGAGTGTATAGTAAAAATAATAATATTTTATAAACAGTGATATTATACTATATGTTGTATTGTTAGTAGTAGTGTCTGATTCATGCTTGTTACAGGGGAGCGCACTGATTGTTATGTATCCCAATTGAAAGAATTTCCAGCTTGTTTGAACAATGTCCAAATAAAAACCTTCACAGGGTCTGTATGACCTGCAGTGAGCATGTCATGCTACATTTGTACAGCAGGACTAGACAAAACAAATACCTCTTCTTATCTTTAAGCATATTAACTCTTTCTTTTTTCTTTTTTCTTTTTTCTTTCTTTTTTCACATTTCTTATGTTTTATTTTGTTTGTTGGGCCTGCTGAGGTGTGTTGTGTTTGTGGTTTGTGACTCCAGCCCCCCCGTGACCCGGGTTGACCCGGATAAGTGGTACAGAAGATGAATGAATGAATGAATGCTGACAGGTCATGATGTAATTAAGGACATCTTAATTATCTTTTGGGCGATTTTAGTCAAAATCTAATTATAGTTCTGACCTGGATTAATGCCTATAGGAAAAACTAAAACATAGTTTCATTTCGCTTTATCTACCTGTAATCTCCAATTTCAGTGAAATACTAAAAAAGACTTCTGGATCTTTACTGGCAGATATTCAGGACTTGTGCACTTAATATGTCCTGTGACATGGGGGGGAAAACTGTTTGCAGATTTAGGGCGGTCTGACTTGATTCACTGTTGTAATGCTGTTTATCTTGCCCTTGAAACAAAACATGATGGCATAATGTGTTTAGTTGGATTTTGACTATTCAGCATGATACAGATATCCTGAAAACACTAACATATGTCTGGTCATTTCAGTACGGTATATGTATTATCTCCTCATACACATCTTAAATGGATATTGCATAAGTATACGTCTTCTTTAGTTTTGATGATTATATATTGAATGTGTCATGGTAAGGAATTAAACACTGAATTAAGTTCATTCTGTCTTTTCTGTTATTACTTCTCCTTAGTTCTTTTATCTCAGAAAGTTTTTCTAGGTTTTTCATTTCATGTTTCGGTGCTTTCTTCTGCCTTCATCAAATGTCACAAGATGTTGGTATGTGACGCGTCTTATTAACTGATGTTTCTTGAAGGTGGGTCACGCCGAAACATGTCAGGTAAATGAAAAACCTGGAAAAACGTAGATAAAAGAACTAACGAGAAGTAATTAAACATGTCTCTCATTGAAATTAGAGACAATAAGAGAACATTTTTTCATGTTAAAATTGTTTTGGTAAATTTATATATATATATTCAATGAATATAATTGAAACTGAGGCAGGAGAGAAGTAATAAAACCTGAATCAACTTTTAGTAATGCCACTGCATGAGTCTTGACTTAGCCTGAAACCTCATGTAAATGAAAAGAAAATATTCCTTAGGCCCTTTAAGGCAGAGCAAGCACCAAATGTATACTAAAGTCCATAATTTAGTCAGGAACATTATGAATCAGTTTTTAGCACAGATTCCTGATCAAGTCAACACTAGTTGGTGTTTTAAAACCAAAAAAAATAATAAAGAAAACCAAAGAAATGCTAGTAATAAACATTTCCCTGTAATTTCTCTTGCATTTGCTGGTGCTAAAATTTTAAACCATGATGACAAAATGTACTTAAATTGAAAAGCATCCAAAAAAATTAAAGTAACATCCATATACCATATTCAATAGTTTGACTGGCCCCACATTACATGGACTAGCAATTCACTAATTTATTGCATTTATGTCAAAACAGTAGTTTAAAAATGCCTACAGTTCACCTTTGACGTCCAAATATCTCCATTTTTTCTAATGATGTAACTCAAACTGAAAATATCCTAAATGCTGACTAGTCATAATTTTAATTGAAGACATCTTTAATTTCTTAAAAAGACATCTTAATAATCTTTTTGGAGATTTCAGTCAAATGAAATTGTAGTTCTCTTGAACTGTAGTAGTGACTGTAGGCAAAACTAAAACAGATTTTATTTTCACTTTATTTTCAAAAGGTATGAATATCTGCAACAAACCAAATACATGCTTGTAATCTATATTTTTCCTTGATATCTCTTTTCCTGCAGATAGCATTCCTATGTACACGCTTTTTATCTGATGGTTGTCCACATTTACTGCCAGGAGAAAGTGACCGTGCTCTGTATTCTTTTTTAAACATGGTGGTTAATCTCTGTTGTTACTGGTTGGAGTCACATTGATTTGAAGCATTTCACAAAATTTACTTTGGCAAAATACTGAGTTTGGCAGGTCATGTTGAGGGCAGGTAAACCTAACCCAGGGTCAGCATAACTTTTTGTGACCTCTACTGTCAGAGTGATGTTTGCTAAGTAGTTTGCTTGAAGAAAAAAAACAACTAATAATTTTCATGTTGCTATTACTCATTTCATTTGGTACATTACCTTCACATTGATTTGTGTAAGCATACGTATGTCTTTGTGTTTAAAGGACTATTATCATATTCTTCTTGTATTTTCTTGGCACAGCAACATTTTATGCATTAAAAGTATGAATTATATAAACCCAGCTGATGGTGCCTCAACAGAGGTGTAGGTATAGCTTTCAGCCAACAGCTGCTATCATTTCATTGGCTAAGGCTCATCAGGTCTGATGGGCAATGACCAACAGAAGGGGCGGGGATGTAGTGGAAGTAAACATGCTCACTGTATTATAAAAGTTGGTGCACATTTCCATCTTCCTTACAGCACCTTGTGAACATCACTTGTTGTTGTGAAGCCATGGTGAAGTATACCACTGTGTGCCTTCTGGCACTGGCCCTGGTTGGCACCTTCTGTGATGCTCAGTGGGATGCTTACAAGCCCTCACCACCTAGATACCAGAAGCCAGCACCTGCACCACAGGAAACCAAACAGGTACCACAAAATGTGCCCCAACAGACAAAGCAGACTTTTGAGACACCACTCGATTGGACATATCCCGAAGACCCAAAGCCTGAGCCCGTACCTGAGGTGCCTTTCGAGCTGAGACATCCTGTTGCAGTTGCAACCGTTGCTGTCGAGTGCAGAGAGAGCATTGCTCATGTGGAAGTCAAGAAGGACATGTTTGGAAGTGGCCAATTCATCAATCCCCTTGACCTTATGCTTGGAAACTGTGGCCTTACCGGAGAGGACACTAGTGCTCAAGTGTTGATTTTTGAGTCAGAACTGCATGAATGTCTCAGCACATTGACGGTAAGCACAATAACGATAAATTAACACAATGGTGAAATATGTTTGTGTGTGATGCAGTTAGTTTGTACTAATATGTATTTCTCTAACAGTCCACAGAAAATGCCCTCATCTATACCTTCACTCTGAACTATAACCCACAACCTCTGGGTGGTTCTCCTGTAGTGAGGACCAGCAAAGCTGCTGTAATTGTTGAATGCCACTACCCAAGGTAGGTAGACAAAAAAATAAATAAATAAATAAACAGCATATGAGATTAAAATCTTAAACTGATGTGTAAACCGTTGCCCTCGGCCTAAGCAAATTCAGTAATCCTGGATCACCAATCTGATTATCCTATTCCATCAGCAGATGGATATTAAAGTAAGAATGCAATTCTAAGTAAATTATATTTAATCATTTAGGAAGCACAATGTGAGCAGCCTTCCTCTTGACCCCTTGTGGATCCCATTCTCTGCGGTTAAGGTGGCAGAGGAATTCTTATACTTCACACTGAAACTGATGACTGGTGAGTTAAAGAACAATTGGTTTCCTTTTGATGCTTTATATGGCCTGAATGATGCCAAAGCAGAATGACCAACAATGTACTACATACAGAAGGATTTACACTTGATAACTATTACTTGCTTCTCACTACATCTTGTCATCTTAACCAGATCAATAGGTATTTTTTCTGCATATCTGTGATTTAATATATACATTTATCAACATTTTTTAAATGTCTCATTGCATAGATGACTGGCAAAATGAGAGGCCAAGCTACTACTATTTCCTGGGAGACCTTATTCATTTTGAGGCTACTGTCAAGCAGTACTTCCATGTGCCCCTCCGTGTTTATGTGGAGAGTTGCGTAGCTACTCTTGCACAAGACTCATCCTCCAGCCCAAGATATGCCTTCATTGAGAATGGGTGAGGAATTTGAATGTGTTCATTGAAGTTGTTCAGTAAAGTTTGGATATTTCTTCACAAACACATTTTTTTCCATCTCTAATTTGTATTTTTCTGCATGCAGGTGTCTGCTTGATGCCAGGCTCACAGGCTCTGAATCTAAGTTCCAGCCTCGCTCTGCAGACAACAAGCTTCAGTTCCAGCTGGAGGCTTTCAGGTTCCAGGGTGCTGAGAGTGGACTGGTGAGCATCTCCAAGAATAATTTCGTATTTTCTTCTATACATGAAATTCAGAGTAAATACATGTAATAATAATAATAACCCAAACCCTCTATTATTCCAACAGCTCTACATTACATGCCACTTGAAAGCAACATCTGCTGCCTATCAAATCGATTCTCAACATAGAGCTTGTTCCTACATCAATGGGTGAGTCTGCATTTGTAAAAAAAAAAATGTGATTGGAGATTCAATATGGTACTTACTACTTGCATCTTTCTTTCTACAGGTGGAGGGAGGCCAGTGGAGTTGACCCAGCTTGTAGCTCCTGTGAATCTGGTGGATTTGGACAACCCAGTGGGTCAGCTGGATCTGGAGGATCAACTGCTGCCTGGGGTGGCAGCAGCTCCTCTCTGTCTGCTCCTGGAAGGAAAGTCCGTGAGACCACAAGTGAAGGTATGTCAATGAAAAATACATTTGGCATTATACGAGTAAAGTTGAACAATCAACAAGTGATTTCATATATTTGTATTTAGCAGTTAATGTGAGTATATACCATGTTACCAATATCATTATGAATTAACTTCTTACTGTATGCTTGTCTGTGCTGTAACCACAGTGGTGCATATTGTGACACGTCTTCTGTCTTTCTTTCTAGTTTTCGAATGGGAAGGTGAGGTCACCCTGGGACCCATCCCAATTCAAGAGAAGGTTATTGCTTAAATCAATTTCCTGCCATGGCTATGAGCAACAAAATAAACAGTCTCATTGGTTCACAATTGCCTGTATGTTATTCACTTGGTTCTTGTTAATAGTTGAGTTTAAACAAGGAAACGTCCCACATTTACGCAATGGAATGTAATTAACATTTAAAATATTAAAATCATAATAAAGTGTGACAACCAGAAGTAAGTGTAACTTGCTTTACATTTCTCTGTGTAATGCTTAATGTTACATGTGGACCACATTTGCCCAGTTAATAGACTGTAAATCTTTCCATTGGATGATAATAAAAATGCAATTACATGAGAGGCTTGTGTCAATCACTGGTTAGAACCATCACAGAAAAGGTAACCTTTTCCCTTAATAACTAGAGAAATAAAATGGATTTTCTGTTTTTATTCAATAAACAGATTTTCTATTTTCTTTAGAACAAAATGAAAAAATAAGAACTTACACTTAAAGTTTAAATGGACGTAACCCCTTCATTTTATTGCTTTTTATTATTTGAATAACTTAGTGAACCCTGTAGGTCTAACATGAGGCTGTTCTGGCAAAGGCTAGTCGGGTTTTCATCCAGTCAGTGAACATTTACTGCCACCGTGTGGAAAAGATGGTAAACTACAACTTCAGCACCACCGGCAGTGAACAGCTCCACACTGCGCATGCTCAGTGCTTTCCCTGATCGATCTTTATTAACTATCTGTGATCCAGTCAATAGAAAGGGGAGGAAAACAGCTCTGATAATCTTAAGGCATCATTTCAAACCACGCCTCGATTTTTACTCTCTTTTTCTTGAGATAAAAAGGTATAGATCTGGTATCTGTATGACTTATTATGTTGATTTTACTTACAAAAATATTTTAAAACATGCCAGGTTATACAGACTGTGTGCTTTAATACCTTCTATAATACCCTACATACCCCAGTTTGTAGAGCTGCATCACTCCTGGAAATGTATAAGACCACAACTGTTATTATTTCCATGATAATTTTAAATACTGTACGTGGACGGTGAGGCTAAAACACAAGGATGTTCATACGTAGCGCCTAGTTCTTCACTATATGGGAAACTTATGTTCGATCAAGTTGACTCATACAAGTAGGATGGGGTCCTAATAAACACAAATCCAACTTAAAATGCTAAATATTTATACTAAAATGCCTGTCTTTTTCGGGAAACCCCTGGATCCCCCTCAGGGACCACTGGTGGTCCCCGGACCTCTCTTTGGGAGGCACATTTGGTCCTGCTGCTCATTTCACCGTCAGTGTAATGTAATTGTGAACACTTTGCAGAAATTATTAATCTACGTTATTGTTTTGCTGTTTGTCGAGCCTGCAGACTTGCCTGCATCCAGTCAGGACAGCCTGCTCATACGGTAACGGCACTGACGTTATACCGTCTCTGCTCCACGCCCCCTCCTCCTCTGTCTCTGCCTGTCTCCGCACTGCTGGCTCGTATCCGTTGTGTGTCACGGGCAGCATCACAGCAGCAGCAGCAGCAGACATTTGGCGAGGAAAAACACGGACTGCGGTCGCATACTGCGCGCTTATGCTTCGCGTGGACGTATCCGGGCAAAACAGGATTGTATTTTCATTTCCGCAGTGTCGTTCACTGTCTCTGAAGACCAGTTTCCTGGCTTGACAACCCCCTTTCTCCCCTGCTTGTGTGGATGGTCGACTGCAGATTTGATGGTGCTGAGCAGGCTCGTCTGATTGAAGGCTTGCGGCCAGGGGGGCATCTGTGGGGCCGCAGAGAGAGAAACCTCTGTCCACGGCTGCGTCTGTCCTCTGCCCTGCGACTGTGAATGGACTGCGCTCCCTCCGTGATTTTCTGCAGTCGCTCTGAGTCATTTGTGGAAGAAGATGGCGGACAGGGCTGAGATGTTTTCCCTATCCACTTTCCATTCCCTCTCTCCTCCTGGTTGCAGGTAAGAGCTTACATGTAGAGCGACAGTGGAGGGGGGGATGCTTTGGAGACGATGCGCACGGTTGATGATGGGAGGAATTGGCACTAAAGATTATGTTGTGTTGTGATGACTGCAATAAAAAACACACTTTCCCTACCATGGGTAGTAGATATTTTGAATAACCTGCCAGGCCTGCGCGCCAATAGGTGCTGCAGCTGAGCAGGGCCGGTTGTTTGTGTTGTGAAGCGAATACTTTCCTTAAATCGAAGAGTTTTTTAAAAGCACATGATATTACTCTCCAAATCAGTAAAGAAAGGGCAATTGGTAAAAAAAAAGATGACAAATGATTGATCTGAAGCTGTCGCGACAGGCACCCGCTTTGCGCATTCTCTGTGTGAGGCCCACGCCCTGTTGAGTCCAACCCAGGCAAGGGCATGTTGCTGAACAATGATTTACGGAAGTCCTGCTGATATCGATATTGTCTCAAACGCCTCTAATGTGACCTCTGCGACACACAATATGACAAATGTGCTTACGTTTTGTTCTTGCCTTAACACAATGATGAGCGAGGTTCTGCTGGCTGTTAACACACATCGATAACTTGTGCAGAATTAGTGACAGTATTCTCTCCAAGGTTGTCTCTGTTAGGTTAGGTTAAGAGACCCGACATAGGCTTAACTGCTCCTGGATGTAAATGAGGCCTGGTAACATGTGGAGGACTGCAACACTTTGGTGTGATTTGGATGAAACTGTGTGAAGGCTGCTGCAATATTCAGTCCTGCTTTTACCTCGATGGATATGAATCTGTTGAAGAAATGTGATAGATTTCATTGTGTTGCTAATATGCAGTAGTCTCATACCTACTGCTGCTGATGTAAGGCCTTCTCTGTTAAAAACCCTGCAGGCTACTTAACAACACAACAATTATTTCTAGTTATCTTGCTATGCTATCTTGTTTTTGCTTCCACAGTCATTTCATGTCATACACACAGAGTGAAAGAGAAGAACAAAATGAAAGCATGGAAACATATATAGTAATAGTATGTGTGGAAATGTTGCTCAGAGCACCAAAAAGCTCAAATACAGGACAGCCGAGGCTCTCTGCACTGTAATACATACAACACCACAACATTTCATTGTCCCAGTGTCTGCCTCCACATGTCTAATGTCCTTACAGAATCCAATCACATTAGCAAGCCAGGTCCCAGTGGATTTTATATCCACAACATGCGCTCGGGTGGAGTTTAGTTACATACTGTAGCTTCATCTCATGGACGGATCATATCGGATCAATAGACCAGATTTTTTGCATGACTACCAATGACCTCAGTCCGGAGCCAAGCTTTGGCCATCACATCAACATTTTACATTTAAAGCTGGAGCAAGCTAATCGTTATTTATCTTTTATCTATCAGAGGAATGATGGGAACGGCAGCCTTAATGCAGTGTTTTGACCTGCTTATATGTTGTCATTGACTCCAAATCTACTTGTTTTTACTTATCAGCTCTCAAAACTAACGCCAGTGTTACAGAAGTCATGTGAAGAGCAGCTGCATGCATCACTCTATTAATTGAGTGGGGAGGAGACCAAACAGTTCCATTCTATTGTTTATTGTTGTGTGCATTCAAGAGACACACACATTATTTTTGTTTATTTAGGGTCAGCTATGGAGTATTAATTTCAGACTGTGATATACCAATAATTCACTTTGATGAAATATCAGTTGTTGGACCATATGGAGATGAGGTCTGTAGATGTGTAGAAGTGTGTGTGTGTGTGTGTTCGTTTCAGTATGTTTATGTCTGCTTGATTCATGGATGAAACCACCGGGGCTGTGATGGTGTGTTACAGTAATCTGCCTTACATAACCCTGACACTGTCTCCAATGGGCAACATAATCCGTAAGAGAGCCTGTCTTTCTCCACTGAGCACCAGAAATTTATGACGGACTATAATTTCTCCTGCACTGAGGGAGCACTCTCATACCTTAAAAGATCCATATCAGTCTCTACTGAAAAAAACTGATGTGCTTTGCAAGTGATTTAATAGTTCATTGGGGTTGCTGCAATGAGTATATTGCTTTCAGTGTATACTGGGAGACATTGTTCCATATAAACATAGTCAATTTCCATGGAAGCTTCACCTTACAGATATATTTCTATAGAAATGAAGTCCATCTAGGTGTGCCATGTAATTCTGGATCACCCACTGCTGTAGTTTGCTGAAATGTAAAACAAATATGCTGATATAACAAACTTCATATTGTGCCAATGAGCCATACTTTGGAATTCATTGATTTCATTTCGTGAAAGGACTGTTTGTGTAGATTTGCTGAGGCAGCAGTCCTAATGCCGCCTGTTGGGAGGTAATTTTTTGGTAGGCTGTGAGTATGTGGGAGGGTTGGGTGCCAGTTCCATTTTGGATCTGGTTCCAGGATGGTTCAGTGTATTAAGCTCACACAAATCACTGAATGACTTAATATCTCTTGTATTATCTGTGGAGAAAACATTCACATAGTATAAGCATTCACAATAATTTAGCTATTTACCACACATTTAGCGCAATGTAGTCTTCCTGGCGAGATCTAAGCTTGCTTCTTTATGTTATATTAGTCTTTATGTTTTTTCCTAAATATCATGATTTTTTAACAAGTTGCTTATTTAAATAATCAGTAAGTTGATCCACACAAAATAAATGAGCAATTAGAAACACAGAATAATTCTTGAAGTCATTTTTTAAGCCAAACTGTAAAAATCTACTTGTATTTTGTTATTTGAATAGTTTTCTATAACCATAAATCAACATGTCGTTAAATCTAAATGACAGAATAGGTTCTTTTCTCAATGACTCTAAAAAGGACATATATGACCATTCATTTTTAAACAAGTGACCATGATGAAAGCCATGTAAACATTGTGAAATCATTTCTAACCCTTCCTTGTTAGTCTTAGAAAGAGATCGTGGTTTGGTTTAAAATAAGTATGTGCTGTCATAACATTACGTGATTTACTGTAACAAGGTCCCACTTAACATAACGAATGGTGAAGTTCAATGAACCCAACGTTGACTTTTTGTTGCACACGGCACACAAACATCAGGTCTCCTTTGTGGAAAGTCTGTGTTTGTTGACCTACTATGTCATCTGACCTCCTCCTTTGCTCCTGTCTTAATTCATACGGCAATTAGAGGTCGCTGTCTGACGACCAAGGTCAATATGGATCATAATAAGCTTGTTGCATAGAAGTCTGGTCTGCCATAAATTTGACATTTGAAGACACTTTCCACTTCTTTCTGAGTAACCGATGAATCAAGAAAATAATCTGCAGATTAATCAGGAAAAAAAATAATCTTTAGTTGCAGCCCCAGATTCAACAGTTTATCTGAAAGGTTTTGGATTTGATGAGATTATTTGACACATTTGATGTAATTCTGTAAAGCCCCAGTTGTATTCAATCATAGTACATCAATATTTTAAAACTAGACTACTACAAAATATCCTTCTGATTTCTTATTCGTCTCTCTCTCCCTGCGAATATTACATGTTTAGCAGTCAATGTTCTACTTTTTTGCTGTCGACTCTTTGAAGGCTGCTTGAGAAGGCAGAGGGGGGAGTGAGTGGGTGGGTTTGGTTACCATGGGGTAAGAGGCTTAAATCAAATACTGATTCATTTTAGCTTAGCTTCCATCTCTGCCTCCCCCCTGCTGTCTTTCCATTCCTCTCTTTGTATTTTTGTATTTCATTTCTCTCTCTCACACTCTGTGTACAACCAACACTTGCCATGTTTTCACATTTAACAATCAAAGAGTCATAAATACGCAGTCCGTGACATTTGTTTTCAATCAATATGACGCCAGTGAGCGTTTCTCATCTATCAGCAGCGTTTGCTTAAAGTCTGATGACTTCATTAATACAATTGTAGCCAAATCAACAGGAAATCATGAGCTCTGAGCAAACCGATGCATCATCTCCATCTCGGGTTCAAAGATGGCGTAATCGTCAGGTTTGGATCCGACACAGACAACAGAGAGTGCTTCATTAGGTTAAGTGTATGACTCATGTTTGTGTGCACGAGTGTGTTCGTGTGGGTGTGTCTCTATATTACTGAGGACTGACGGTGGGTGAAAAGCCTGGGAAATTGATCTTGTTAATGAGTCAGTAGCAACCACATCAGATGTCCTTGGCTTTTAGAGATGATGATGTCACCGTGAAGCAGGTGCTGGTGGTTGAAAGGCAGCTTAATTACAGGAAACAATCCTGCCGCCTGCCCCTCCTTTTAGATTATTTTAATATTGTTATCAGATTCTTATTTTTGTCTCATTTCATTTTTTGAATATATGGACACCTGCTTGTTTGTTATTGATGGATTAAAAATGTGGAGGGAACAGTGAATGGGCCTAACAGGCACAGGCCAAGATGAAGTCTCAGGGGCCCCTGTCCTCACCTGTAAAAAACACTCAGAGACACAAATAAACAACAAAAAGAGGCTGAACAACAATTTAGTCTGTGTATCTTGCACCTATGCAGGACAGGATGGGGCACTTTTGCATGTGTGGGCCCAGGTAACCCAGGGCTCATTGAGTCATGATCTGCCCATGGCTATACCGCATGTGGATCAGCTGTGTAACTGAATGATTATTTTCTTGATTGCTCTATAAAACATCAGAAAATAATTAAAAATGACTGAAAATCAAACATTATTTTCCAGGTTTCCACGGTAACAACTTCAAAAGTCATTTTTATGTCAAACAAAGAGTCCAAACCTAAAGAGACTAGAGAGACGAAGAGTTTTCTTTAGTGTATGACAACAACACACAATTCTTTCATTGCCGCAACTTTTATGTATTGCTCGAAAATGACTGAAATGATTATAGAAAATTTGAATTGTCCTGCTAATAATATAATATAATATAATATAATATATAACAAAACTCATAAAATGTATAAAAGTATAAGGCGTCCTAGCTCCCTGAGACAGCTGAGCTTATGTTTCTGGACAGAAAAGGACATCGGTGTCATGGTGTATATACAGAAATAGACAAGCAGAGATGACAGTGTGCTAGTTTGGCAGTTTCTCATCTGGATGTGACAGTATCAGAGACAGCAGGGAGAACAACTGTTAGTGCAAATGTGGGCTGGAGAAATTTCATATCCTGAGATGGGATGGGGAGAACAAGAAAAGAAGCAGTGAGACGTGGAGAGACAGGGGTAGTAGCAAGACCTTAGCAGTGGCAGTGAATCTGGGTGTGCCATTGCAGCAACATGACCAGCATCAGTAAATGGTAATTTTGTGCTGACTGGTTTTCTTGGATTCTTGTTTTGCTTTACCTATCACAATCCAGAATAGGAAGAGACTGATGTGGTGCAGAACAGGCCTCTTTCTCTGAA
Source organism: Serranus cabrilla (assembly GCA_903364295.1). NCBI lineage: Eukaryota > Metazoa > Chordata > Actinopteri > Perciformes > Serranidae > Serranus > Serranus cabrilla. The sequence goes on along the minus strand of CAFUXE010000897.1, from coordinate 245,622 downwards.
TCAGTATGGAGAGCGGTATAGTTCTGATTCCTCAGCTTCAAATCCTAATTGTTATGAATGATTACAAGCAGAGGGGGACTGAATGCAGTGGATGTCACAGTGCGCTGTCCGATAAGCAGCAGGCGGTACACGACACGGTGTGACAGGAACTGCACGCTCACTTGGATGCTGTCTAAACAGTGAGCAGGAACATGGACATGTAATGTCAACACTGCAGTGGTGGCTGCACAACACAATGTGATATAGATTCTATAATAGCAGAACATTTCAGAAAGGGCCAGAAAACATAGAAGAGAAGAACTGATGGGTTTGCATGTGCATGCATATGGATGCACCAGTTGGTGTGACAGAGGTCGTACTCTGGACATTATTCTATGTCTGCAGCCTTTCACTGACACACATTCCTAAGTTTTGCAGTTAAGGGGAAATGGGGCCAGAGTCTGTTGTGGCGTGCATTGCAGAGCTACAGGAGAACTCCAACACTAAGCAGATGAGCACACAAACAAAATGGAGTCTGGAAACACAGCAGAATGGGGAGCGATGGAGGATACTGGAAGAAAGATAGGAAGACAGAGAAGGAGAAAAGGAAATGAAAAACACAGACAATTCAGCCACATGGACAGTTTGGGTTTTATTTATCTAGGTTTTGTGATATATCTTCAATTACTACAGCAATGCAGTGAACAGCATGGGTTTTTTTTTAAAGTCAGCAGCATGTTTAACCAGAAACTGTGTGCCTGTTTTCTCTGATTAATCCACACATTAAATATGACGAGTTTTCACTGAAACTACAGCCCTTTCTCTATTCTTTCTACAGTTTTGAAAACAGTTGACATTATCCGGAACAAAGTGCGCCGATTGTGGCCATCAGAAACATTTTGCGTGGCCCCCAGACTTGACATGAAATGCATGCATATTTGAATCTTAGCACCTGTTGTGCTGTCCTCTTCAGTCCTTTCAGTTTCAATGGCCTACATTTATTATACTACATGGCTACGGCATCAAACTGCGCCCCCCCAACAAACGTCTGGCAAGTTATAGAAAGCTATTGTTTGCATGGCAACTCTATAATCAATGTTAGTGCTGTAACTGCGTGAGCCTCGATCATATGCTGCTGGCACTCAGTCATCCAAACTCTGAGCACCCTGATTCAGAGAGACACAGTTTCTCAAAAGAGGAAATTTTCAGTTGTAAATGTTAAAACTATAAAGACAGCCAGAACCTGCATGGCTCCATGTTGCCAGAGGTAAATGAGAATGTACGTTTCTTTGTAATTTGGGTGAAGTGACTCTTTGAAAGTGCTACTGTATATGTAAAAAATTCATTACCACATCCATTTTGGGACATGAGAGTAATTAGTTTTAAAATATACACATAAACAGTGTTTAAAACCTGTGCAACCTGTGCTCAGCAAGTCGCAGTTGGTTTGATTTCACAGGAAATCCGTTACATTGCTTCTTGTCACATTGAAAAACTGCTTTGTGCCACTAAGAAAATATAGATTTTTGAAATTTTTTAAAATTCAATATTTCTACTTCCCTAGCTCTTTTTCCGCTCAACTATTCCTTTGTTTCTCGTCAGCCTTCCTCCCCAAACAGAACATGGGACTTGGTTCCACTTGTGACGTGGTGACAGCTGCCTTGGACACAGCAGCAGCACCGATGTGGTGTTTTTCCATCATGAATCACACACCCACACACACATCTATACTAACAAAAACAGCTTCCCTGAAGTCTCGGATGGCTGAGGAGCTCATCAGTGACCTTATTTCTTGGGGTGCAGTTAAGACACTATTTAACTAATTTTGACAGATAGGACATTAGTTTTGTTGGTTCCTCTGTTGTGTGTGCATGTTGTGGGAATAAATGATATGTTCTCTCACAATGTGTGGCATCAGGAATAACACTACAGTAAAACCAGCGTCATTAGGGAACTTAAGTCCACTATCGTCGTTATATAATACATTTTACTAAGATGAAAACAGACTGTCTGCTCCATCCCATAAATAACCTTTATCCTGATGTAATCACTTTTGATGTGGAGTAAAAATAAAGATGCAAAACCACAATTCATGCATTTGTGCAATTGCTGGATTCTCTTTATATTTGAAGAGAGTTTTATGTGTTACAGTGGTTACAGTGTGTCATGTGTCCCAGGGTTGTAAGACATGGGGACAGATTATGCTCATTTTTAACTTGTATTTAGGATATTACTAGAGCAAAACAGACTGTGTGAATTTGCAGTGGATTGAGCATTTTTTTTCTTTCACAGTATTTATAGAACCTAAACCTGCTTCGTAGTCACAAAAGACAGGGCTTTTTTTCATTATGGGACCTTTAAAATGGCGACTAGTTGTAGGAATTCATTAAACACACACACAGACATATGCAAGCTCAAGGTTAATTATAAAGAGGGAAAACCCCTTTGATGTCCCTCAGCCCTGGACCTGAGCTGGTGCGATAATGAGTGCTCATTGAAAAAGATGAAATGTTAAATTGCTTGCAGTGAGTATTTTAACCTTTTATTCTGCTTGACAATTATGCAATTTTATGGACGAATTGAGCTACTTTGTGTTTTGAATATACAAATCCATCCAAAATCTGTACATACCTATTTGAGAATGAATGATAAAAGGCATGCAGAATAATAGTATATGACAATATAACAGATGTTTGAGATGAACCAAAGACTCTAAGACTTAATCATTATTATGTGATCGGGTTTATGGTCAGGTTAGGTGATGACACTTAGGCAGCTGTAGCAAAGCCGAGGCGGTTGTTGGAGCGGTCGTAGACGGAGTAGTACTCCCTGAGGAACACGTCTCCAAAGATCCACAGGGGCCGACCATCACGAGAGGGCAGGTAGGTGGGGGTGATGCCCACACTGCAGAACTGGTATCCATTCTGGTAGTGCTGAGGATGGAGATGATATTATTATTGCACGCACATATCAAACAATATGGTATTTACATAACACACACAGTCATGCTGATGCTAGGCATGCCTGTAGTTACCTGAATGATGTATGCAGAGGGAGGCAGAGGGAAGGAAACGCCGCTGATAACAAAGGTGAGAGTTGGCAGGTTGTTGACCTGGTTGCAGTCCACCATGTACTGGAGATCAAGTCAAGAAGGAAAATGGCAATTTTTTTAGTTTTTATGGTGACAACACACTAAGTGGTTAACTAGTGGGTTGCTGGCTATCTATCTATCTTAATGCTACTCTGGTTACAGAAAATGAGCTGTAACTCATCTGGTTATGGTTATGGCTTTCCTATGCTGTGACAGGAGTGTGCTTCGTTTTACTCCACTGTCTGTTTGGTCGTGACTGAATCACCTCACTTCACTGAGTTTTGCTGCAAATTGGTTTATATATACAACAGTCACTAATTGCAACAGTACACACAGAAATGGCTGCAGCTGTGACCATCCTGCTACATTTATTAGAATGGGAATGTCTGTTTGTGTATTCTATTTCTAAGGAAATGATAACAGTGGCTTATATTCCTACTACTACTGTGTGAATCTGTCCATTTGTCTTACCATTCCATACTGGCTCTGCTGAGCTCCGATGGCCTGCATGATGTAACCCAGAAGCTGGCTTGGAGCGGTCAGCATGGAGGTTCCAGTGTCCACAATGGACTGGCAGCCCTGAGAGCACCAGCCGGTCTCCCGACCATTGATCTGGAAGCTGCAAGGCACCAAATATGCCAAGTTATTATTACTTGAGGCCATACTAGAACACAGACTAATCACTAATCTAGGCAACAGTATTCATGTGTAATCAGGAGATCATTTAAACTGACCCGTCAACACCGATCTGCCAGTAGGTCTGAGAGGTGACAGGGGTCCAGTAGATCTGGCCCTGGTACAGACTGTTGTCCACTCCTCCAAAAGACAGCACACTGCCCTGCTGTTCTCCCCTAAACCAGATGACAGACTTATCTGTAAGCTCTCCATGTGGATATACAGTGTGTCCTATGTGAATGCTACTTAATTAAAGTCTAGTGTCAGTCATACCTGGACAGGTAGAAAGCAAATATGTCAGAGCTCAGCAGGTTTTGACTCATCATGTTGTCAAAGACGGGAGTTTCTCCTCCAGCTGAGATGTACGGGTAGGACAGGCCGAGGATGCCGTCAAACTTGGCCACCACAAAGTTCTGACCAGGCTCATTTGTGCTCAGACCGATCTCCTGGTTATTGATCACAATGCCGCCAACCTATGGGTCCAAAACCAACCAATATGAGTAGGATGCTAATTATAGACTTTATTATGATAATAATAATTATACATTTTATTTATGGGCGTCTTTCACGCCACTCAAGGTCACCTTACAAACACAACAAATCCATGAGGTAAAAACAAGAACAAAGTCAGCTACATGAAAACAGGAAACAGCAGAAGTGTTTCTAGATGTTGAAGTTTCAGTCTTTGACTTTCAACCAGCAACTTCAGCCAATGAATTGGGTAGACCTCTTCAGTCTTGATATTATTTTATTTAGCTTTTTTGCAGTATTGAAAGTATCTAGAAAGTAAAATGCTCTGTTTACTTGTCTTGTCACTAATTTAACATTTAACAAACAGAAAATTGCTGCATTGATCTTTTTTGTACTGACGTTGGGGGTTTCACTCACATTGACAGTGTCATATCCAAAGACTCCATAGAGGCTTCCAGCTCCGTAGGGCAGGTAGAAGGACTGTCCCTTGCGACTGTAGGTAGAGGACTGCTGGGGGTTGAACTTTGTGTGTGTGTCTGTGAATGGCATAGATTGGGATTATCTCTGGAGACATACATGCCCTCATGCCTCGCAGAGCTTTTCGACATAGTGATAATTCACTTGATTATAAAAATCATAAGCTGAATTTGAACTAACACAGTGGCTGATGCTTCCCAAAGAACGAAAATGCTCAGTGGCATGCCTGTAATTGCACTAGAACTCTAAATCCCATGTATGTACAATATGTAATCTCTTGGAAACAAGACGACAAGCTCTGCACGCTTGGCCTATATCGGCTTTAAGTCCCCTGAAGAAGTTCTTCACATGCAAATATGTTCTTAAGTCGTGTGACAGATGAGGGATTTTTAGGTGTAAAGCCTGTTGGTGTGTACTCACTGCAGGCCTCAGTGTTACAGTAGACAGAGTCCACCCACAGGTTGGCAGAGCCGGTGTCAAACAGCACTTGGAAGGACTGGGGGGGTGTTCCAATACTGATGGCGCCGTAGTAGGTGGTCTGGAAAACACATTGGTTGGAGGTAAGAAAAGAGAGGAACAGAATAAAATGAAAGTCAGTTAGTGCGTTCATCAAAATAATGAGTGTAGCATATAAAAGTGCTGTTAGTCAAAGTTTTCTTACGTCAGCATAGTTATTGATGTACATGTTGGCAGAGCCAGCGAACTCATCATTCTGGTACTTCAGAGCCGGATCCTGGTAAGGCAGCTCGATCCCTTTCTCTCTCAGAGCCTCACGCATGGACTTGTGCTTCTGCAGAGGGATCCTGAGGAAAGAGGAAGCAAAAACACAAAGAATTTCAACTTTTACTTCCAGTCACTTTAGCTGTTGACCTTCAAATGTACAATTTTGCTCTCTATTAAAAAGGCAGGTGCAGTATTTAGAAATAGTATTTTCCTTACTTGACGATTCCCTCTGCGAGCACCACACACACCAAAAGAGCAACAAGACACTTCATGATCCCTCCTGTACACACAGCACGATGAATACAACGCAGCTTGGGTCTGAACAGGCTTTATATACACATGTTTAGGCTCATATCAGCCAGAACCTTATCAAAAGTTAAGTCATATCAGTTCAGGCAGGGTGACCCTTACAGCCTTTTCCTTAGAAGTTATGTAGTTAATTTGCACATCTAACATTTATGTCATGCACACCACCTCCTTTCATAGCCACAATCCCCAATTCATTTGGGTATATCTGATTGAATAATCTAATGCTGATATGAAATACCTCATCAGGTATTTTAATTTGGCACTTAATTCCTATTTAATGTGCCACGATCCTAAATGTACCCCAGATAAACTTTGCTTGTACATAACAAAAAACAAAATATCACTAAAAATGATAAAGAAGTATGACAAATGTGTTTTTTTCCTTGTCTTTATGAAGTTGATGCTGAGAACGGAGCTATGACTTTGAATTTGGATTATTAATTTCCATCATCTTGTAATAAGAACTTTTATCTAATTAGATAAACACATCAACAGCAAGGTCAAGCTTAATAGTTTGTGTGGAACTGTGATTTTCCACAAATGGAAAGTAAATTAGTTTTATCAAGGCTTCAGTATCAGTAGCACCTTAACCACACAGTTTTATCAAAGCCTTTCGTGCTGCTTAGCTTATCATAACTTTTAATACTGTTTAATATTTATTTTCTATTGATAAGCTAAGGACATGCCGTTCAAATAAAAAAATGTTTATGCCCAATAATTTATTCTTTTTCTTTGGGCTTTGGGCAACATTCATTTCATACAAGTTTGAATCCATTTTCAATAACCTCGATAAATCTCTCTGCCCTTTAATATCCCCGGCATGATTAGCTTTGTATTTTCTGTTAATAGCACCTTGTTGTACATTTAAGTAGACCAGTAGCATGGGGCACCCTGATTACAGTGACTTTTTCATGACCCCTTTGTTATACTTTTAGATGCATCAGCACGTCCTCATTTTCTCCATGGGACTGATGACATTGTGTAGACGGGACCCTATATGATGTAAGCTCGCATCTGTACGTAATATGTGGAGTGTCCTTTTCTTACTAGGAAAGCTGCAATGCAGCATTTCCTTCAACACACAGCAAGTTAACTGCTGTAGAATGGAGAGCCTGCTGAAACTAATGGGGCAAAGATGAGATAGAGTCTAATCAAGAAAACTTGCAACGGCACAGCTCATTACAGAGACATATACACTTCCCTGCTGCTTTGAATACAAGTTCAGAAACTCTGGTGAATGAGACAACTGCCAATAATTCACTTCCAACTGTGTTTATGACGTTTATGACTGAAATATTGGATCTAAATTACATGACTTTGTGTTGCTGTGATTCTGCAGTGCTGTCCTCTGTCACATCTTGTAAGTGTGGATGTTGTCATAGGGAAGAGAAGACAGAGGACATAATTGTGTGGCAGCAGTTACAGAAGGTCTCAGTGTGTGGCATAAATCAATGAGAAATTCCCCTCTGGATCGCTCAGATATAGTTCAAATATGACTTCCTCATAACATGCAGTGAATTCTCTTTTCCTTCATGTGTGTTTCCAGGCCAGCCCACGACATCAGCCTGGAGGAGTTTGATGATGAAGATCTCTCTGAAATCACAGATGACTGTGGGATTGGACTCAACTATGACTCTGATCCATATGAAAAGGTGGGACCCTCTTTTGTTGTTATGTTGTTTTGTGTGGAATTTGACCTTTCTTGCTTTTGTGCTTTAAGTTTTGGATACGTGAAAATGCAAACTGTTCATGTGTAGTTCTGTGCAAGTTGTCCTGCTATTTTTTTGTGGAACAGCATATCTGTCTTGCTCCTCTACAGTTGTTTTGGATGTATTTTCTAATTTTAGTTCATTAATGAAATTAAATGAAAAACACAGTGACAGGAGAGAAACATGCAACTTCATTGAGAAAATGAGCCGACACGTGTGATAGATTTAGGGTGAGAAAAAGATAGGGACTGATTTGGTTTGCATAGCTGTTACTGTTGAGAGCTGCTTATTTGCATACAGCTAACTTACGTAAGCATCTTTGTAGCGCTGGATTTTTATCTAAGCTACCAAGCTTACTAGCATTGCATTCATCACAGTAATGATCATAAGCCTCAGATATCCATATTATAATACCAGGGACAAAATGAGAAGCGTGCATGGCTTCGGTGAACAGAGTGAAGCATTCTTCATGTAGCATCACACACAGTGGATCTGAGCATTCAATAGACTCCACGGCATTAAATAGAAATTCTAAGTAGCACTTTCACTAAGCAGCATCTTATTCTAGTGTCTGTGTCATGAAGTATATGCAAATAATTGAGTCATTAGCTGTATCATCCCACATGTCCAACAGCTTAGACCTCAATTACACAATTTCTAAGAACTATTATCTCATATTCTTTCTCCCTCTCTTTCTGTCGTTCTTGCTCTCTCCATCCTGTGGGATGTAAATGTTTTATGCTGGTGGCGTGGAGCCATGGCTGCAGCAGAGGGTGGGTGACCCAGTGCAGTTTGCTGCTATGCAGAGACAACCTCCTTCCCTCCCTCCCTCCCTCCCTCCCATGTGTCTTCCCTTCCCTCCCTGCTATGCAGAGTGTTGCTCGGAGACAGCGCTCAGATTCCCTCCTCCCTTGTTCTCTCCCACCTCTGCACTCCCTTTCCCCCTTAAAGCCTCCCTCACTTTCTCCCTCCCTCCCTCTCTCTCTTTCTGCCGAGGTGACTGGGAACAGGGATTTAGCTCAGGGATGGTTGGTTGTGAGGGTTAAGCTCTCGGTATAAATCTGTGCTAGATATTTTTTGCTTCCTCCACTTTAATCCAGCAACAAAACACATTATGGATATCTAGCAAAGCCCTTCTGTAACAAAGCTGTGTTTGCGTAGCATGTGAAGAGACCTCCAGAGAGAGAGAGAGACTTTAAAAGGGTGGATTTTTTTTCTCGTGCCAGTTTGGTCATACAGTAATAAACCATGCACCAATGTCTTCTTCCTTTCCTTCTCCCTCCTACATGCGTTCACACACACACACACATCAGACACACATCAGCAAAGGCCCTGACTGCTCACTTCACAAACAAGAAAGCGCAGGGCAGAGACAGTGTCGGTCCTTGTTACGTTACATCATTGCCCAGAGGATGCAATCTTGCTGACATGGGATGGATAGGACGCACACGCGGTTGCCCTTTGGGTGTATGCGTGTACATTTAAATTACAGAGAATGAAAGGCGAGACAGAGAATTTGGTGCACAGGGTATTTCACATGGTATTTGATCTTGCCTGCATCAGTCGGGTGGGTGACACTGTCAACTCATCAGCAGCAGCAGCAGCAGCAGAAGTCCCTCCCTTGTGCAGCGCACTCTCCTGATGAGAAGACAGGCGTCTGGTTTTTATGTCAGTATGATTCAGCCATATTGGGCAGCATGCCTTTGATGTTTAGGAAGAACAGCCAATCTAAACAGTGAGATTATCCGCCGGCCCCAATCCCCAGCTCTGATTAATTCCAATTCGTTATAGGGTTCAAGTCTTAATCTGCATAACCCTTTAGATCAGTACTTAGCCTTTGTGACAGGGGCACACACATACATGTGAACAAAAACAAATAGGCACACACACGATGCCTTAAAACAGCTTACTCTGACATCTGGAGCTGAAGGCAGGCAATTAAAGATCGTTCACATGGGTTTGTTATCAATGTCTGATTTTATATCTCTGAGGGAATTCTAATTTCTGGCCAAATGCCAAAATGTTATAACATTTCTGGCTCAGGCTGTCCTTTCCTACTACCATGATGTCTCAGAGGATGAGGTTTGACAATGTGTTTTCAACCGTGTGATTTGTTTTTTCTCCTTGACCTTTCATTTTTTTAAACCCAGGATATCAGCATAACAAGCAGAGAGACCACAACAGAGGGAGCCCCTTCCTCTTCTTGTCTCTGAATTTTTCCTCTGTCCCCACACACACACACACACACACACACCCTGCTGCTTTCTGCCTCGTCTCGCCCCCGATTCTTCACTTCCTGTCTCTCTGACATCCATCTCCGTCTCTCCAGAGCCGTGATTGAACACCATGAGCACATGCATAATTCAGTATGTGGCAGAGCAATGGTGTCTGTGTCTCAGCTGTGGTGCTAGTTTAAAATGTGGAGATTGAGAGATACGCTGATAGATGGAGGCCATCACACACTGGGTGGTCTCCATTAATGGGAGGCTAATCGACATCTGTCATACACATCCGGCATAAAATTCACCCAGATTACGGTCTACATTTGGTAAATGGACTTTACGTAGGCAGACATGCACCCACGCACAGACCCAGTTCATACTATCATTGTGCAAATGAAATAAATGTAAGACATACATATGGGATGGTAGCAAGTATGCAGTCATTTTTGACCAGGATGTGAGCTAAATGATCAATGAGCAGAGATGTGGCAAACAGTAAATCTCGTTCCTTTTCCCATTAGTTTAACAGTACTGCCTGAGTGATCCAAGACGAATGGCTTTGCAGGTGTGTGCGGAGCAAATTGTGCACCAGAAAGGTGCAGCAAGGAATTTCTGCACTGAAAAAGACCCATTCCAAAAGCCAAATAACTGACTGCAACATGAGCTCAGCCAACACACCTGCAGTGACTGAGCATTGCATCCATAGTCAACAACAGTTTATTTGTCGTTTTGCACCTTTCTTTTTTACACTAAAGCGCCACTTATTTCTCTGTTTCCTCTTCTCTTCTCTGAGATTTACGAGTCCCTGGCGTCCACTTCATTCACAAAGCCGTGCAGTCAATGTTCACTACTGTATGTCCTCAGTTTCTCTCATCTTCCCAGTGCTTTTCTCTGTCAGCTGGTCTGCTCAGTAAGCAAATGGCCTTGCAGTTCCACTCCCAGCATTTCCTCTCCCCGCTGCTGAGGACAACGCTGCATGGTGGAGCTGCCATCTCATGATCTTCTGATGTGCAGAGGCAGCCAGTGGTATAGAATTACCCAAACTAAATTAGCAGCCTGCGGTCTGCTAATTAGAAACCAAAAGCTGCATTCATCTTTTTTTTTGTAACAGTGATATGTCTTTGCCAACTGACAAACATCCAAAGGCACTGCCTTATGGGGCAGAAATGACTATATTAGTCATAAGCAGAGCTGTTAAAAGAACATATAAATGATACATAAGTGTGGACCAGTACAGTATTTGGGTGTTTCTGTGTATGATACGAGGGATTCCATTTCATCGAATTCAATTTCCACTGACTGCAGTTATGCTCCCTGATGCTTCTGCATGTGTGACAGAGCTGAACCCATTCACAGCACCTCCCCTGCCAGCAGGAGAGCCTGCTTGCATAAGTCTGCTGGGTGACAGAGTAGGGACAGTCACAGGGCTATGGGATGTCCTTGGGAACTGGAAACCATGGGGATCGATTCTCACAGACACACAACTCTTATTTATAGTTCTCTCTTTTTCTTTAAGTCTCCCTACCTGTCTGTCAGGTGGCCCCCGCTGACGGATGTCTCCTGACAGAGCAGATTACTCTCCCAGGCAGATGTGGCATTTTCACAACCCTACTGATGGATCTCTGGATTTTTACACTGTCATAGGTCACATTTCCCCAGTGATGGATTATAATGGGTCAGGGTGAGGAAACAGCATTGTGAATCTTGACAGTTGAGTATGAAGTGAGAGTGCATATCATATTTCTCGGCACAGATTTCTTTCCAAGAAAAAAAAGAAATCTTCAAATCTGAACAGTTAAATCACAGAAATAAATATGTTAATCAGATACAAGTATACATATTCATGCGTACTCTCTCTCGGTAATAGATTGAGTGTTGATTTCTGTTGCTGTGGCATAAAGTGGATGCACCAGACGTCAGCAGAATTGCATTGGATGGGCGGGAGGGTGAGCTTTGATTCCTCCATTACAGAGACTGCACTAAGAGGCAGAGAAACTGCTGCGCTGTCTAAACTGCAAACCATATAAATCAATCACTGTGTTTGCATTGTCAAATTCCAAGTAGAGAAGAGATGATCAGAACAAAAATAAGCCAAAGATGTTTGTGGTAATGCCTCTGCACTCTGCCCATGACATAGCAGCTTGCCTTTCTTCCATGATTAGCAGACATTGTGAGATGTGTGTCAATAAGCTCTTTTATAGACCTTGCAGCATCAATATCTTGTATCTGGCAAACATAAAAGCGACACCGCAACACACACGCACACACACACACACACACACTCATGGAGGTGCATTCTACTAAACCTCAAAATCATTTAGTGCACTGCTTTCCGGTAAACCAGCTGAAACCTGAGAGATGTCGGATTGATCCACTTTCATTTCATCGCCCCTCCTATGTTTTTCTTCCGTCTTTCACTCACACACACTATCTCTCCCTCCTTTCTCTTCGGTACAGTCTATCCAAGCAACATTATTGTGCTGTCTGCAGGGTTTTCTGCCGGGTGACTTTGTATTTAGTGACTTAATTGTTTCAACCTTTTCACCTTTATCAGGATGTGATAGCACTGCTGATGCTGATGGCTGTACTTAGCTTTCGGTCTCATGTACTCACACATACATGTATTTATGGGTGCGCACACAGAAGACCTGAGGCTGCAGGGAAAACACACATCAGCGAAATGTACTGTGGCTGTTTATGTGTTGCAGAGTTGCCCACTACAGTGCTTTTGTTATGTGTGTCTGTGTTTTACAAATGCCCTCTGTGTAATCAAAGGACATTGTGTTGCATGCTGTCCATCTGTGCTCTCCTTGTTCTATTCATCTCTCAGACAGGCCTGTTCTTGGCAAAGCTTTTAAATGAAAAAGGAAGTTATATGCAGTGAATAGAAGGCAGCTTTTTTCTTTGTGTTGGCTCACTACATGATAGTCTCCCCTCTGCTGTCATACCAGGAAATGCTTTAATTAGTTAATCTGAAAAGCATCGTTTATTTTACCTTCTGTCCCCTATTATATCTCTCTCTTACCCGGCTTTAGGATTCCCTCATTCTGGAGAAGAGTGACATGCACCACCCAGTCTGCTCCTTCCAAGACGACTTCCAAGAGTTTGAGATGATTGACGATGAAGATGATGATGAGGAGGAGGAAGACGAAGACGATGAAGAGGTTGACCCTGATGCACCCCCGTCCCCGTCTGCCTCCCCTCCTCTCTCTCCTACTCTTGGCACTCTGAAGAGCAGACCCACCACACTCAACCTCACCACTGCTGTGTCGCAGGTAAGCAGCCTGAAGCTCAGGTCCTGAACACACAATAAACACATATTATATATAATTCTTTGTAATAGTGCTGTCCAACTTTGTTTAAAATCTCCCTCTCTTCTTGATAGGATTCACTGAACAACAACAGCAGTCTTTCCCCAAAGAAAGGAAGCTGGCAGGACTCTTTACGCAAGACCTCACAGGGTAGATACATGATTCATTATCTGTACATTTTGGCTGTGGATGTTTTTATTGCATTTATTTATTCGTAGGTCTACCACACAATATACCACATACAATTGGAGAAGAAATAAATGTTAGGTGTTGCAGCAATTGTGGTGCTACATGTTTTTCTCATACATATGTTAGATGCTGTTTCTTACCCTCTCTTAACACTAATTTATTTATCTGGACAAAATTTAATCAGCTAGTGATGTCCCATTCAAAGATCACAAAAAGCAAATAAAGGATGTCAAAGGAAGGAAATAATTAAACATAAATAACAAAACGTAATAACTTGCCAAGATTTTACAGTATTTTAAAGTTTTTAATTTGTTGTTGTTTAGGTTTTTCATTTGTGAAATGTTTGTCCCAGATGTGTAGGTTTATTGTTGCCTTGTTTAAAAGAAGCTCAGCTATTACAAATGATGCTTTACAAATTGCAGTCATTCCACACAGTTAGAAAATAAATATCTCTTTTATGTCCAGGTCGTCTGTCTCCAACCCACTCATGTCTGGAGGATGGTAGCCATGTGACAGGCCAGTGCCCAGCATCTCCAGTTTCCCAGGCACCAGGGTCTCAGAGCAAAGGTACTCCACCAAAACAGGCAGGGGAGGGCGGGAACCCCCAATCCCCTCACAGGCCCCTCCTCTGCGACATGGAGGGCAACAGGCGGGAGAGGCCCGAATACGGTAACAAAAAGGCCAGCCCAGCAAGATCAGAGCTCATTCCATTATCATCAGTGTCGTGTCATGTAGTGCCGTGATGTGAAATGTAGTAATGTGATGTGAATTGGACGTTCAGTGTTGTATATACTGCATGTTCAGCAAAACATGAAAAAGGATTTGCTGAACCTTCTCATCCCACATCCTCACTGAACTGATTACGGACTCGAGAAAGATGTCTAGTCAATCATTATGTTTATACTCTTCCTTTATATGTTCCCTCTTTAATTCACCCTTTGCTAAACTGAACGCAGACTGGCAGATCATAGTGTAGAATCGTGGTCAGCTCCGACCAGTGTCCGGCAACTATGCAGCTCCAGTTATGCACTTTTTATTGGCTTTATGGATTTCAAGATAAAATTCTTGCAGTTACTGAGAGTGAAGGCTCCATGCTACGTCCAACACCTTGATGCCTGACAAGGAAAGGGCAGGGCTTAGCAAAGGGTGAATCGTCCTAATTGCTCTTGCCTCCACAACTCCTCAACCTTTTTTACGTTCTCATCTGGTCATGTCATCTGGTATTTTCCTTCCCTCATGGTCTTTCTTGTTTCTCTGCACCTTTTTGTCTTCACAGGCTCATTTGGTCAGCACAAGTCCCACCCTTGCTCTGGTGATGTCACTGTTCAAAAGGCAGACCCTTCGATCCAGACAACCAGAGTACCTTCTGTAGACGAGCATTCCCAGTGTTCAGACACAGAGGTGGACCACGACCTCAACAGCGACCACAACCACAAACATTCAAACCGGCGTGCCACCGACACTTACACGATCACTAGTGAGTCAGGTGTGGAGCCGGAGAATGACCTAGACCCAGACGGAACTAGTCGTTGCTTGTCATCCACTGCACCCTTGGGGGCCAACGACGGCGCTGACACACCCTTGTCTGATGAGGAGCTGGACAAGGACTTTGAGGTGGAGTTTATGTGTAAGGAGACCTATGATATGGTGTGTAAGGAGAATCATTCATCATACGTGGAATTCCCCTCGATTGAACCCGCCTCCTTCTCGAGCTACGTGTCCTCCAGCCGCTCAGATGGTCCTGACCAGTCCAACAGTTCAGATGCAGCAGTTTCTGCCATGGAGGCAGCAGCTAACGACTCCACCTCTCCATCATCAGATCCAGGAATAGCAGATATGAACCAGCAGGGTTACATGACTTCAGACCAGGACAAGGACCTCAGCTCTCCGGGCTCTGACTCTGACATTGAAGGGGAGCTGGAGGCGGCGTTTGCCTGTGGAGGTCCAGTGGTGTCCAACATGATCTCCTCCATCTCAGAGACAGAGCTGGACCTGACCAGTGATGAGAGCAGCAGTGGGCGTTCGTCTCACCTCACCAACTCGATTGAGGAAGCCAGCTCGCCTACATCAGACCAGGAACTGGACCCGGATACAGAGTTAGAGCAGGACAGTGGCATTGTGGGACTGAAAGTTTCTCTACTTCTCGGCCAACCTGATCCCATCAAAGAAGGGTCTCCTCTTCCTTCTCCTTCCCCTCTACCCTCACCCACTATTGCTACACCCTCCCCTGTGGATTCACCTATCTTACCTCCTGAGTCCTATGATGATGGTCAGGCTCTGATGGGGCTGCAGAATGTAGATGATGAGCTGTCCTTTGAGCACCAGGCTGACCCAGATGAGACTCTGCCTCCAGCCCAACGATGTGAAGACACCTTGTCCAGACAGATGGTGCTGCAGATAGAACCAGATCACAGTCTAGAGTGCTTCAAACGCTCCTTCTACCTGCCCGTGGGACCCAGGCTAATGCCCAGCGCAGATGAATATGATGGAACCAGCGAGGGAGACTCAGAATCAGAAAGTGAAGACGACCTGAGCGAGAACTCAGACTCACCGTGGCTGCTCAGCAATCTGGTCAACAGGATGATCTCAGAAGGCTCGTACCCAATCAGTTGTCCCGAGGACTGTTTCAAGAGAAAGGTTTCTGTGTCAGACACCATCTCACCATCATCAGACATTGGAGACGGAGATGGTTTCAATGATGACGACCAAGAGAAGAAAGCAGAGATGGAGGGATCAGAGGAAGAAGATAAGGAAGGCAAAGGAGAGAGAAGGAAGAGTGTGGAGTCTTCAAAAGGAGGAGCAGGGAAGAGTCCCTGTCTGTATATGAACAACCCTACTGGTGACACCATAAGCCCTCTGATCTTGGAGCACTGTGCAAACAACGAGAGGGGAACCACAGGTTTCAATCCCTCGTATACCACAAAAGACTCAGAGAAGAACTTGACAGATAAACCATCTAAGAACGCCAGGAGACAGGAGGAAGATGAAGAGCCCAATAATGACTTGATGATGCTGGAGGGCAGGAAGGATCTGGACTCTCCAAGTCTCAGTGAGAGTGTGGTCAGCGACAAGGACGAAGGACGAGAGACTGAGCCCAGGCCGACGAGCCGTTCCTCAGCCTCTCTTGAGCGTATCACCGAGGTTAAACAAAGCCTGACACTGGACATACCCACCGCCCAGACTAACCGCTGCTTCAGCCTCACATACTCAACAGACAATGACGAAGAGGAGGATGACGGAGACTCTTATCCCTTCATGGGTGGCTTGAGAAAGGACTCCTACAGGGGAAGTGACTTAGAGCTTGACAGTTCGCCACCTATTGATTCCAGTGTGCCAGATCATCCTTTATCTGACCATGACCTCCCACTGTGTGAGAAAGATCTGGCTCTGAGGCAGCCGAATGAAGATGATGGACTGGCCTACGACTCCATGAAGTACACACTAGTGGTGGATGAAAATACGACATTGGAATTAGTCAGTCTCAGAAGGTATGCTCTTACAATGAGAGTGTCTATCTGTGTTTAAATCGAGCAGAACAAATGGCATGTTATATGCAATCTTCTATTAGCTCTTGATTGAGATTTGAAACTGACAAACCTTGGTTTCTCAGGTGCACCTCCGTTCTGAGTGATGACAGCGAGTTGTCCACGCTATGTGACGAGGAGCCTTTGGAGACGGGAGAGGTGGACTATGGCCGGCCTGATGATGAGGTGAGGCCAGAGCTTCTCAGTTCTTCTGAGGACTCCTCTCCCGAGGCTGACCTCCCATTCTCCAAGAAGTTCCTCAATGTGTTCGTCAACAGCACTTCCCGCTCCTCCAGTAAGTCGCACACAACGCTATTAAGACACTGCATCCTTCTGGAAGACTCACAGATATGTACTTGCGATCAAAGATGTCATTTTAGAGATTAAGGTATCTTTATATATTTTTGGAAATACACATACTTGCTTTCTTCCCAAAAGTTAGATGAGAAAATTGATACAACTCATATATCTGTCAGTTAAAATCCCCCTCCACACAAAAACCTTGACTATATTGACTTATATCTCAAAGATTGTCACTAGAGTGGTGTTTTCACATTCCTCTACTGAAGGGCAAGATATCTGTGCACCTGCAAGCTAGATTCAGTACATCACAACTTCAAAATCCAATAAAAAGCTGTAAAAAACAACAACCCTGAAACCTCCAACAAATCCGCTTTGTGATTTGTCAGCACAGAGAGCAGAAACACGCCATATGATAACTGCACCTAACATTCTAATGCATCTGCTAGTGGCTGATTTTAATCAGGCTCCTAATCAGAGTCTGGAGGCTCAGACATGTACGGCTGAATCTCTCAGATGTTTCCTCTAATGGTCATAATAGATCAGTCTGCTGATCCCTGGAAAAATTGGTGTGAGCAGTTGTGGTGGGTGGGTTGGAGGCCAGATCAGAATTTCTCAAAAAGGTCATTAATTAGTAGATGTGCTTCCAGCCCCTTTATAATTATATTATTCATTTTCATGTCAAACTTTGTGGAATGTGGAATTATCCCTTGAACTAAATTCAATGTGAATAATACACGCTACAGGTTATGGCCCAGCAGCATTGTGGCTAAAATTGTCCACTCCTGGTCCCTAGAATGAATATACGGCATTAGGGTTTGGCTCATCACTGTCAGTATGATGCATTAACATGTGATCTAAATTTGGCAGGGAGCCCACACAAGATCTATGGGAGGGCTCTGTTTCCCAGTACATCCATCATCAATCAGGGCTCTCTCTTCAAGATTCATATCCCTAATGAAGGGTGATTTGCATAATTAAAGGCTCATTACAAAGGCTTTCTTTGTCATTTCTTTTTTGGCACATCCAATTAATTTTCATTTTGACTGCCTCAAAAGAATGTACTTGAGATAGTTCCCCCAACAAATAACAAGTTTGAGAAAAACAGGTTTTTCTTTGGTACATCTGGCAAAATTCTGTTTTATTTGGAAGCAGTGTAATTGGTGTGTGTGTTTGCCCCATAGGCACAGAGTCCTTTGGACTTTTCTCCTGTACCATCAATGGAGAGGAGAGAGACCAGACACACAGGGCAGTCTACAGGTAAGACAAACTACAGTACTCTCATTTTTAATAATGGGATTTCAGAGGGAGCAATGTCAATTACAGCAGAAATTTGATTTGCAAAAGAAATGGCAAAAAAATCATAGTAGTTTTTGTCAATTGTGAATGAATTATGAATGCCAATAACTCCAATTTCCAAATTACCATTTTGTGTCCGAGAGAAAAAGCCCTTGTGTAGGTAAACAAAACAATATTTCCTCAAGATTTCACTAATTATGTTAGGGAGAAGGGCTACAGCTGTGCTAGAGAGCTGCAGTGTGGCCGGTAATAATCACATCAGACACCACCTGCGTCTGTGCTTTTGTGTGTGCAAGAGCTGGAGGAAGGCTACATGCACCACCCTTTGTATACATGTACATTTTGTGCATGTATAATTATGTATTTGCTTTGCCACAGTCTTCTTTCAGTAGGTACTGCCCTACATTTAGAGCTCTTTGTCTCCCTCCACCCACCCCACAATCATTCTCTCTTGCTCCTGTCTCTCTGCTCCCCAGTGGGAGTCATCTGAAACCCAAACAGATGCTTCCTGATCCAATTAAGTCCGGTGTATAGGATGCCCAGCAACAGGGAGAAAATGTAAGGACACTGTCCTTTTTTTGTATCCTCCGCCTCTCTGCTGCTCTCTGCAGGTTCATTCCCAGACATGCAGATGAGCTGGAGCTGGATGTGGATGATCCTTTATTTGTGGAGGAAGAAGAGGATGACTACTGGTACCGGGGCTACAACATGCGGACAGGGGAGAGGGGCATCTTTCCTGCCTTCTATGCTCATGAGGTCATAGGGCAGTCGAAGGTGCTGTTGGGTGAGTTGGGCGATACACTGACTGTTGTTTCCTTTGTCTCACTCTGAAGGTCAGAAGAATCAAATAATCTGTATTAATGTGTCCACATTTGACCTTGTAGGGATGAAAAGAAATCCAGCATGGATTGAGACTTTCAACGTTCAGTTTTTGGGGTCTGTTGAGGTTCCTTATCACCAAGGAAATGGCATTCTCTGTGCCGCCATGCAGAAGGTAAGACAAGTAGTAAAACAGCATCCCACAAAACAAGCATGCATGCTGTAGTGGATGCACCATTAAAGCATGTTTTCTTTGACATGTTTTCTATCTTTTAGATTGCGATATCGAGGAAACGGACGGTACATGTGCGACCTCCTTCTCTGTGTGAGCTGGAGATTAGCTTGCAAGGTGTGAAACTGATCATGAGCCTGGAGGATGAATACGACACCCTCGATGAGGTACGGACAAATTAATCAAGAAATAACTCAGACAATTCTTCCAGAGTCAGTCATCCCTTAAGTGTGGAATAATGCTGCTTTGATGACTTTTTCTCTCTCTGCATCTCTCTCCCTCTACAGTATGACAGATGTAGTCACTTCTTCCAGATGAAGAACATTTCGTTCTGTGGATGCCATCCGAGGAACAACTGGTAAACAAACACAATAGTTCTCTTGTGTTACCAGTGCACAGTGCAGCATCTGACTGATTTCATCATTCTGTTTTCTTCTTTCTGCAGCTACTTTGGCTTCATCACTAAGCACCCGATGCTGAACAGATTTGCTTGCCACGTGTTTGTATCCCAGGAGTCCATGCGGCCTGTAGCAGAGTGTGTTGGGTGAGTCCAAAGCACGATACTAAATCAATCATGTACCAAGGCAGAATTATGACTTTTCTTCTTTTTCTGTGTTTCTGTGAGCTTTGACATATTTACTCCAGTTAAACTGCGAATGCACTTATAGAGAGACACTACAGGTGAATAGGTTTCTTTTTTAACTTATAGATATCACCATGAAACTTCCCCACTTTGTTATTTACATTAAAACATTTTTTTACATTACAAGTTTTCAGAAATGTTATGTTTAGATATGAAAATAAGGTTTGAACTCATTTATTATGCACTAATTTGCATATATGTCAAGGACATAAATCTTAAAATTGGTTAAAGCAGATATCAAAGTAATTATTTTATTTTGTTTTGATATATTGGACTCAAATTTTCCTCCTGAATGAAATTGGGATATCTCCTTTCATCATTTTGTAAATCAGAACGATACTGTCAAAACCCATAATAAATCATATTCCTCGTGTTTCTAGGAGCAAAATGTTCTATAAATCAGGGTATGAATGATATAAAGACAAACCCCATGTGTGAAAACCTTCAGAATATAGTCATGAATAAAAGTGGTAAGTTTAAGTAAGCTGAAGTTGAGATTTATGGCTGACGGCATGAGAAAAAACTCATTTTCAGAAACGGCCTTAAAAGATTTCATGCATTAGTAATGTAAATGACTATTTGAAGACAGAATATTGAATCTAATTCATAGTAACAACAATATAGAACATCTTAAACACATCATTTTGTGCAGAAGTGGGAGCTTTCTAATGATGACAAGGCTCAGACTACACGTTGCAATAAAACGCCAACTTTTAGTGAATTTAGGAGATGGATAAAAATATAGTAAAATATTCATCTAAATGTTTGTTTTGGATGTTTTCTTCCATCTATTCTGACAGAGTACATGTGGTGGGAGACAAATAGCCTAAAAAATTGACCAGTGCATTAAAAAAACATGTTTTTGTCTGTAGTGTCGCACCTTAAATTGTCAAGATGCTGATAATGGCAGAAGCCCTTAAAGGAGATTGGAATCTTTTTAGCTGTACATAATATCTAAAGTGCTCTCTGATCTCCTGGTTTAGAGTGCAACTTTACTACCAAACACTCACCAGAAGTTGGATAAGTGAGCAGTGATTCAGGTTTATTTTGCACTGTAGCCCTTAATGTGTGTGTATGTGTGGAAGCTTAGTCACGTCAGCCCGATTGGATTTGAATAATTTAATAAACAGATAGTTCACTGTCTCTGCATGGAGCGAGGGCAGGCAGCAGGACATGGGTTATGCAGAACTCCTCATCCATCAGTTTCACATCCTGTCTGAGGAACAGACCCAGCGCCAAGGGCAGAATAATACACCTCCTTCCAGTCAGGGAGAGTGTTTCTGTATTTCCACTGGAGTTATTTCCATTAAGTATTCTCCACGTTGCACCGAGCAGCCATCTCTTTTTAGATAGTCAGAGCATGACAGTGTGAAATCTGTTACTGCCAGAAGGATTACTATGGAAGGTTGTCTTCTAATAGCTGGCAGGTTGATCTTTAGTCATCCGTCTGTCTTTCCCACCACAGACGAGCCTTCCAGGAGTACTACCAGGAACATCTGGAGTACGCCTGCCCCACTGAGGACATCTACCTGGAGTAAGAAGTTTTGCCATGACAACCACCTTCTTCTCAGCAGCTTGTGTATGTTCATCGGGTTTGCCATCAGAGGGCGCTGTCAGTGGGGTTTTCTCTCCATTGTAAAATACTCTTCTGTGTCACTCTAAGCCTGGGATCTTCATTTCTACAGTATGCTAGGCATTTGACTGATTCCATCCATCCCTCTCTCTTTGTTTATTTCCATCACCTCCTGATGGAATGATTGCCTGTTTCTTTTATCTTTTTCTATGATATAAAACTAAGACGCTGAGCACCTGTTTATTTAAAGGTTCCTCTTTTGAAATGAAAACAATATACCTACTACTGCTGTTTCACTTTTCAATGCATGGCTAGTAGGGTTACTGCACACTGACACACCAAGAAATACACATATCCAAGTGAATGGCAAGCAGCTCAACAATCAGTACGGGAACGGTGTAGAATCAAGGGGTTGTCGTTTAATTAACTGTAAATATGTATTTGTTCAATATTGACAAAACTGCTAATTTGATTTCTACTGATAGTGACATTGGAGCAAAGTAGAGAGAGTACAGTGAACTGTCCTTGGTCCGAGCTTACCCCTGTGTCGCGTACAAGATGTAGTGTGTGTTGTAAATACATGTATAGAAAGTAGACATACAGGCGCCTCATCCAGACTAATTAAGAAACACTCAGAGTTGAGACTGATGGAGGGGATTTTGTTTGGTATTAATGACTCGCTCTGACGGGAGTAACTGCAGGTGTAAGAGATTTTAGAGTACTGACTTGTCATGAACTTTGAATGTCATTAGCCCTGCAGATATTTTATTCAGCTTGGATTATGTGCAGTTAAGTGTCAGCACATTTGGATGATATGACAGAACCATTTTATTTTTGTCCAGTCGTCAAACTTGCACTGCTTGCTGACCTTCACCCTGGGGAGCTTTCATAGGAAACCATTCAACTGTTAAAACTGCAAATCATAGATCACTGTATGCTTTGCTATGATTGATGTGACTTTCAGGTCAAAGAAAGCAAAGGCCCTGCGAAAAGCCATATTCTCACACCTCCGACTGTTTAATGCTGGTTGTCAGTGACACCCTAGTCTCCGTTTTCTGTTGACTTGGCAGTTTCAATGAGGGAAAAGGAGCGACTAGACTGACCGCATGTCAGTAATGCTGTATTGCAGTGTGCCTACTGTACAGTGAGAGCGTCCTGCTAATACCTGGTCCTGGTATCACAATGTAATCAAACCTTTAATAAATCATTAAAAGGGAGGTTTTATAGTTATGTAAATGGTTAGACTTTGACCTTGTTTTTTAAGTACGGTGGATAAAAGGGATGGCCACATGTTCATTCATTTATTTATTGCTCTTAGTCTGGTTAAAAGGTTAACGCATTATTCACTTATTACACAACAACCCACTCTGAGGTTGTTGTACCATACCATAGCTTACAGTCTAGCACCTTATATACAGTAAGGGAGGGGGTAAATAAAAAAAATGATGCACTCAGTAGTCATCTAAAATTTCAGGCTTTACCACTCCTACCATCCCCATTGTTCTTTCAGACACTGTTTAGCATCTTGTTCTGCTGCTTTCAGTCACAGTCCACGAGAACAAACACCTCAGTTCACTGATGATATGGCAGGAGGGAGGTAGGGTGTTATCTACATATGTATCGCTGTCAGTTAGATCATGTATATACAATAGCGAATCTAAGATAGTGCTGTGTCCTTTATGTTGAGTATGTTATGAAATGAATATGTACATTAATTAAAAAGAAATTTAAAGAAAAGATCACAACCAGACAAAAACCCCTGAAGGAGAAGAAAAAAAAAAACACATAAATATCTGTGATCTGCAATAATTTTATTTCAGTGTCTTATGTTTCTTCACAACATGTTAACTCAGTATCTGTCACACAGGTGGCATTTGGGTTCCTGCCAACTCCGTAACTCTCTACAGACAGGCTTCAGCAGCACATTTAGGGCACATTTGTAAGATGTGACATCGTAAGTGTGTGACACGCACCCACCAGACTTCTGACCAATCTGCTGTTAGAGCTGAATAGTGACTGAGTCAGCCGCCACTGGAAAACTATTATTGCGTCTTGCCGATCATAGTAATCGCCTTTGAGCTCCAAAGTGTGACCCATCTCCGATCTGTATCTATTTGCTTCCGATTATGTTTTTCTATCTTGTTACAGCCTAGTTAAAACCCTTCTTTCCACACAGCTACACAAAAACAACCTCTGAGGATGATCTCGTCCCATATAGCCGCTGAGACATACATTAACAGTTAAACCAAACTTTTGACTTTATTACATTAACAAAATTCTTCACTGTATACCTAGAGCAAAACAGTATGTGACAGAACAAACATATCCTATCTTGTATCTTTAAAAACAAGGACTTGTAAAATTAATTAAAATTCCAGGGAAAAACAAAGAAAAAAATGACAAAAAAATCACTCTGCCTTGTCATGGGTTTGGTCTTATGAATAAAATATATGCTTGATGTCCGAAACTTTTATTGTTGTCTTTATTGTTCGGATCTACTCTTGATTGTTTGTGTGCTTAAAATATGTTGCAAAGTAGGGGGTGTGGTGGCGCACCCCCCTGAGGCGCTTGCCTCGTAAGCGGGCGGTGCCGGGCTCGAATCCCGGCTCGGCACCCTTTCCCGCATGTCTTCCACTCTGTCTCCCCCTTCACTCTCTGCTCTCGCACTATCTAATAAAAAGCACAAAATGCCCAAAAAAAATATTAAAAAAAAATATGTTGCAAAGCATTTTCATGTAAAATACATACATTTCAAAATGTTATGATTCTAAGGCATTTTGAGGTGAAAATCTAATAAATTAAAGAACTAAAGATTTATTCAAGACGTCAAAATTATGGAAGCCATGAGAGGTATGTGAGGAAAAAAAAGATATATTTTCTCTTCTTTGTTTATGACTTGAGAACAGTTGAAAAAAATGGTTTTGCCAACATATTATTTTTTAATTCCCTCGGTGAAATGGGTGGGATGCTGTTGTAATATTCCTTTTGGCCACAAGGGGCTGAAATGCACCACTCCTCCATGCTCTGTATAGGTTTAAAAGCATTCAGGATATCTTACAGGTGAGTTTTTAGCTGTAGCTAAAAGATTAATTATCGTGACCAAAAAGAATAATAACAAAATAATATAATAATACAATTAATCTTCCAAAACCTTTTGTTTTCACTCGTTTCCCAAATGGAACACAATTAAGGGACTTAGAATATTTTAGTAAAACCTTTTTCACTAGTTCCAATGTTATAAACACAGGAGAGAAAACTATTTGGAAACAGATTTTTTAATCTCACTTTCCTCTCAGGCCTTCAGCAGGAAATATACATGTATACAGTACATTATTATACATTAGTTCTGAATGCAGTCAGTATCAATTAAAAAGGAATTTCCTCATTGAGGAAACAGATGGTTTACAATGTTACTTTTCAGTATGAACAGTAATTAAATCACACCTGTCCATAAGCAAGTAGTGATGCATCATCAGGTAATTACAAAATCAGCATCACATCTTGTGCTTTTTCTAAATATCAGTGCAGTACCTCCAGGTGGTCCCACATTATCATCATTAGAGGTTGCAGGAATGTGTCCAATCAGCACCTGCAGCAGCTGGGCTTGGGGCTACACTGAGGGTTGCAGCAAGGCTCCAGGTCCGGGTCTTCTCCTTTTGATACCTGACTCTCTCCAAACACCATGGAGGCTTCAAACTGCTCCTTAACTTTCATGATCCTCTCCAGCACGTCTCGGAGCTCGGGTTTTCCCGGCAGGAAGAGAGGGTAGTGCTCAGAGGGGTCAGCCTCCAGGTCAAAAAGAAGAGGGGGGTCGTGGGCCTTGAGGACTGCAAATACTGGGCAGTCCTGGTCTGGGGTAGTACCGCTGTGGGTAGCACCTGATGCACAAACATGGACAGGCAGGAGTCAAAAACACCTCAATTCTAACTGTGATTATGCTTATTGACATTCTAAACAATTGTGTATATAAAGACTGTTGTACCTCGAGTATAGAAGTGGGCCTTGTACTTCCCCAGCCTGAGAGCAAACAGGCCGTACATCTCACTGGGATCTGTGGGGTAGAACATCATCGCTTCCCTTTTACCCTGAGGGAAAAAAAGCATTAAAGATAAAAATGAATACAACAAATTTGTTCACATGATTTCAGTCTCTACATTGTGAGGTATAATGCCACTACCTTTCCTTGGTTGACAAGGATTTCTGTCATATCGACTCCATCCAGCTTCACCTGGGGTAGTTTGGCTCCTGCCAGACTCGCCATGGTGGGCAGGATGTCCAGAGTGCTGGCCATCTCATGAGTCACACCTACACAGAAGAAGAGCAAGCAGAAACCACTAACAGGTTATGCAGGTTTTGCATTGATTCTATATCGTGCTGGAAATATAGTAGAACAGTTGATGGCTGGAATGTGTGAACTCAGTGGAAAGACTTTTTAAAACGGTCAGCTGTAAAGTGAAGTAATACGTGACTGAAGTAAGCAAAGAAAACCAACCCTTTCCATTCAATTGTTAAGCGAATTATAAGTAAACATTTTAAATGTGGCAAAAAAGAAATTCAAATCAAGGCCAGTTTCCATCAACTGGTTTGGAGTAAATAAAAAAGACATAGTTTCATAAGAAGTTGCAGCCTATGTATATGTATATTTTATATGTCAGAGTAGAAGAAGTAGAAGTTGAAAACAGGAAACAAAACAAGTCGTCTAATTTTCAGTCCAGACCTGGCCTGATGGTCCCTGGCCAGAAAGCGATGGCTGGCTCTCTCATGCCTCCCTCATAAGTCGTCCCTTTTCCACATTTCAGGGGGCCAGCACTACCTCCACGGGACATCCGCATCAGTTCAGGCCTACACACAAACAGGAATAACACAGCACTTGATCAAAGGCAATAAATGCAATATAAAGATAGCAAAGATATCATGCTACTTCACCTTTGAACAAGAAAAAGGCAATATACTGTAACACAGCTGTTGTGTATAAGAAAACATGGAAGTACAATAATACAATACATTTGATGGATTGATTTGCATGCATAAACATTCAGGAACAAAAACGAACCCGTTGTCTGAAGTGAAGAAAATGAGGGTGTTGTTGATCACTCCTGTCTTCTCCAGAGTTGTCAGTAGGTTTCCAATCGTGTTGTCAAACTCCAGCAGAGCATCTCCAAACGGGCCCCTTAAAGAGCGCCCGGCCGCTCCTGGACCTGCATACTGGGGGTAGTGGGTGTGCTGCAGGAGGAAGTAGAAGAAGGTGTTCACAGTCTCACTACACTAAGCCATAATCTATGAACATGGGGTTGAGGACATTGTGGACTTTCTTGTTTGAAAAAC
The DNA here is from genome assembly GCA_903364295.1 of Serranus cabrilla. Classification (NCBI taxonomy): domain Eukaryota; kingdom Metazoa; phylum Chordata; class Actinopteri; order Perciformes; family Serranidae; genus Serranus; species Serranus cabrilla. The sequence continues at coordinate 218,751 of CAFUXE010000897.1, read as the reverse complement.
TCATATGGAGCTCTGATTGTGCACTGATTGTAAGTGTTGCTTTGCTTGCTTCCAGGGTTCACTATCACACACTGTTTTTGTTGCTTACATGGGAGGGATAGTAGAGGAAGAAAGGTTGTTTTTTCTTGGCTGATGTGGTGATGAAATTGGTTGCAAAGTCACTGTAAGCATGTTCCAGATCGAGGAAGTTGACTGGCTGCTGCTTGATGGCCTCATTGAGCATTAATGGGACTGTTACAGTGCCAACATCACACAATCCAAAACACTTGACATCTGGGGGGAAACAAGTCAGGTTCCGACAGGGGCCCTGGGAAAGACACAAGGAGACAGAAGAACAGATATTAAATTATTTATTCATGAAAAGGAATGACACAACGCCACTTTTAACAAATACCATCAAGGTTATCTCTAAAGTGTCAATCATTTGTGAAACTCAGTTTAGAGCTGAATTAAATCGTACTGACCATGTCGTGGGAGTAGGGGATCCCCAGGTACTGGTCAAACCCCTGCCTGGTTGGAAGAAACATCCCATCAGCCCCAACACCCAAGTGCCACTTCCCTATGGCTGCAGTAGCATAACCCACAGGTTTCAACACTTCAGCAATGGTGGTCTCATTCAGAGGAAGACCGCCGATGGAGCCGGGGTACAACACTCCTGGGTAGACACCTGAGCGGGTCTGATAGCGCCCTGTCAGCAATGATGCCCTGGAAAGCCACAAAAACAAAACATTTAACTGAGGTAGAGTGTACCGGAAAGTATAGAATGTTTGCAGACTAGAAAACTGGGTTTTTGTTTTGTGCAAGATAGAAACTGGACAGTTTTAGTCATGTTACTTAATTCCTCTTAAAACAACAGGATCTTTTTTCATTTCCTCCTTTTTGTGCAATATGTAATGTTGTCAGAAACAATCTAAGCCACACTGGAAATTCATTTTTGCAGGACTGGCATCAAATGATGACAAGATCTATCTTTTTCTTTCTAAATAACACCATTAAATAATGATTGCCTCTCTTTTTCCTGGATACAGACACACACGCATACACATACTAAAGGGACTAGATTTATAGTGTCTCCGCTAATCAGCAGTGAGTTTATATTAACTACTTTATCTACATCTCCGATTGCATAATTTCCTTTATGAGGCTCACATTACTTGTGATGTATTCGTATCCCTCAACAGTTATTCAGATGTTTATATATACAAGGGAGCAGTTAGACTCCATAAAAGAATTTGTGGAAAAAATATGGAAAACATTAAGTAATCCCTGCACACCTCAGCCTGCTGTTACACAAATGATTAAGGAGTTCAATCACCTACTGTAAGGTAAATTTAATTGTCCCATAAGGTTAAGGCATACAAGTACGGGACAAACAACGCGTGCATTACGTTAGATGCTGAAAATATTTGCTTGTTTTTTAATGATAAGTCCTGATTCTCCCTCTCACACACGGACATCGGAACAGTCAGCGTCGCTCCTGCATGAACTACAGGTAGTGACAATAGATACCTGGACGGGGTGCAGACGGGGCTGGTACAGTAGAAATCCGTAAACCGGAGTCCTCCCGCTGCCAGGCGGTCCAGGTTTGGAGTGAGAGAACTGGGGTGTCCATAACAACCCAAGTCCCCAAAACCTAAATCATCTGCGAAGAGGAGGACGAAATTTGGCGGTGAAGCCAAACAGGTGCAGAAAAGAAAAGCGTTCACAAAGAAGAAGCCGGTGTAGTCCATTCTGTGTCTTCCTACATCTGACTGAAGATGAGGAGGAGCCGCCAGGTCCGCAGAGAGGAACCAAAACAAAACGTCACGTGGTCACTCGCGGAAGCTGTCGCGTACGTTTGACGTCATCAAGCATGATTAGAACCAGCCTACATAATGCAGGTAAACTATTTAGTTGTTTTTATAATAAGGGGAATTTCTCTTTTTATGCGGATTTTGGACTGCTTAATTGAGGTAGGTAACAATGTTTCTCTACACCATTTACAAGTTTACAGCTGGTTTACTTGCTTGACTTTGATATCAAAAGCTACTTTGAGCTACCAATTTAATTCACCAGTTAATTAACACTGGAAGAAGTTGCACACAAATTACAAAGAAAAAAGAAAAATCTAGCTTGGTTCACTAAAGCTGCTTAAAAACAGTAGTTTAAACTACTTTGTAAAAATAAAAGATCAAATTTATATTGAAATGATAACAAACCAAAAATAACTTAATTAATTTAATTAACTTAAGTGCTCACATGTCCTGCATGAACAAACAACTAAAACAAACAAACAATATTCATGGTTCAAGTATAAAGGAATGTCAGCTTTGGTGTATCCAGAAACTAGAGTCCAGTAAAGATTAGCCTGCCAAGTTATCCAACAAATAAAATAGCATACAACGACTTCTCTTTTTTTGTGTTTTATATTTTTTATTTTCATTTTTCAGTAAACAAACAACATTCTATACAGTATACAACTCCAGATAGTAATTCGGTAAATAAAAGAAAAATAATCATCATAATAATAAAAAGAAATGCAACAAGTTAGGTCATGTTTGCCTTTTTTGTCAAGCAAAACACAAAAGTTAAAGGTAAAAAATGAGTTGCTGCAGCCTGACGAATGCAATTCCTGTGCATGTGGTCATAGCAGTCTTTCCTTTATGGCCCAAAATTGTTTATAGTTTAGTAGTACCAAGAAAATACAGAAGTATTTTTGTAGCTGAACTACCAGAAAGCTAATGCAAAATGTAGTGAAACTACTAGTGTAATTACATAGCCCACACTGCTAACACATAATTTAGTTTGACGTGCTTGTGTTGTGACTGTGCCTACCGTGGCAGGAGACTGTCCACAGATGTCCTTAGCTGCTTTTGCCTCCTGCACGTCTGATGTTTTGTCTGCCTCTTGACCAAAGTTGTTAGTCTGAGGGGCCTGAGGCTGAGTTTCTGTCCTCTGTGGCAACCTTGGTTTCTGCTACTGATTCAACCTGACACATGGTCAATTACGCAAACAAGAGGAGAAACAAATCACGGGTGCTGTGCTGCAGCCTCCAGTTTGAGGAGAAATGGACGTCACAGCTGATTTTGTTACATACAAACTATAGTCTAGTATTGGGCCTATTTATTTATTTATTCTCAGCGAGGTGGACAGGAAAAGAAAAGGAGGTTGCTACCTGCATTCAAATAAGCTAGCACTGTGTGTGTATGAAAAGGAGAGAGAAAGAACGGATGAAGAGTGAGGATACATAGAAATCTCTTTCTATGTCCCTTTACCGCTGAATTTAAATGTGTCATTTAAATCACCAGAGCAGTCCCTCAGGTGATTCCCAGGTGATCTGATGCAAAGTAATGCTGACACCTGAAACAGAATGTTTTCTACTAGTGTAATTCAGATAATGGCTGTTTTCTTTGGTCCTGATTAATTATGCAACACATCCACTGTACCTTCTCACAACAAACACCAGCGCCTGTGAGTGTGTGTGGTTTTCTTTAAATAGAAATTTAATGAGCATTGTTGCTGGTGCCTGAGGCCGAGGATTCTCGTGTCCAATGACTTCTTTTTCTTAAATTTCTGGGCACAAGATAAGAATAAGGAATGTGAACTGTGTGTGTGTGTGTGTGTACACTTATGGCTATCAGATAGCTTGCGTGCTGTCCAGCATCGCTGTTGAGCCTGAGGGAAGCGTTGCTGTGGCATTGGCTGATAGATAGTTTTGATTTACTATTCACTTTCACATCTCTCTACAGGACTGACCTACATTCAGCAGATACTCTGAGAGAGCGAGAGAGCTAGAGAGCCAGAGAGAGAGCAAGAGAGAGAGAATTGAGATAAGATATTAAGAGGCAGATGCTCCACAGCTATTGCTGCAATTTTATCAGCAGTTTTCTTATTCTCTGCTCTTTTTTAATGCTGTGGGAATATCAAAACCCACCCAACCAACCATGGATGGTTGGAATATGCAATAGTTCTGTACGTACTTTATGTCATGTGCGTAATGTATCGAGTCATTGTGTGTGTGTGCAACTGATTTATCAGAAAGCCGATTTTATTAGCCCATATAGGCCTATCACAGACATGCCTGTGTTTATCATGTCAGCGTATGTGTTTTCCGATAAGTGCTTATATAAAAAACGTTTTTCAAGAAATTATCACTCTTATTTTAAATGGTCATCAATTGACCATTGATACTGAGCACAGTGTTTATTTAGATATTTATAATTTATTCTCTTTTTGTAGATCCTGAATTAATTGTATCTTTATTTATTCTTTCCCCGTTTTCATCATTAAAATTGGTTGTAGATGTAATGAATTGTATATTATTAAGAACAATCCTCAGAGGAATGTTCTCATTACATTATACTTCAATGTCATTTGAGGTGTTTTTCCCCCCAGTTTAAAATCTGCCTCAGTCTCAAAGATCCCATATTGGTTGGGCTCTAGTGTTTAGCCAACAGTGTGACCTCTGACATAAGGGAAGAAGCTGGCATCTTTTACTGTAATACTTGACCTACTGCACTAAAAAGTGTGTATATGCAAATGTACTGTACATCTGCATCCATATGACATAAGTAAAAATGAAGCTGTTATGTGCAGGAAAGCCAAAGAATAGAAGATAATCACTGTGAACTTTTAAAAAACTGCCTCTCTGCAGGAGCTCCCCTCACTCAGAGCTTTGAAAACATCTCTGCAGGGAACAGCGTGGGGCTACAAGCCCGGAGGGGGGGCACTGACATTCCTTCTTTTCCATTTTGAATTTAAGGCCACAAATCATCTGAAGGATCCATGCTCAGTTCAGGTAAAAAGATGAATCAGTCATTAGTCTGGTAGCCTGTAAAGGAATGCCTGGAAGCAGCATCATTAGGAGCAAATAATTTATGATAATGACCGTTTAGGTTTTGCCAACACTAATGACTTGCGAGGGTGTTTGCCAGACAGCCCATCTAATGGACAAGCATGTCTCATGGAGAGGAATGAGTGGAGCCGCGGTGGATAAATGACAGCCTCTGTGCTGCGCAGCCCTGTCGGCACTGTGATCCAGTAAAAGATGACTGCTCTGACCTTTTACTGTGAGTAAATGAAGACTGTTGTCAGTGACAAACACAGTGCAGAACAAGTAGCTTCAAGCAACTGTGGCTACAAAAAGGTCCTCACCCCTGCCTGTGTGTGTGTGTGGATGGGGTGGCGTTTATAACTGTGTGTCCATGCAAAGCTTCAGTTGCCGTGCTCTCTTGACTGTTGCTTAGGATGTTGTCACTGAATTTATTTGGGATTTAAATTTATCCATCTTTAAATAAGATGGATTGTCCTGCCAGAAAAAGTCATCTGATTTAATGTTGCTTGACAGAGAGAGTGTGTATGTGGATGTGTCTGTGTGGATCTTGGGCAGCTTTTTGCTTTGAACATCTGCTTTCTCAGCCTATGGGAAGGGTGTGTGTTTGTGTTTCCGTGTGTGCACTTCCAATTGCGTGCATGTGCATATAATGCGATTGCTTCAGGCAGATGGAGGTGTAGTACAGAACATCTCTGAAGAGCTGATGGAGAAAATGAATCCCACCATCCGCGCTCATCTCTGAGCAAAGGAACAAGGAGAGGGAAACCATCCTCACACCTGCAGGGGAAGTCTTCCCACCTCACCTCCTTCTCTCCTTAATAATAAGATATCACGCTCACAGTTTTCCGCACATGCTGCTGCTTTATTTGGCTTCACAGCAGGTAATAACTGGTATGTGAGCCAGCAGTAAACAAGCACCAATGGCTCTCTCTTTTCCTGTCTTCTTCTTGCTGTTTGTCATTTCACACAATATTAGCAGTCTGAACCTGTGAGTTAAACTGTGAAGGATAATGCCGCAGTGTTTGTGGACCACTAGTCTGTGTAAAGCAGCTCTATGAGGTGCAGGTGAACTGCTCGAGCACTAGTGGGCGTCATTGGATCACAGTTCCCCACGCTTCCTTGCATGCATCAGTCTTAACAGTGTCTATGAAAGGAAAAGGGACTTCAATTCAGTCAAATTTCTGCCATTAGTTCCACAGACAATCTCTGTTCAATCTGATCTCCCAGGCCTCGCTGCACAATACGCTGAGCAGTAATAGAGCCATTGAGGGCTGATATGTATCTGCAGCACATGTTAAATTGCTGTTCAGCTTTCTGACATTTCCAGGCTGGGTAAAGCTGGTTTTTCATGACTTCATGTAGATTTCTCATGCCAGCCTTTGCAGCTCTGCCTCTTTTTTTGCCAATTCTCTTGTTGGGAAAAAAATCTAGTTTTATGCCCTCCCACCTCTTTTGGTACCTGCAAATTATTTGCAGACTGTCAGAGACAGTTAGAGTTCGCTTTAGGACTAGTGAGAAACATTGGAAAAGGAGAGAATAGATAGATAGACAGATAGAGTGCAAGCGTGAGGGGAGAAAAAGGGGGAGGGTTAGAAATAAGGAGGCACCAGGATACATCAGTGGATAATTCAGAACCATGGACAGCTCTTAATACTTTGATTTAGCTCTGCCCTGACAGCAGAACGTTTCTAAATGAGCGTGCCTCCCATTATCTTGTCGTCATGCAAATGCATTTTGAGCAGCGTACGCCACAACATCTTTGAAGTGGCTCCTGAGAGGAGATATAGCGATGAATAAGGGCAAATTGTTAATAACACCAAAAGTGTTTCGTATCCTGCGGTTTTCATTCTAGACTTCACAGACAAACTGCATCATCGTGATAAATAACAGTTATTACACATATTGTCAGCGGCATATCATAAAAGCATATAAACGTCATATAATTTAGTTTTAATAGCAAGATTCGATTCCAGATACTATGAAGACAGCCTGAGGTATTTGCTTAAGGCAGTTGTGTGACCACATTTTGCAACAATCTGCTGTATGAGCAGGGATCAAACAGTCCTTTCGATGATGAAAAGTCATTGTTATTCTGGCTTGTGAGCTGAGGGAGCAGTGATAGAAAACATCCTGGCAAATAAACAGAGGTTCATTGGCACAATAGAGGCTGGAACAGAGCACAGAATTATGCAATGAAATCTAACAGGCCTCTGTGGAGCAACATGAGCTGAAGAACTCATAAATGTTTGAGGACCTGCTGGGGTAATATGCACTTTTGTCGACGTTCTCGGCTCACACACTAAAGCTCTCATTGTACTAAACATAGAGCAAATGTTCTCTTCAGATGCACGTCACCTGCGCACAAAATCCTGAAGAGACATTACAGTCAGAATGAGTGTTACCGTCATTTTGTCTTTGCTGCACTATCGCACACACATTGACGGTCGGATATAAACAGCACCACCAAGTCCCCTTGTGATGGAGTCGATGTGTCCCCGTGTGGTCCCTGCTTTCTTATGATGGACTGCTGGTGGTAAGAACAACCTGCCCTTGCTACCGTTTTCTCCACAACTGCCTGGTAATATTATAAAGAAAGGCGGTCTGAGCGGCCCTCATGCCCGCTGCCATCCTCCAGCTACCCTCCGGCTGTCATCTGCTGCCACACTGCAAAGCTCCACAAGTGATTTATTCTTTTTCAGGCTGACTTTTGCCTCACCCCTGCTCTCGTCACGCAGACAGACGGGCCTGAGAGATACACAGAGATGACTCGAGAGGAACGGGCCTGCACAGTGTAAGATGACATAAACTCAGAATAGAGTTTTCTGCTGCATTTGTTGGGCTATGAGATAACTGATGTTTGCTAAGAGCTAAGCTTAAAATATTCAGATGAGCGTTACATGAGATAAATGCCAAAAATGTTTACGGATGTAGAGATTTATCATCTCGGTTCCTCCATCAACTGCTCAGCTCACCTTGAGATGTGCTTTGGCTCAGCTTGTCCTCAGGGACAAAAAACTCTTGGCTTTGATTGTAAACAACTCTGTCTGAATTTATTATCATCTGCCACAAGTGTATAATCACAAAGACCAGTTCCTCACATCTACATTTCCATATTCATGCGCATGCTGCTGTCGAAAGTAAATGGTAATTTTTTTTTTTCATTTTCCAATTTGAATTTTGCATTGTCATCATTTGTAATTGGAACAGACGTAGCCAACCCACTAAGCTGCACCACACTCCTCCCCTAGCTTCTTGTGATTGATTAAAAAGAGTAACACAGAGCACCGTGTGGATTTAATATATCCTGACTTACAGTACTCAGGCTGACGGTGGATTCTCCTGTAGCTGTCATGCTACAGATATTAGCATCAGAGATTGTGTTTCCCACATTCATATCACAGTGGAAACCATTTTAAAACATTTTCTCTTATCATTCATCAAACAGGACAAACTGATGTCAAACACTGATAAACGCAAACAGAATATATTTCACAGAAGAAGATGTAAACAAGATTGTTAGGCCCTTCATTAGCAGCTCCAGTGCTTTTCTCAGTTACAGTATGTGACCAGATCACTCCTAATGACTGTGGAGCCACAAATGGTAATGAATGCAAAACGCATGAGCTGACTTAATGATTATTTTCCCATTTGAGAGTTTATCTTGATCAGCTGTTGGTAGACGTGGCTTCCTCTGTCGCTCGTCCTGGGTACCGAGCAGATCTGATAAAGGTAAAAGGGATAATATGAAAACAACTGGAGAGGCAAGAAACTTCACACATCATTTTCTATGTGTGAAACGCAGGAGGCAGAGACAGTATGTCTTATTATCACTTTTTATTTGGTAATTTCCTTTATTAAGGTTTCTTTGGTAACACTATCCTCTTTATTTATCAGAAGCAAAATACAAGCCCTTATTAAAATGATTTATAGCACACAATATTTATAAGAAGAAATAAGGACTTTGACCCTTTCAAAGTGTGTTGTAACATTTTGGTCACCTGAAACTGTCTTGTTCAGTGTTTTGTTGTACAAAAAGACACTCTAAGGAGTCTAAGGCTGTTTGTTTTGAGTTATATTGCATTAGCTGATAGCTTAGCATCCCCAGCTGCAGCCTCTTTTTAAAACATGGTCACTTCTGACTCAAAGGAGAAAAAAAAGATGGAGACATCTCTGTAGTCTACAAACCACATAAGCATGTCCTTATATCTACTTACAAAGTCATTGTTGAGTGTTATCACGGAGCCTTGCTGACTACTCGTTTCTCATTAGTAAGTTGCAGCATTCTGTTTTGTTTTTAAGAGCCAACAGTTACCATGTGTAACAGACTGTTTAGCAGACCTTTATGATATATTGATCAAAGACTCTGGAGGAAAAGGTTCAATCATATCAATCTGCAGAAAGATGTGCTGTTCATTTATCGTCAGCTGTGGAAAAAATATTTTAGCTTTCCGTCCCTCCACCAGAAAACACAATGTAAGATTTTTCTAATAATTTTAATATATTGGAGAGCATGAAACTTTTAATTTATGATTAACAGCTGAACTGTTCCCAGGAAAGGGAAGAACAATAGATCAGCGCAGAAGAAGAAGAAGAAGAAGAAGAAGAAGAGGTTAAATAGACACAAAAAACTGGACGATGGAGAAATCAATAAAATTGAAGTAGACAGACATGTAGTAAACACTAAATTGAACACGGTCTGGGTTATTGCAGGGTTCACAGACTGGGTCATTCAAAAGAAAATGTCAACAGACTTGACAGTTTATGTTCGGGGTCAGAAAGCCTCAATCACGTGATGCGTTCATTTTATGAATTTGTTCAAAATAACAATACTACAGGCTGAATACTACAGGCGTTGCTATACACATTCCTTAGGGTACTTCAAGACCCTTCTGGTTCATGTCTGGGTCCTGCATTACCCAGTCAGGGTTTTTATTTTTTTACAATAATGAACAGCTTGCTGTACGTTATCCCTTACTTATAAACCATTTACTAATTGTGCATACACTGCTTATAAATGCTAATCAATGGCTTACAATGAAGTGGCACCATTTCTGTATTAGTATTTCTCAGCTTCATAATGAGGTTTAGTGTCTCTGGCTTCAGTGGAGTACAGTACCGCTCATCATCCTTGTTACTGCTTCCAGTGCCATATTGCTTTAATCACATGGAATTCATTTGGTGGGGAAGCAGGGACAGGCTGTAAATGAATTAACAAGTATAGCAATATAAAGTGTCTAATTACAGTTTTGACTGTGAATTAGCATGGCAAGCTATTAGCCACATCAGTTTGAGGAGTGACTCTTCAGAGAGCTGAAACTCGCTCTCCATCAAAAGGGTATTTAAGCCATCACACTGCATATCAGCTCCCATACAACAATGTTCCTGGGGTTAGCCTCCGAGCAGATCTAGATCCTTGAATCAATTACCACTCCAATGCCCACAAACCCAGATCCCATTTCTTGGTGTCACGCTCGATAAAAGCTATTCCCTGTCTTTCTCCGCTGTCCGTCTCTCAGCGCTGAAGCTGTTTCTCATTTGTCTCATCTGATCTTTAAAGCGCTGGCAATTTCAGATTTCGTGAAGTGACTCTGAGCTCCGAGTGGAGTAAGACAACTCCCAAATGCCATAGTTTGAGTTTTGGCTTTAGCTGCCATCATATTCACAAGCTGAACTCATCTTTTTCCTCTTTGCGTGAAAAAACAGTGGACAAGTACAGGGGATTCACATGGTAGAGGCCCCAAAAGTTACGTTTTCCCCCTTGTTACTGTATAGCTCACTGTAAACGTTGAATGGTATTTGATTATAGTCATTCGTCGGATTCATCTTTTCAGCACTTTGACCAAAACTGCTCCTGCTTAGCTTTATAGTGGTAAAGTGCTACCTGACCCTTTGATCTCTCCTGCTGCCACAGTCGGCACAATGTTCCTTCGTTGCTTCACTGCCGTAAATGTTGACTCAACGACTCGTTTTCACAGCGAGTCTGAAGATGCCCTTTTAGTACTTTTCTTCGCTTGAAATAAATTTTCTTTCATTTGTGTACAAAAACCCTGTCTGTTTAAATATGCTGATGTTCAACAATTTCAAACAAGAATGATCAATAGCTGTCATCAGCAGACACTACTGTAGCCTAGCACACACACACACACACACACACCAGCCATCTTCCCCTTCCTGTTGGGTACAGGGGCTCGTGCCATGTTTTCCTTGATGAGAATGCAGCATTTTCTTTGCTGACAACAAAGTCTAACGTGGTCCCCGGTGAAACAGATGGATATGTTTATCAAGTCCTTGCTGTCAAGAAAGTAAAACTGTCAAAATAACATTGCTAATAAAAGGAAACGGTTGCACATGGGGATAAAGTCGTGATTGTATAAACCATGCAGACATGAAAAACATATTCAAGAGGTCCATTGAGAATGAGGTAAAAGGTTGGTTTAAAGTGGTTAAAAGATAAAAGAGGAAATAAGGATAGAAAAATGGATTTATTAATTATTATTAACAGCATCTTTGACATTAGTGGAACAAATAATACAGCTCCAAGAATATATATTAAAAAAAAGATCATTTCCATGCTGCCTTTGCATCGACTGTTCTGCCTCGGTCTACATGGACTTGACACTGATCAGCTGAAATCAGCTGCAGCTTTCCTTGAAGGTGACCCTGATCAGATTTAGTCAGCATTGTTCCGTTTCACCATGAATATGTAAATTGTCTTTTTTGGCTCCATTTGACATGAGATCAATTTGAGGCTGAGAGGATTGACTCGTAGACTGTTAAATACCCAGAAATCTCATTGACATGAGTGACAGGCGCTGCCCTTCTCGGGTGGGAGAGTGAAAGGAATATAAGGATAGAGGAGTGTGTGTGGCTGTGAGGGCTGTGTGTGTAAAGTATAACTGTACCGATAAAGATGTCACGGCACAGCTTGAGAGTGGTAATTATAAGAAGTAAATCCTTATCCCCTCTAATTCAGATCTGGTAAATTGCCAACCAGAGAAACACAATTTTGCTGACTTTCAATGCGGAAAAAATAGGGGGTGCAGATATTTACCGCACAGTACAGATAAACAATGGCTGGATTCCTCTCCGACACACACACAGAGCATTTCTCAATTATTAATGCAGGTGTGGATTACCTCTGCAGAGAGGGAGAGTTTACTCTTAGGTAAAAAGTGATCCGTTTCACTCTATCTGGCCCATTTCCTATTCCCACTTTCATCTCCATCAGACCCCCTCAGCTGTATCATCCCCTTTAACTCCCCGAGAGCACCTTTGAACCTGCACACACACACAAACACACATTGGTAGCTAATGACTGACCAGTTGCTGAAAGGCTTGCCTCCTTCCCTCTCCCACAGAGGAGGTATTCAGCCCCCCACCCTCCTCTGTCTGGTCCGCCATAGCCTGGCTAAGATCGGCTCAGCGTGACTCAGTCTGTTCATCTCCGTTTGAATGGCCAGGTATTGTTTCACTGGCCAGGATCCTCTTACCATGGACAACAAAGAGAGGCCGCCATACCTTCCTTACACACACACACACACTGGCACACAAGCAGAGGAACAGACAGAGTAGTTGGGTGGACAGCCTGAGAGCAGCAGTCACATTTTTCCCAGGCGTCTGTCTAGAAAGCTGCAAGGGAAATCAGGTTCTTTCCAGACTTTCAGAGAAGCAGATACAGTGTCTTCCTTCATGGTGGTTGGAGTTTCCTGCTTTTTCATGACAGAATCATTCAGTCCTTTCGTTCCTGTGCACTTAACTAAACTTGTTGTTGGGACTCGGCAGTGTTTCCTCCTTCTTCTGTTTGGGGTCCATCTCTACAGGTAGGACAGAGCAAAAGATGAATGAATGTTGAAGTTTTTTGACTCTTCTTGTTTGTAGATTTGAAGAAATTATGATAATTATCATTATCATAACTTAATATTGCTAATTCTGTTTTAGCAGTATTTATAGAGTAGATCACAGATACCTTTCATTTGGATGTATTTATTAAAGTTTGTTTTTATTTTTTTCTAGTTTTCAATTTTCCCAACTACAGCTTCTATTGCACTCCCAGACACTGACGTGATGAAATCTCTTTTTGAGTTTCCTCTCCTAAGGTTTTCTATTTTTTGCTGGAATCTGATGATTGTTTTTTTTTTTTTTATTATTTCTTAGAAAGCATGAAATGGGTCAGAAATTGCTGCTGTTATAGGCCTGAAAGCTGATTGAGACTTTGTATCTAATATCAAGGCACACAGATGAACTTAAAGGGACACTTCACTCTTAAAAAATACATATTTGTAATTAACCTGAATAACACTTTGCTTTGCTTTGCTTTGCTGTGCATTACAGAGTGTTGAAGATATCTGCCCTAGAAATGTCTGACTTCTCTACAGTACAATGGGAATATATGGCACTTGGATTGTGGTGCTCCAAAGAAATTGTTTATCCGTTACTTAACATAACTTTTTTTCCTTGTTGTGAAAGGTTTCATTTAGTAACTTTACTAGAAAGAACATTGTTCCTACATGTAACTGCTCACAACAAGGTCTGTGGATTATACTGAGTAATAACATGATTTCTGAGCAATTGAAGAACCGTAGACTCCCATTATATTAGAGAGATCTCTACACCCGATACTCCAACAGTTTGCAACTCACACCAAAACAATCCAGATTGATAAACAGCACTACAGGCAAGAGGAAAAATATGTGTTTTTTCGGGTTTTTAGGTGATCTGCCTATTTCACTTGACATTTCAGTTTTATTTACATTCACATCATAGACAGTTCCCATATAATCTTATCGAGAAGTTTGAAACAATAAACTCCAATTCCAGAAGCATCACTAAGACCAAATATCAAGGACTTAAAGTGCCAATACAACAATGTCAAGAGAGCTGGATATGTGTATGTTTTCCCACAAGTCTGCCATATTCAAGAAACTTCAATAAAGGAAGCAGCAGAATAATAAAGAAGTGCCAGGCAATAACACTAGATGAAAACATACATTCTTTGCAAAAAGAACCCTGCAATATCCAGGAGTCACTATTAAATCAAGGACACCCAAAACAAACAGTGTGAGGAGCTGAATGAAAGCCGAGGTTTATTTTGTTCAAGTCGTCAGAATCAGGAGGAAGTACAACAGATAAGAACGCTATAAGGCAGGAAGAAGTGCTTCCCCGTGCCTCGCCCTCCGTAAATTTCCCAAGTTGCTCTGAGAACCCGAAGCTTTGCCAACACAAGCTTTAGTGTATTTAATAATGGCCTTTGGCTGCTGCTAACCTCCCATGCTGTACTTGATATTACCTTTAATAACTTTGGGACAAATTAAAACAACTTATATTAAAAATACATTGTAGCTCAGTAGATGTGATGATACAATTAAATTATTTCGAGACTGTGCTCCTTAGTGTTGTATGTTGCGTCAGTATTGCTCATTAAGAAGCCTCGGCTGATAAATAGTATTTGTTTACATGCACTGGAAAAGTGAGCGGGTCCTCTCGGCGTCCTCTCCTGATGGCCTCGACATGCTCTGTGCCCCTTTCCTCCATTCATCACCAGCTGCCCTCAGGGCTCCTCCTCACCCTCCTCAACTCCTCCATCTGTTTCAATTAGCCGGAGTGCGGGGTGGAGCACAGAGGTCGATCACACAAACCCAGAGGTGCAGGTGCACCTACAGTATAGCACACCGCTGACAAACAAGAGTCACTCTGCGCCTGTTTGGGGGGTGCGCTGTCACAGGTGAGAGTCTGAGGCTGGCATTGATGTAAGGGAGCTGCCTGAGTATGAGTGGGATGCCGGGA
>CAFUXE010000897.1:178759-204000 GCA_903364295.1 Serranus cabrilla | reverse complement strand
GCTGCTTTTCACCTTGGCTGAGCAGAGAGTTCGCCTCTCTGAGTTTTATTCTGGAGTTGCAGTGCTGCCGAGCACTGTGCACCCTGATAAGAGCTACTAGAGGATCTCACTCCACCTTTACAAACTATCGGCGAGTGAGTCACCAATACACCATGCACATCTATTTGTGCTGCATAGTGCTTTAACACACAGGTGTAATTTATTCAGGAAAAAGGCAACTCATTTGGTGGGTATGTATCTCCTGGAGTAGTGAGGACATCTGGTATGTAGGCCTATTCTGTCATATTGTGTACAAATTAAGTGCTTTGTTTATAAGGAGGGAGGGTGCTGCGGAATATGCTAAACCCCAGCAGTGTGAGTTGTTGGCTGCAGTATTTGAATAGCTGAATTCTAGGTGGACGTGTAGCATCTGTTACTGTCAGAATCGTGCTTAAATGTGGCTTCAAATTAAGAGTTTGGGAGACTAAAACAGTTCTCAGAAACGAGTCGTTGAAGATGTCTGAATATGATGCTCACATATGGTCAGATTATAATTATAAGAAGGGTAATATATAATATAAGGTATACTGCGGGTTAGTGTAGATGTATGTGCCAGTCTTTAAATCATAAACATACAGTACTGTGCCCCAAGGGAATCTGAACATTATCCATTGCTTTGTTTATTTTCAGCATATGAGCAGCAGGTAAACCACAGAGAACATTTAGCTCCTAATTACATCTCTTACTGTCAGATAAAATACTTTAACAATCATGGCACCACTGTTTTTTTGTTCGCTGCCATGAAGTTAAGCGAAACATCCCTCCTTGCTTGCAGGCGGCAGGCATCCTGTCAGTGGGTTTTCTGACTAAAGGGTACAATCTTGTCCTCAAGTTTTGGAGGCTTTTTACAGTGAGCTCTCAATCCCAGACAGTTCAGAGAATTTTAAAAATATAAAATTTATACCAGGTCTTTTGAACTGTCGAAAGTTAAATTGGCATCACTTTCAGAAATTTGTCAAACTTAGGGCCAATTTTTTACTCTGAGCGGTTTCATAATGTTACATACAGTGAAGGTCCAGATGTCTGCTCCCGCACAGGGACAGGCGACTGAGTCGTTTCAGGCCTGAATCTATCTCTCTGTTCTCAGCAAAAGGCTCCCACGCTGCTGGTAATGTAGTCATGAAGGTGATCAAAAGCCTTCAGATCTGTACATCTGTGTGCCCTGCAAATATTGCAAGTGTTACAGCCTCGTACCGACAAAGAGCTCTCTTTGACCCACATGCTCCACCACTGAAATAAAACAGAGGACCTCTACGTTTGTGATTGGCCTGACGAATGGCAGTCAGGTCAACCAATGGCACAATGCTATTGAGGGCCTCGAGGGATGAGTGATAGAGGATGTGATACCAGCAGAACAGAGGCAGATGCTCTTTTGACTCCCTGTCAGACAGGGAGAAATGCTAATGACATTCTCCCTCAAGCACTGAGGAGATATAGAGAGAGAAACACTAATGACTCTCTATCTCTCTGGTCACTAGCAAGCCTGCAGACAGCTTGTTAAATCTCACAGCAGAGTAACAAGATATTATTCAAAATGTTTGGAGGCAACTACACACAGAAAATGTCTGGCAATTAAAAACGTATGTGCAATTAACAAGGTCTATGATGAGGATTGGGTTTTTTTTGACTGGGGCGTCCTCAGGGTGAGTGTTTCCCCTGAAACACCGGGCAACCTTTACTGTCAGTGTCGAGGCATTTCACGAGTGGAAAATAACTTTATTGTAATCTGTGTGATTAAAGAAATGGTTCGACATTTTGGGAAAGATGCGTATTTGCTCACTTGTCGAGAGTTGGATGAGAAGCTCAATACCCCTCGAGGCTGTCCGATGAATATGAGACAGTTAGCTTAGCATAAAGACTGGAAACAGGGGGAGACAACTAGCCTGGCTTTGTTCAAATGTAAAAAAAAAAAACATCCAAATGCCACAACTTCTAAAGCTCACTAATTAAAGGGATAGTTCAGATTTTAAAAAGGTACTTCTCCATAGTCTGTGTATTACCTACAGAAGGCGGTCGGCACACACCTGTTTGGAGAAACAGGAAGTAGTTCTGACATGGAAGGTAAGCAATGTGCTGTGGACATATTTAGCCATTTAAAAAAGGTTAAAATGAGTTCAAGTGTACACTTCATTTAGAATGTTTTCACTGCTTTACTTTGCCGTCAGACTGAGAACTGACAAAACCAGTAATTTTACTGGGAGTTGCTGGTCTCAACAAGAAGGCATTAAAAATGACAAAATGTCAAACTGTTTCTTTAAAGTGACATGGCTAAGGAAAGACTGACCACAGGGTGTTCTGTATTCTTCACTTCAGCTAAGGAGGATGTCTCTCCAACTTTTGCTACCTCCCAAACTAATATCTGGCATTGTTAATGGTGGAAGGCAGAGTAATTGGCTATATTACAGCCTCTTCCTCTGAGAACCCTTCCATGATTAAGGAAATTATCATGCCCCAGTGTGTGATCCAGATCCATGGATATACACGTGCAGACAGACACACACACACAACAGTGTATTTACACATACACACACTAAGTGGAGCTTGTGTGTAAAAGAGAATTACTCATGAAGCTGCTGCCATTTTTAAAGCTGTTATTCAAAGGTGTATAAACATCCGTCTGACTTGTGTTCTGTCTGCATGTTTGTGACTTTGTGTGGTTTACACATTATTATTCTCAGTTGCAAGGCAGTTACATAATCATAAAAAAGAAAAAGAAAGCTAATACATATGAAAAAACTATTGGATGGCTGAACAATATTACAAACCCCCTCCTCTGGAGATTCCAGCATCATAAAAAAGAGACTTTATCTAATATCTTCCCAGGTTTTCCCTTTTTTTGTTTGTTTGTTTTCAGCTCGACAATAAGCATTTTGACTTCACAAAGAGGAATTTTACCTTCTGTCTGATATGGTGTTTCTCTCTCTAGACATGAAGCTTGAGGTGGATTCTGAAGCTCTGCTTCTCCGTCATCCCTCATTGGCTGAGAGATGCCTAAAAGGGGAGCCACCGCAAAGAATGATTGACTGTTTGTCTCTAACCCCCTATCAAGGATGAGACGAGCACTTTGGGGCGAGTGTCAGGCTCATCTGTCACTTTCAGATCCCCTCTCAGTCTCTCCTACGCATCATCCCCTGCTGTTATGATTTCTACAAACGTTTGGTGGGGAATTGCAAAAACACCAAGACTGAGGTCACTGAACTTCGGGGCAGTCACTGTGGGACTGTGTGCTTGTGTTAACAAAAGCTCTGCTTTTTGTTTGACATTGTTTTGAGCTACTTGAGCACTGGAATTAGACACGACCACTGAAGTTTTACCCAGCGGGATATTTCCACTGTAGCTGTAGAAAACAACAGTCGGCTGAGGTATTGTTGGAAATAGAGCATGCAGGTGGTCGGCTTCTTTGGTGTTTTATCTGAAAGCAAACTGTAAGTGCACTTTGATTGAAGCCTATTGTTTGTTTGAGAAAGATGCAATGGGGATCACTGCAGTCGCTTTCAAATGTGTCTGTAGAAATTGTGTTGAATGCTATTTTGTTGCACAAGAACTGGAGCATCACATAGACGACTCAGAAGACCTCAAAATATATTTTGATGCCTTGTCCTGGCATAGACTTGACATTTAGCCTCTTCTTTTAACAAATCGGTATCTGATTGATTTAATTTTCCTCATGATACAATCATCTCTTGAATGTGACGCCACGCAGAAGCTCACAGGGTCAAGAGTTCAGTGCTTTGATTTTGTCATTTGAATAATTTATCATGCAGATTAAAGAGAGGAGGAATTATTGAAACAGCAGCACATGATGATATGGTCTCCTGCAATGCATCTATAAAATCACTAATATCATGACCAAAAATATAAAAGTTAAGTAAAAGTACAGAAATACTTTCTTGTTACTTCATCTTATATTATTTTGTTATTATTGCTGAAGCCTTAACATACAAGCAGCACATGTTGTAAATGGTCACGAAGTCTGTAGGTTTGACCAAAGTTAACATTAGTAAATGCCTATTTGTATATTTAAATATTCATATGAATTATAAAGTAAGATGAAGTTGAGATAAGAATACAGAAATGTTCTGTGCACTTGGTGTATTCTTCATTACCATCAGACATTTGCACTCTGGAAGTGTTTTGCTTTCTTGGCTGCCGACATTACTTACAAGAAGCTGCAATGAGTATTAAAAAGGACAAGATGGTAAATAACATTTAGTTTAATCTCAGTTGTCAACAAAATTCACCAAAATTGAAAACACTTCATAATCCAGTGAATAAATTGTGGTAAAACTATCTTAAGTTATATCAAATACTGCAGAATCACCAGTAAATCCTCCATCACAGGTGATGGAGGATTCTTAATTTACTGTTATGTGGTTTGTGGTATTAAATTGATCGTATTTTTCATGTTAAATCTTGACCTGAAAAGTAACTAAAGCTGTCAGCTAATTGTCGTAAAAAGTGGAATAGAAGAATAAAATAGGATATGTGGAAATACTTAAGTAAAGTAAGTGTGCATTAAAATTGTTCTTAAGTACAGTACTTGAGTAAATGTACTTAGTTATATTCCACCTCTGGTTACTATAATAGGGTATGTCATAATGATCATGATGAAATGTGTTTATGTGTTGCCGGGTCTGTGAGTCCCAGCAGCATTAAGGGTTAACTCATGAAGGTCGGAGCCTCTCAGCTGCGTTCTGAGGTGTTTAGTGTCTCTGCTCCCCGGTTCACCCCTCCTGCTGATCTAATCGTCACTGTAATGACAGTGTTGACTTTGCCACCGGCTTCGCTGTCTCTCTCCTTTTCACTGTCATCTCGTCCCGCCACCTCTTTCTCTTTCTTGATGTGTCTGCCTTCTATCCTTCCATCTTCAAGGATTGATTCAACATTTAACATTAGCATGACCTCAAAAGATGCACTCAAGTAGAGCATCACTGCTCTAATCTTTCTTATTTCCTTCATGTGTCTTTCCCCCCTCTCAACCTCCATCTTTCTGAAATGTTATGTTAATGCAGCTCTCTATGGCCACTATGGACAAGGTCTGTACATGTCACATCTAAAAGCAGCGTTACTGTGGATAGTATTCAGCAGAGCCGCTTATTCCATATTTCACATAAATGTTGGTAGATGAGAAGTTTGATTACATCTAATAATTGTGCACGTAGATCAATAGAACAAGAGCTTTAATGAAGCCATCGATTATGTAATTCTATTGCAGCCAGCCCAGCACCTCAGATCATTACAGAGGAACATGCGTTAAATGTCTGTTATTGGGTAACTCAAGGCTGTTGTCATGGCAAACTCTCAAACTGTAATTGAATGCAATTTTCAGGGCACGCTTCCATGAATCATGTTGGTGTGTGATGAAGCAGGTATGTGTATACATGTGAGTTACATAAATATAAATTAACATGTTACTTCCCTTGAGGATTAACAAAACTTGAGTTGAAACATGGTTTTGAATTTTCAGGCACATGTGTGATTTTAGGCTTTATAAAAAAAGACTGTTAAAGATCTGACCCAGTCACGATGGATCAAACAGTTCCTGCACTGCTACAGGCTTTATAAATTGCTGCCATACCCTAACCTGGTGTCCATGGTGAGACGAGGAGCAGCTAAACAACAGGGTTCCACCTGTGATGGTAGAGCTAAAGTGGTAATGCACAACTTTGCCTTTATTTCATGCAGGTTTTACCCTCTAATGGGCTCTCTGGGCTTAAGAGGGTGAAGTGAGATGCTTGCACTCCCTGCCGTGACACCAGAACAACACAAGGTTGTACCTTGGGTTATGCAAATAGGCTAGCGCTTTATCACCCTTCTGCAGAATGCAACAGCATTTCACACACTGTGCCTCAGCAGTTTGTTCAGTGGAATATCTGTGCAGCAGATTTGTGTAGTTGGAATATAGCTGAGTTTTGCTCTATCCACCTGCTTGCTTTGTGTTTCTTCTCAAGGTTTATAGTTAGTGTTAGTAAGAGAAAAGTGATTTGTGATTGGCATGCTGCGGGCTGTTGCTGGCTTGCTCCCGCCTCTTGTGCATAGCAGAAGGCAGGTGAGGAGTGGCTGTTTGTCCCTGACTGCTTTGTCAAGTCCAAATGAAATTATCCACTCACTCAGGCATCTTCAGTTCAGAACTAGAGAGGGCTCTTGGATTAGTGGCAAGACATCCTCAACTCTGCAGCTTCAGTTTAGTGGATAATTTCATTTTGACTCGATGCACCACCTCAATGAATCAGATTAATCTATCTGGGACAGCTTGTGTTGTATTAGTTCATTATTATCACTTATTGACCAGTTTGTTGGAGAGATTTTTGTGATTGCGCTCTGCAGTGACGACACTCTGCTGAAGCCAGCACATTTCCATGTACGCTGTGTACACTGTGAACTAGCTTGCATAGTGTGTGACTTTAGACCAGGTAACGTTGTGCACTTTTCAGAAATGACAATTGCAAGATCTGACAGCTTATTCCTATTCTTATTAATGAATAAATGCAACTGGGCGCATTACTGTGATATTTGACCCAGATGTCAAAATATTTGTGGCTTGTTTGCTCATTTGAAAATTTTTATCAAAACTAAATTAAAATGACTGTGATTTGTAAAGTGCGTTCACCAGAGCAACTGCAACTACTATTACTTCCTCTGCTAACATTTTCACAAGTTTGCTGGTCAAATGGTGGCCAGGACCACGGAGAATGGGAAGAGTCAAGAGTTCTACATTCAATTTTTTGACCATTATGAGTACACCATCTGGGTACTGATGGTGTGCTGCCTTTTGCCATAATTGTCAGTATAAAGGCACTTACGCACTGAAAGTATCAAGTGAAGTATGGAAGAACAAGCATTGAGACACCGTATTAGTGACCCATTGCACCGTCTACAGTGACTAAGGCTTTTTCACAGGATTGCATTATGAGATTGAGCTTTCCAACAGGGCTTTACACAAAGGGCTTGAAAAGGACAGAGGGTGTTATATGCTGTCTAGATTGTAAAGCCCTCTTAGGCATGTTTGTGATTCGTTATATTGGGCTCTGTAAATAAAATGTACCTGACTTGACTTGCTCCTACAACTTAAAGCCACAAGATTTAACCACACTATTTTTTAGATGGTCACGTTTTTGATCCATCCATTGTGCTCTTATTAGCAGCCTATAGCACTCAGCAGTGGTTAACTCAATTAAGCAGCTCCTCGATGATCAGTGGGAGCTGGAATGGCAGTCTGAGCTATCAGGACTCTGGCGCAGCTAGAACCTGCTGTCTGCATGCAAAAAGAACTCACTGGCCTCAATGTGGTTGGGCTCAGAAGTGGGAAAAGGCACAGTTGGACATTGATTGAGGAGCTGCAATTTACATGCTGCAGAGATATGGAAAAAGGTCTCTCAGAATCTTACAGCTTCACCTCCTGGGGTGTTTTTTTTGCCGACGGAAATAGGATAGAATGAGTTTGTCTGTTAGGCTGCAACATAGACTTTAGTAAACGGGCAGAATTAGATCTGTTGGCTGGAGAGCAGAGACAGCCAGGTACCCATAGAAACAGACAGAAGAACAGGCAGACAGACGGACAGCAGTCATGCACAAATGTGCACCCATACACACACTGAGTGGAGTAAATGCAATTACAGAGCACCACAGGGGAGCATATAAAACAATACGGTTGTTACACTTTCATTATCGGCAATATCAACAATGCTTAGCCATTACAAATGGAGGAAAATGACTATAATAATGTGGATTTGATGATTGCAGTCTCTCTCTGACACATTAAATTTCTGATTGAATTATTATGTTTTGTTTTCATATGAATTGGCCTAACCTAATTAAGAGTGTTGAAACTGAGTTCTGAGGATTTGTCTTTGAAGTCTTGCCCTCTGCATACAGTGAGAGAAATGTGTCTCATGTGTAGAGCAGTTCCTTCTCTCTGCTCTGCGCCGTGGTAGCGCACTCACTCTGATCACGATTCAGCTGTTGGCCAAAAACAAAGAAAACACAGAAACTCATTACTGCTCTTCTGGCCTTCCAGTTGGTGTTTTTTTCAGGGAGGAGTCTGCAAAACATTCCAGAAATAAATACAGCATGTGTGTGTCTGTTTTTTTTGTGTGCCTGTGTGCATGTATGAATCAGTGATGCTTCGTCCTGTCTCATAGAGACCTCAGTTAGACCTCATAAATCTGATGTAGAAATTGATCTTTAGCCTTTCCCAAATATAGAGTTTCCTTCATTTATTTTGCTGTTTTTCCAGCCAAGGCTATGAAAATTTTTAACAGCATGCATTTGTCTCTGTGTTGGTCCTGGATCCATCTAATCCTACAAACATGTTCACATTTAAAGGAACAGGCTACTGCATGCATGCAAAATGCTTAGCTTTACATGCTGAAATCCATATTTAGACATAGCTAACACAGTCCTACTACTCTGATTAATCTGTCTTTGTCACATCTCTCAGAGGTATTTTTTTTTAATCAGATCTGGACCCAAGTTCTGCCCTCATTGTCGGCCTCTGCTTTGCCAGAAGTGGCCACTGGACAGACATAGCCAGGCAGCAGCCTCATAGCCTCACATCTCATAGCTGGGCAGAGGTCCAGACATTCCCTTTAGAGGCAACAGATATCTGTCTTCTCTTCTCCTAACTCTCAGTGGCTCAACACCACCCAACTATCAGCCAATTGCTCTATGAGGCCAGAGTCGAAGCTGAGAGGAAGGCCGATAGGAAGAGTAATTAGTGCTGGGCACAACACTTTGGTGGATTTCTTTGTGTGTGTGAGGGAGAGAAAAGACGAGGAAGGGGGACAGAGGGGCGGACAGACAGAGGGAGAGAGAGGGGGTTTGTCCTTGTGGAGTCACGGTGCCCTATCTAAAATAAAAAAGCAAGAAAAGTGATTGCATGTCAGGTTGGGTTTCCAGACCTCATTAGCAAAATGGTTTCCCAGGGGGTAAAGGTTATGAATCAGAATTCAGGCCAGGGTGTCTGTATGGGTATAGGTAGCACATGCAATTATGATGGCTACTGTAAGGGTTAGGGCTTTGACAGTGAATGTATGTGAATTGGATTCTCTTGTATGCATTTATACGTGAGTGTGTGCAATCAGTGAGTCCGTCTTCCTGTTGACCTCAGTATGTGGTTTGCTATGAGAGCAGATGCTCCAGGGACTTTTGCTGCGTGTATAAGTCACTGCTTGCTGTGTCTTTTATTAAGTGCGTCCCTCAGTCTGTTCCTGTCCTCTGAATGTCCTGTACAGCATTTGTTTCAAAGAGACAGCGCTGGACAGTAAGGTCAGAGCATAACCTCCACTGAAAACTTACTGCTGTTAAATACATTCTTAAGTTCTATATGGGGACTAATTATACTTGGTAATGAGAGAGTTGCAGAGATCTTTGGTCATTTAAATCCCATGGAAATATGTAAATTTCTAAAATAAAAATTCCATCACAAACGACCAACCCCACTTTGATGAGGACTGAGGTCCCTCGCTAAATCTGTGTCAGTAAAAGTCATTGTAATTCCGTCTCTATTTAGTTTTTTATTTCTTCCACATTACCATTTTCTTCTTTGTCTACAGCCAAGAAAAATGGAATAAAAGTAGTTTTGAGCAAGGTTATGAATGCATTTTCTGCACAAAACATTAAGTTCTCCCTCACTAAATCAGAAAGAAGACATACAGCCTTGACTTACAACAAAGTTTTTTTTCCCCAGTAAATGTTGTTGTTATTTGCAAATATATTCTACAAAAAGCAGATATTGGAGCCTTGGTATTACTAATACAGCGTTTAGAGTGTATCAACAACAAAACTGATAGACAATGGGAAGAAAAAGAGAGATTCAGTGCAAGAGAACAACTGAACAATCTCAATCTAGTGATGCTAAAACTAAATCTCTCTAGTACACAGGTAAGGAACAGCATGCTGCAAAGATATATGTTGCATATGTACCCATTACTGAGCCAAAAGACCTCGAGACACAGAAATGCTCAAAAGAACCACACTAACTGGCCACATGCAGTCAAAAAGAGCCAGTTTCTTATATTGTGCTGACCTCCAATAAACTGAATTAAGTAAATAAAAATCATTGTAGTTTGCCCAACACAGTCGGTGACATCAAGGTCGCTTGGTTTCAGGCACCAGGAGTTTGATTTCCCTGTTGGAGAGCAGACCCTTGAGAGTCCTTCACCCTGAAAAACCAGTGAAGAGAAACACCTCAATAATCACACTTTTGACTGGAGCTCTAATCCCCAAACATCTGACACAATTACACCTATTAACACAGGTAATTAAACTAAAAGGCACACATGCATGCACTCCCTATGTGTTCTGTGCACACGTGAGATGAGATAAAGAATTGTTCGGGAACAGGATTTAAATAAATTTTAAAATGTTATGTTTATCACAAGCTGATATGTTTTATTATTTAATCATGTGCAAAATGCTGCAGAATCTGCAACTGAAGGGATTTTTGTCTCTGTATTTTGCTCGGTAACTATATGCTTATTGAAGAAAAAAAAATCTTTCCATGCCCTAACAAAACATCAACATGCAAACAAACTGATTTGTGAGGTACTAGGTGGAGGGTTGAGGAAGAGGAGCACTGATGGCTATCTGAGCTCAACTGATGTCAGCTGGAGTTTAAGGTGGATTAGTGACACACTTTGTGCCCTTTGACAACCGAGTGAGTCACAGAAAGGTGAGAACAGGAAGGAGAGGCAGGCTGATGGACAGGAGCGGGGAAAAGGAGGAAATGGAGAAAGGAGGAATGTCAAATCTGGTGCATTGGAAGTGATTTTGGCAGGAAACCTAAGTTACCATAGCGACCTGGTGAAAGCTCTGCAGCAAGTAAGAGGCGAGAGAGAGAAAGAGAGAAAGAGAGAGAGAGAAAGAGAGCAGACCTTGAGGTATTGTGTCTCTCACTCTCTTGGTTGTTCATAGCAGAATTTTGGGCATGGATGTTTATTTAATGACTGTGTTTCAATAAAAATCTTTAGCACATGTGCACGACCAACTCTATCAATACTGAATACATATTATTGACATCGTTTATGTATTATTTAACTTCATGATCAGGGGAACGCAGGTTTCTGCCACTACTTTGTCTCCTTCATTATTAAGCCCAGTCAGGTTAATCAAAGCCCTGTTAGGCTCATCAGTGCACAGCTCCACCGCCTGACAATCCCTGGTTGAAAGGATATGAAGCAGAACTACACATCCATTTACATCAGTACGGTCTTTGTAATGTGGATGGTAATTGGTAGTCTTTGATGCGCTGGACTGCTGGGACCGCTGACTTTAATAAGCTTATTCACCAGCATGAAGATTCAGGATAGAGGTTCTACCATAGACAATCAAGGGGATAAATGAGCGCATACAAACACACAGCTTTTAAACACACACTCATGCATGAATGCACATGGCAATGCAAATATGTGACGGCTATAAGAGCACAGAGCGCTACACCATCATGTCAACCCACCAGCACAAACTCACACAGCCACAGATACACAGGGGAGGTGTCAGGGGCATATCTGTCTATGTAACCGGACCTGCAGGGATTTTTCAGAGCTTGATATCCATCTCCCCAAAGATGCAACTAAAGATGGACACTTGGCAAAACAAGATTACCAAAGCTGCCGCAGATCTGCCTTAGCTCATGAATCCTCTTCCTCTTATTATTCCTCTGCCTCTTTTCATCTTTGTCTCTATCTACTCTACATAATGTGTCAGGAAGATGGTGGCAGACCAGTGCACACAGTATGGTGCATTAGTCACTTATCTGCCTGTTTCCTGCATCAGGGAGGTTTTGCTTTGGCTTAGATACCTCTAAACTTTTTCTTCTCTTGTGTGATTGCTGTGCATCTAATGCATCTAAACCACTTGGTCACCAGGATACACAGATTTAGTCTATTCGAGGTTTGGAAAATCACCATGATTAGTCAGGTGAGGACCACCAATGAAGAGTATGAAAATAAGACTCATGTCTTATTGTTATTATATAACCTCTTTCACCAGAAGTTCAGCTGCTAACATTTTCCAGTGGTACAAGAATTATTAAGCAAATTTAAGCAAAAGTACTAAAATAATCATTGCATACAAAGTGTTTTTAAATCTAAGTATCAAAGTCATCTAAAAAAACAGTACCACTATATTTTTATGTAGAACTGATCCTTGATATTAATTTTGCATGTAAGAATCCTTATCAAGTATCAATGTATTATAATGGATGATAATGCATGTACTTAGTTACTTTCCATCACAGCTCTTATACAGTCCAAGCTTCCTTTAAAGGAGCAGTTTTTAGGCAGAGCAGCCCACCCCTGGTACTTTCATTTTTCGACAGTGTTTTAAGAAGGCATTGATGAACAAATAAGATAAATCTTCTGTTACATCCTGGGTGTCCAGACTCATTCCTTTCTGATCTCTCTCTCTTTGTGAATCCTCTACAAATGTCAAGCAAAGACATTCCTGGGCCAGTCCCTCACTCTCTTTATCACCAGGGATTTGTGTGTGTGTGTGTGTGTGTCAATGTCTTTTTTGTGTGTCTCCGTGTTTGCATGTGTGCCTCTGTTTGTGTATGTCTTGGTCGACATTGCTGAAGGGTTGCTTTGTTTGTATGTTCTGGAGAGGCTTAGGAAATGCCACTCAAACTGAAGATAGCACAGCTTGACTTGCCAAAGTCACATTTTTTCTGGCGGCTCACATGAAGTCACCTTTTTACCCAAGCAACGGTGGACGGGTGATAAATCATTCCATGTTCAATCACTGCGTGTTTTGTCCCATTTGGGAGAGATTGCCACTATTTGTAACTTCCTGTTCACACCCATCTTTCAAGCACGAGCTATATGTGTGTATGTGTGCTGTGCATGGTGTCTGTTTGTTTTTGTGCAGTGTCATCTGGCACCATGTGTGAAAGAGATTAAACATCTCCCGCAAAATCTCATTTCCTTCCACTGCTCTTTTCCTATGCATTTGTCACAATCCCAACAACTCAAACACTGCTGTTTGAAGTCCCCAGGAGGGTATCCAGCATGTGTCTGTGTGTGTACACATGGGTCTGTCTGTGTGTGTGCAGTCGAAGGCTTCTTGAAGTGTCGAGAGCTTGTTTGTTCCTGCAGCTTGTGATCAGCTTAGTTCCACATGGCGATCACAACAATGATCGATTTCATGTTTTGCTGATAGTTGTACCTTTTGTGCCTTTGTGTGTTCGTTAGGTTGACTACATGAAATTGTCTGACAAAAGCTTTCTTCTGCATTGCTCTCAGAAATGCTGTGGGGTCACCATGGTTACCAGCAGCCATGCTTCCTTTGCTCACGTTCAGTCGAGAAAGATTCTCCCACAAAGCGCTGTTTGATATTCTGACTGGCCTCTAACATATATAACATGATGTCTTTACAACACTGCAAATCTTTTTTCTTCACTTCCCTTTTCTGTTTTCTTTTTACTGCCTGTCTTTGCATTCAGCATTTCTCTGTCTGGGGTTTTTACCATCATTGAGTCCCATCCAGTCATGTTCCTTTATCAAGTATTACTTTCCTCAATGCTGCCAACTGTCCAGTTTAGGCAAAATACCAAAAATAATGACTATTTTACTTCTTGTGCACCACTTAAAAAAACTCCCTCTTGTTACCTTAGAGGATAAAAATGTCTGTTTAAAAAAGGCATACAATGATATATTGTTTATATTATTATTTTATTTTATTTTTTTTATAATTTTGATATTATGCCTATTTTAATGTTATGCCTATTTTATGTTAATGCCTATATACTTACTTAATAGGGTTTTTTCACATTCTGGGTTTATCAATGATTAGCAACATCATTGATTTTTATGCATTTCTTGTGTCAATGTCAGATAATAAAAAAAACAAAAAAACAATACTCCCTGTAGCGACCTGAGAGGACAAAAATGTCCCCTTCCTAAAACTAATACAAAAAAAAACTTTGACTGAGTTAAATAACTACCAAATATTCAAACATTTTCTCTTTGAATGCCTTCTTGTATTCATCATTCCACTTATTTCATGAAAACAAGCTGGAGTATGTCATTGATTAATAACAACATTGATTCTGATGGATTGCTATAAACACTGCAGTGTTCCTCATTACAACTACAAAAACCCCAGTGGAAGCCAGGAAAGCAGCATGTATTTGCCCCATAGGGCAAACTTGAGAAAATAAAACTTAATTAAGACTACTATTATAAAGCTAGGCCTCAAGATTGATAATGTATGGTTTACGCTATAATGGCTTTAATGGATTTCATTGGGGACATGTTTGTCCTTAAGGGTTTGAGTGTCTGTTTATTATTATGGGAGCTGAGGTTGAAAAAACAACCTCACACCCTTGTCAAAATGTATATCATATGCAGCCAAAATGATCAAAAAATGTAAATAGCCACAAATGCCCCTGAGGATGCAAAATGGTTCAAAACTTCACCATCCAAAATGAACATGATACTTTGATTATTACCCAAGTTTGGAGTAAATATTTGTCCTGTGTGTTTACGCAGTCATACATGAACGTTTGATAAAAAACCTCTCTAATGGTAAGTGCAAGGGAGAAAACTGCAAATCATCATCAAGTAATGCTGGATAATTTGCTATGAATAAAGGATCCATAGAAAGTCTGAATTATCCATCTGTTGGCTCTGATTCACAAAACACACGCAAGCACACACACACACACACATACACACACACACACACACACACACATGCAACAGGACAAAGAAAACAGGGGGAGGGGGCAGCTGATAATTGGCAGCTTTTCTTTCATGAGCAAGTGTTTGTTTTTATGTCAATTAACAAAACAAGGGTTCAGCTTAATGAGGCTAATGAGGAAGCACCTCATTTGGCTCTGCTAGTTTAACGATCTGTCAGCGGAGGAACAAAACACACATGCACGCACACATACACACGCACACTTTCCACTCAAAAGCCCAATAACTAAAGGTGTCTTAAAAACCTTGAGTAGAAAAGTTTATCTGAGGAAAATATAACTTTAAAAAAAAAATATATATAACATTTTTTAATCCTAGCATACAGAAAATTCTTCTTTTCAGCCTAAGAAAATATATTTACTGTGCTCCACCTAGTTAAAACTATCAACTTGATTATTTAAATTATTAATCAGTCCAAGTCATCATAACTAATAATGACTGTAATCAGAATGTGTTTCATGGCTGATGATGAGTACTCTCCATTTTCATTATCATCATCACGGTTATGGTTGTCTGTGCAATCTACCCCATAGTGATGCGTTGAAGTCTCATGATGCTGATAAGGAAAATCAGCAATTAGTACTGCTGAAGAGAGAGAGACAGAGACAGAGAGAGGAACACACACATACATGACGTTACTGTATTTTATCCATGCTATTCTTTCTGTGTATTGTCTAAATATTTGATAAAGCTCTGCTGGCATGGCAGACGTGTTTTTGTCATGCCAGTAAAGCTTTTGAAACAGAGGGACAAAATGAGAGGTGAAAGAGTGTCCATGTCTGTATGTGTGCATTAATTATGTATGTGAATTTGAGTGTGTTGTTGAGTATGTGTTAGCATGCATATTAGCCTTGTTTATTGGCTCTGGTGACAGCTGTGTCAGAGTTAGTTCAGTTCAGCTCTTCCAGTGGTGGTGGGTTTGTTGTGCAACAGTAAACACTGTGGAAGTAAATGCTCCAGTGAAAGCTGAAAGCTCCTTCAAAAAGAGTTAAACTCAAAATATAATGCTTGATAATCTCCATCAGGCCTAATCCTAATCAAAATTCAATCCAGGTAGGACTCTGAGGGGTTTTTGCTCATCTGTATCTGCTTGGGGAGGTCTATCTTCATTTCCATTTTGCCCTTTTAACCAATGATTTGCTTCTAAGTTATGTGTAAAGAATATCTGGACTGATCATCTGCAGGAGAAAAAAATAGAATCATCACCTGAGATTTAAGTTGATGTGAATTTAAAGTTTCACTTTATGGTCTATCAGAGTTTCATTCTCATAATGTAGTTGCTATTTGTTTTAAACAAAGTGACGTGAAATTTAATTGACTTCAGTGAAGCGAAAAAACTTTCCATCACAGAGTGACTCATCTTCAAATAATAGATTGATTCCATTCCTAACAACTAAATGAGAAATTCCTGAAGTGTGGATCAGACTAGACGTTTGGAATACAAATTCAAATAAGTGCAATTGTTAAGCCAAATTCAGTTACACAGCCTATGTCTATTAACTAAATGCGAATGACTCAACATTGACTTTTGCTTTCACACTGAACACAAACGGTGGTCTCCTGGTTGAAACCCTTGTGTTTGTTTGACTCATCCAACGCCCAGTCCTCCTCCCTCGGCGGACTTTCGTGCTCGTTATACTCAAATATTGCCAGCGATGGTTTTCCATTGGAGTTAGTTGAAAGCCTGGTGTGTCTCATACGGACACTATACCGACACTAAAGGGTGCCTTGTGCATATCCTTTAACTCCCTGGGAATGAAACTGGTCTGACAGTTCAGAACTTTTGCCTGTCTCCTTAGGCAGTGAGTAACTGCACAGACACTGTCCATGCATGCTTATAATGTATGACTTGTTTGTCCTCACTGTTGAGCATTTTCTTTTTTTTTGCTTTAATCCTTCCTCTGAACATCAAGTTGCTTTTTTATCTGGAGCATCCACTCCAGGAGCTGTTCCTGGATGCTTCTTAGGATTTTTCACATAGCTTCAGAGCTGCCACTCCATCAATGTGGTCGGCCTGCTAACCCACACACTTCTTTGCCCATTTTGTAATTAGCCGGGAGTTAGGAGGAGTCTGGCCCGCCAAGAGGGCAAAGGCAGGGGCCACTCACACCGAGCTTCACATAAGCTCTTCAGAAACCTTTGGGTGACATGACGGAGACTATGTTCATATTTTATACAGCAAGTAAAACACATCACTTTCAGTCTGCCAGCTCAGGAAAGTTGTCACAGATACCAGACACCACAACTCCAGCATACAAAGAAATAAGAGAGCTTTCTCTGGCAGCAATAGGCTTCATTAGTATTGTGTAAACTCCTGCGTTCATTTATATGCATTGCACACTTAAACCTACCTAAAGCACAGAGAGGGCCACGTCTTACTATTTTCTGTCTATCTAATCTATAATAGAGCTCAAAATTGTTTAAAGTCTCTCCATGTCGGTTAGCTCTGTGGTATTTGCTAAACCCACAACCTCTTAAATGGGTGTCCTTCACTAATGGCTAACCATATTCCCAGGTTGCCACAGCCATTTGCAAAGCAAATCCTTGATGGTGGGCTAGAGACTGAAGCCCAGTCAAATGTGTGATAGCAGGTGTTCCAGGTTGTAGTCACGGTGGTTTGTTTTTGCCTTTCTGTTTGATTACTGTTTCTGTGTTCCGCATGGCTGAACACTGAGCCGCACAGCAGCGCGGGCTATCTATCTTTCCGCACAAACTGACACACACAGACACAAACACACGCAGTGAAACAAAGTAGAGTCCAATTTATTTACACCACCAGCTGTTCACACCCATCAAAACTGGCGATCATAAACACTGCACTGCATCTGAGACAAGGTGGACACACAATAGAATCTCCTTAACATTAATTAATTCAACAAACTGACATTTAAATATGAACTAACCTGACACCACAGATGGGACAAAATGTGGCTGTTTAAACATTGACATACACCGCGGGTCAGTAAATGGTTTACCTGGCCCCTGTGGCCCCACAGCAACAGTTTTGAGAGTGGGCACTTTGTCTCTTTGTGACCTTCATTTATCAGGTTGTTTATTCACCCAGGACTACACACAGTCCAGCCTGGCAGCAGGGATGTGGGAACAGTTGATGATGGATTAACAGAGGAAGACACTGGGATTGGTTCAAAGCCAGGAGATGAACTCTCTCATTTGGTTCGTTATGCTTCCTTCCCAACACCTTCACTTCTTTTCTGTTCACTTTCTCGCACTGGTTCCTCAAGCCCTCAGTTGTTTTCTCACATTTTATGCAGCCCATTTTTCATATTTATCAACGATTTACCAACATCCACAACCACATATTCAGAGTCTTATCGGCCTGGCGTTCATTTTATCTCTTTATTCCGGTGTTTCCTTTCCATTATCGGTTCAATTTTTCTCCTTCTTCACAAACAATTAATCAATCTCCCCCTGCCAGATGCAAGTCATCTATCTCTCTCTCCACTCTGCTCCTGCTCATCTGCATGCTGGTCTCTGTTTACGCTCTCTGTCTTTTTCTCTATTCATTAATTCCTCTATCTGTTTGTCTCTTCAGCGGCTGTGTGCGGAATATAAACTTCTCAGAGAGGGGATGTCATGTGAAATTGTGTTTCCCCTGTTTACTGTGATCAATGTGTCTTGTTAACTTGCATATGCTTGTTTCTACTGAGCGTGGCAACAGCTCATCAATATTCTCAGTTTAGACGCTCATCACGAGCTGCATCCCTCTCAGTACATGTGTGCTTGCAGATCAATAACAATGATGCCACTTCATTTACATCTAGAGTCCATTCATAAAACAACTGGTTGGAGAGAGTATAATCCTCAGTAATCCTTTTGTTAAAATGCCATAAATGTAAATCACAGCTGGAGTTACTCAGTCTAAATGACACTCACATGTCCTTAAAACTTCCAAGACCAAATGGTTATAAATGGGAAGCCCCTCATATAAAACATACAGGACTGAAACCTGTCAGACTGGAGCAATGATTTTGTGAAAAGTTTGCTAAAGAAGCATGCTTATAGCTTTAATTATGTTTGTCTAAGAAACAATAAGTACTACATTAAAACTCTCACAAGTCATGCAGTATAATCCAAGTCTCATTTATCCAGTCACATGCACAACACATGAATGATTGCCAGCAGGGGGTCAGTAATGCTGTGTATTTTAGTTAAACCTACTCTACTAATGAAGAGGCCTGTCCTGAGAATGAGGTGTGCTAAAATACCTGGACTATTTTGCTGAGTCAACTCTAAAACAACTCTAATCAGGAGTTTTTCTGAGCTTTTTTTTTTTACTTAGTGAAACCTTCCTCTTGGAACAGGTACAGTTGCATGCGGCTGTCAAAAAAAGCCTTCAAATAGCAATGATATTTCAGCAGACTTTGTTTGTTATTTGTTTCATTTCAAGCCATAATTTACTCCAGAGAAACTGACAAAAATATTTCCAAAAAGAAGACTTTTAATAATGCTACATGGTCTTTTATCTCAACTTATATCAACACACACCCACTGTAGCATGTAATGTTGAATTAGTTATATACAGTGCTTCTCCTTACTCTGTGTTTTCAGCATTTTCTCCACACCATCATCTCCCTTTTCAGGACATTTTTGCTGCAGCTACCAAACCTCCTCATCACACAGCTTCCACTACTTTTCTGTCTTTTACTATTGCTGTGAAAGGGCTTTTCCACTGCTCGCTGGGCAGTAGTCCAGCAGAGATCTTGAGAGATGGAGGCATAGAGAGGACTGAGAGAAAAGGGAGCGGAGGGGTGGAGGTGGACTGTGGGGCTGCCCAGAGGGTTTCTCCTGCCAAGGCGGCACAGAGGAGGGTTTGTATCTGTGTTTGTGTTTGTGGTCCCATGTGTCTTAACAGGCGGCAAAGGACCAGTTTGCCACATCACAGATCTATTGTTGAGGCTCTGCTGCCAAGGCTAACAGTGGGGCCACACAGCCATCTGTCTCCATGTACTGACCCACTGGTTAGCAGCTAAGCGCTCCGAGAGCCAACCTCTCCCCTCTGCTGCCTTATGAAGCCAGAGTTCAACTGAGCACTAAAGGCATGATACGCTAATATATGACACTGAGTGCATTTCAATCATTTCAATAGCTGCGAGCCATTTGAGAGGGCTTTGTGCGTCTTGTCATTATAGCATTTAAACAGCATCATATTCTCTCACAGTCCGCCTCATTACAGGCTGCCTTCAGAGCCAAGGAGAATTATAATCAAAGGCAGAATCAAACCCATCCTTTATTTTTGACCCTCCAATAACCCTCTGTCCACATCTCTTTGTCAAGGTCAGTAGTGCTCATTGTTCTGCACTGGCAGGCAGGAAGTATAGGAATGGCATCGGCCTTTCCCTCTAAATGTGTAGGCCAAGGTGCATTGTTTTGTTCAGGGTGGTGCTACTGATGGTATTAATAACATACTATACTTCCTGTGAGCTCATTGTAATAGTTCATGATGTAAGGACTTCTGATGGCACAGAAACAACATGTTATTGTTAAATAGTTGCCATATATTGAAATTCAGGTGGGATATAATCCCTGACTTCAGATGAATAGTT
The DNA here is from genome assembly GCA_903364295.1 of Serranus cabrilla. Taxonomy (NCBI): domain Eukaryota; kingdom Metazoa; phylum Chordata; class Actinopteri; order Perciformes; family Serranidae; genus Serranus; species Serranus cabrilla. Next base: position 183,698 of record CAFUXE010000897.1, on the reverse strand, counting down.
TTTGTGTGTGTGTCTGACATTGAAACATGTGAACATAATAGATGGTTGCTGTTATCATCTGCAGAGTGTCCTTTTCCTTGTTTTTGAAATGTCTTTTAGAAGGCATGGATACACGCAACTATGCAGAGATGACACCTGCGACTTGCTGACTTTGGCATCAACTTAAAATGCAAAAATGCATCCTCTGCCCAGCATGTGTTCTCTTGTTTTTGTTTGTTGCTCTCTCTCTCACGCACACTGTTTAACACATACACACGGGGTCTCACATGCACACTTTGCACATTCACACTCATCATACACAGTAGCCCATGATTTTTGCAATTTCAGAAGTGTCACAGCTACTTTTTCATAAAGACAGGTTGACAGTGCTTGAAAGTAGGGCCTGACTAATTTTCAACCCCTATCCTTCTTTTTCTTCTTTTTTTTTTGCTAATGCTGTAAACACTTTGCTCTTTTCCCCATCAGCACTCCGCTTGATACAGTACAATGCATTCAGGAATATTCCTAAGGGGATAGTACATTTGTGTTTTTCTAAGTTAGTCTCTTTCATCTGACAGAAGGTTGAATGAGTAGGAGATAAATTAGTTGAGCTGTTGACTGCACTGTATATAGAAGGTTATTTCACTGCTTAAGGTGAAAATCATATTTATTAGTCTCTTAGAGCAAACTACCTTCAACGGTGGAGAAAACAGACTGCTGAGGCAACAGTGAATGCAAACATTTCCTAACTATATATATATTTTTTGTCTAACTCACTCATGCTCTTGATTTGGGACTCTCAAATGTTTTCATAGATACCCTAATGGGCACATACCACCAGGATGAGAACATATAGTCTACTCTACTGTATGTACCAGAGGACATTTGTTATTTCATTTTAACTTTTCAGCACAAAGTAGTGATACATGTGGTGAAATAAACCTCTAATATTACAAATAGGCAATCTAAATGAGGTAGTTGCAAACAAATTAAATTGCATCACAATTTCAACCACTCTACTGTGAAGCTTTTCCAAAAGATTTTGGAATCTAGCTGTTTTGAACATCATGTAGTCTCTAGGTATTGTATTTTCAAAATAAAAGTTTCCAATCCATTGTCAATGGGTTCGTTCTGGTAGAATGCCTGATGCTTTTACTTTGAAGGCAACCTGTGGTTGACCTGCACTGACTTGTACCAGTAACGTCATTTCGTTTATCTTCGAGGATTGGTGGCATTTGTGTAAGATAGTCCATTTCTACGTGCTTTTCAGGTAAAGGTGATTACTTTGTGTTACTTTGTTTAAAAAAATAGTCCGAATAAGTTTGTGAACATTTTCCCTCTTACGGGAGATAATTGACGTTACAAACTTTGGGGTAGCAACAACAGAACAACGAGTATGACAGATAAAAGGCGCTCGGTGTTTATCAGAAAACAATTATGCGTTTTGTAAATATCCAAGAGAAAACAATGTCGCATGTAAACAACTAGCGTTAATTTGTCAACGCTTTATTTACTTTAAAGTGCGGTGTGTAGCCAACAGTAAGCTAGTTTGTTAGATTAAGTGTTAATGCAGTGCACATGTGTAATTAATTAACATTGCAGTAGTCTTGGTATTGTGTTTGCTAGTTCACTGGCATGGCTAACTGACCATAGTTAATGTTATTAGTTACACCTGTGGTTTCTCTACCATGACATGTCAAAGTGAGAGGAAGAAAAGCTCTTAGCCTTTATGGCTGTATGTAGTATGCCTATAAGTTAAATGCTAATCGTTACAAACACACATTTCCAACATCTACTTTTCCACTAATAGCTTTAAACTGACACAGTAAAACCCTTGCTAAGTTAAATGACTGTTTTTGACCAACTGCTTCCGTTCACATGGTGTAGGGTCAAGATTTCCTCAGATGTTTTACATCACATTCAGCACAGGATGCAAGTATGCAAACCAGCTGCAGACATCATTGGGGTTACGCTGCCCAGAGCCTCTCAAGTCCATCAAAGTAGTAGCTGACTTTTCCAAAAATGGTGAGTACATTCAACAGTTTTCAGTTCGTTATAACAGAGTGGCCTCCTTTTATGATTGTTTCCCTGAAATCCCACTCCTCAAGATTTTGTAGTAAATAAATAGTTGTCAGGGTTACAAATCTGCCCTGGTCACTTTTTCTACAAGTCAACAGTTAATGCTTTTTGTTGCTACATGTTTTTTCCCCAGTATGTTGCCATATTAAGTGAAATAATGATAATTTTAAATACTGTTGCCTTTCAAGATGCAACGTGTAATGGGAGGAAAGCTGATGTCACTATCCATCACTATAACAAAATCAGGGGGTGTATCTTTAGGGTTATAGAGTTTTAATGAGATCTTTAGGCAATGACTGGCACACTGAATGCCAAACACACTTAAACTAAAAATACATCATCTAAAGACGACTGCAGGGAATACCTTGATGTAGTATCATACTGTATGTCCTGTCCCACCCTCTGGTTTGTCACAACAAGTCTGAGTAATGGAGTACAATGTAGGCAGGCAATCTTTCCATCTATGTCTTATTAGATGGCTCAGTGCTGTGCGCTGTGTTTTCTGAGCTCTCCTCTGTGTTTGATATCTCATTTGGCATTCCCTCTGTGCGCAGCCCTCGTTATCGTATTCCTATGGAGTGCACTGGCATTTGACATACAGACACCAAAGACTCTGGCAGCATTGCAGATCAACTGCCTCTCACGGCAGTACTCTCCCCCTGTCTCATTCTGTCTCTCCCTCTCATCCCATCTTGTCTTCCTCATAGACCTCAAACAGGTGATGGACCTGAAGGAACACTGACTGTCACTTGCTAAAGCATTAATTTGATTGGAATCAGGTCACTGTGTGTCTGCGGTGAGAGCAGTGTGTATCTGTGGATAGTGTTGGAGATGACAGTGAGGCAAGGCGTGCATGAGGCTTGTAAAAGGAGAGTTTGTTGTTTTGACATTTCAGGTTTACATACTAATTTCTACAGAAAGGTTCAGGGGTCACTACAGTGTTTTCTGGCAAATGTGAGACTAGCCTTTATTGTACCTTCTGGTGAGCAGTGCATTTCGACTTGTAACTCTCTCATTAATTCCACTTTCCTATATGATGGAATGATGGATTTTGACGTTAGCTGAGGCAAGTGAGGTCTACAGTTCTTTGTTTGGGTTATTTATGAGTTCCTGGATGACTGGTCTATGTACTCTTGGAGGAATTTTATTTGGCCGGCCACTCTTCGGAAGATTCTCCATTGTTCCACGTTTTCTCCATTTAGAGATAATGGCTCTCACTCTGATATTCACATCGAGATGGCTTGGTAACCTTTTCCACACTGATATATTTTAATAACTTTCTTTTTAATCTCTTCAGCATTTTCTTTTGATCACAGCATACAGTGCTCCTTGATGAGACCTCTTAGCCAACTTCAATTTGCTGCAAAGCTTCTGTTTAAGTGATGTTTAGATTCAACAGGGCTGCCAGTAATCAAGCCTCATTGTGTCTAGTCTAATTAAATGCAGTGATCAATTCTATTTGCCTCACTGGTTGAATGAGTAACTAAGGAAGCAATTACTTTTTCAAACAGGACAAGCGGGTGTTGGATAACTTTTTTCCATCAAAAAAGAAATGATCACTTAAAAACTGTATTTTTTTTTTTATTTATTCTGATTGCATTTGTCTTATGTTAAATTGAGTTTGAGGATCTCAAGCAGCCTGTGAAAAATATGCAAAAATACAATTAAATCAGGAAGAGGGCAAATGCCTTTTCACAGCATTCTATGCTTCAATAGCATATGGAGTTGGTTCAGTTCTGATGGCTCAGCTATCATAAATATATATATATATATATATATATATTTTGCATTTTTCAATTAAAGAAAATGCAGTTTCTGTTATTATTAGCACTACTGTGGAGCCCAAAATAAACAACAGAACAAAAAACAAAAGATGTCCACTGTGGACCAACTACAACCATTAGGTCTGTTAAAAGTTATGTAGTTAGTTGTAATGCTCTCTACATTGATTTAAATGAATTACACTGAATATGAATTGCCTCAGTCCATTCCTCTGAGCAGTTAACCTGATTTTAGTGACACTCTAGGAAAGTGGTTGGTCATTTTTGTTTAGATCAGCAAAATAAAACCACTGAGTCATTCTTGTGATGAATCACTTGGCAATATAAAGTAGTAACTTGCACATTTATTTTTGTGATGGTACTTCAAAAGATTATAGTTGTTGTTGTGGTTTTCCTGTGTAAATCATTAAATCAAATGGGTTCAAAATGTCTAAAAAAAACACTTAAATATATATCCCTTTGTTGCATACACACACTAAACTGTCTCTGAGTAGGGATGGAATTAGAAAGTCACCAGTATTAACTATTAAGGTGTTATTTATAGCCTGTGGCATGTGTTGGGATGAGGCCAGATGGACAGCCGTGATCCTATTACCTCTGTTACTTGTCACTGTTGTGTGTCTGCCTCCAGATCCTGCGTTCCTGCAGTAGACAGTACACATGGACAAGTTTGGTTCTTCTGTTCATTTGCTCAGGGCAGACCTCTGAGTTCCCTGCAAATCCATTCACAGAGCAGGACCGACCACGGTTCATGGTATGTGTCTCTGAAGAAGGATTGTGTTGAGCTTTGGTGTTGTGATTAGATGCTTGCAGTGATGCATTACGCTCTGTGCTGTGTTGCCTTCTTAGTGTGGTGTGGCGAATGTATGCTCTTATAAAAACCTATGGATATTTGGATATTTATGACATATCTTGAATAAGTTGTATAGAAAAAGAAAGACAGGGCTTATGTGAATCATAAAATGATATAAAAAACATATGCGTCAGCCACCGATTGAGAAATATTTGAATTATAATCACAATCTCTTATCTTATATCTGTAAGGTTTGAAATGTAGAGTAACCGGAGAGGAGAGGAGAGGAGAGGAGAGGAGAGGAGAG
>CAFUXE010000897.1:155134-178710 GCA_903364295.1 Serranus cabrilla | reverse complement strand
GGGGTGGGGTGGGGTGGGAGACTGTGCTGATCATTGACTGGCTGTTGGTCACGCTGATGACTCACGTGCAGCTCATTCATGTTTCTGAAACCGTGCTCGCTGGTCAATTGAACATGTCTACAGTCTATGGTCTCTGCCACTTATAACACTATTAAGAAAACGGTGGGGTAAAGTGAAGTGCTGAGCCAGAGGATGACAGCAGAAGTGTAGTTAATCTCTGCTCCTACAGTGGACGTGATTTGTTACAAGGCTCTGTTCAGAAATTAAGTGACTGAAGGCTTCTGAAAGGTTGCCATATTTTATGTAAATGTCACAAAGTTGGCAGTAAAAACAAAACAAAACCAAAAACTGAATTGAAATTGAGGAAACCAAAACAAGGTAAATAACTTTGCTGATGTAAAAATCATTATCTACCTGTTCTGACAATATATTTAATATTGTTTGCGATAACATGGTGCATGCTAAACCTGAAACTTAAGCCTCAAACATATGATTTAAACAAACCGCTTCGTCAAAACGTAATAATCATAATCATAATAATTTTCCAATTGTTGTTATATGTATGCTTGCATAAATGTCAGATCTTCCCAACTGCAGCGTAAAAATGGCGCAGAAAGACGTCTGGATGTCTAGAGATTAATAATGATTAAAGATGAAACATACTATTGTTCTTAAACTGTTTAAATGCCTTGCTCCACAGTGGCAGTGATTATCATGATGATGCTTTCATATTGAAGACATTGTTATCATGTCTCTGTTTAATATGTATGATGACTTCATTTTCTTTTTTAGCCAAGTCTGTTTCATGTTGCTTATCTATTTTTTTGGTTGGTAGATAGGGAGACGTGGTGCGATGGAGGATAAGAGATGTTAAGATCTAATCTTTATTTCCCTTTACAGCAAATGTGCTCTGAGTGGGAAAAGAAAAATGAAAGGTCTTAAACAAAACATTTTTAAACAGTTTTTTTCTATAAATTGGTTTTCCTTGCATTTTCTCCTAAGTCAATTGTTACATTCATCTACATTGTTATTCATTCCATAGAGATATCATTTTGTTTCTGATTAATAACATTTGACAGGATTGTGAATGTTGTATCGTTCATTTCTGAGGCAGACTTTATTTATAACAATTACAGCCTGTGAATATGTAAAACCGGAAAAACTAAAACTTTAATTGTCATACTGTTAGTTCTTGTGAATGAAGACAGAGATCCTCCATAACTCCTCTGATGGTCCCATTTCCTGAGTTTAGAAGTGTTCTTCTTTCTTTGTTGTTTTTTGTCGTTTTCATTCTTTAATTCCCAATGTATAAACAACATGCTGTGTTGTACATTATTGCCTCTGAAAGGTCCTGGACGTTTGTCTACTATAACTATATTATCTAGGTAGTGAAGACAGCAAGTTATGGCAAGAATGTATGACTATGATTGCTAGCATAACTCTCTCACATCTTTCCTAATTTTGGCCCAGTGTGCAGCCCAGGAACCCAGGCTTAGATGGTAGTGGTGCCTGAATTGTTTAACACCTTCTGCAGACTGTAAGTCCACACACCAGCAGCATTCTCTGCATAAATGTATTCACAAGCACTGCTGCATTAGTGAGGCAACGAGAAGTAAGTGTTTCTCACCAAATCTGCGTGCTCTGTTTGCAACAACAAGTTGCTGTTTGTCACTTTGATGATGAAAGTTCATATCAACAGACATACATCTGACTGACATCCATGGCAGCAGTAATTCAGCATGGTGACATGCTGCTACTGAATGTCTTTAAGGGCGATTTTGAACATGCTGCTCGCTGAGATTTGTTCATTTAAGTCAGCATGGGTTGCTTAGCTGATTAATTTGTATCTCAAAGAGAAGTTTTCTATCTTGGCTGAAGGACTTTGTCGCAACAGTTAAGAGAGAACAGACATTTTTAGTCAGGTTTCCTAGCTAAGGTCTATCTTTGACCTTTTCTTAGCAGTTGACAGCCAAAGGCTTCTGTGTTTGCTTTATGGAGCTCAGATATAAAAGTAGAATCTATGCTTGTTGACGTGGTGCTTTAACTGAGGCAACACCACTTCCGCCTTCCCACGGCAGAGGAAATGATAAAAATGAGGCCTGATGGATCACAAACACAGCTGAGTATCATTCAGAACTCTCGATGGAGATACTTTTTACTGACTAAAGGGATACTTAAAGTGCATTAATCTGCACTGTCATGGGAAAATAGAACACACATATAACTATGCAACACACTTTTGCATACTTTTATTTGAGTATATGAAATTTTATGAATCGAATGCACAATAAGTATCTTTCTATCAGTATATAACTGAACAAGTAAATGCCTAACCATACCTATGTCATGTTCATCCATGGTTGCAGAGTTGCTTTTAAGAATGACTGTAATGAATATTTGGCAGTTGATTATTCTTTCTTTTTCAGTGATTTTGGCTATATCTCTACAGTGTATTTTAAGCTTTAAATGTGCTTTGCAACTTAAGCAAGTTAACCATTATATTGTTTAAGCAAAATATTTTTTGATTAATATTATTCACAATAATAAAACACTTTATTTGTTAGCTTGCATCTTAAGACGGAGAAAGGGCATGTGTTGAAATGCATTAACATTTACAATGACATCCTTTGCCCCAAGGCATCAACCAGGACAGTGCAATCTTCATCAGACTTACCATCAGCACTCTCAGTGTTATTCAGTTTCCAACCATCAGCTGACATTTACATAAAAAAATCTAAATTATACGAAGTCACTTCAGCTGCTGGATGGAGAGAGTGAGGAGATAGCAAGTACAAGGGCAGATAAGATGAAATGTAATGTAAAAGGCCTATACAGACACAGAGTACGCAGAGCGACAAAGAGAGAGGAAGACTAATAGTTGTTAAGTATTTTTAATGGACTCTTAACCAGTTATTTCCTCTGTAGGTTTTTCAGGCTTAGCTTCAAGTTAAGAATTATATAAATTGATTAACACCCATCTAGAATTGGGGTTTAAATGAATGTTTGCACATTTGTCTCTCTCTCTCTCTTCTTCTGTCTGCTTGCCTTTCATTATTTGTCTTAGTCACAATCTTCAAAAATATGCAAATTTATCATAATTATGCAGACATCTTAGAAAGTAGTATGGAAGGGCTGCTTCCCATCTTGCCTGAATTGCCATTTTTCCAAGACCTCTGCTTAAGAGTCTGGCTGCTTCCCAGACTCCCGATCCCTTTTTGTGTCTGGCCAGCTGGTTTCAAAGTAATGTGCTGAGGTTTGATGTTAAAGAGCCATTTCTTTTCCCATGCTGGTGTAAAATCACCATCTGTCTCAGTGTCTGCTCTGATTTGAGTGGTCTCTCTGCCAGACTGCCCTGCAGATGCAACCCCACGAGTCTAGCATCACACCCCGTTGCCTGAAATATTTTATACAGTATACATTTATGAATACTTTATTTGGAATACACATCTTCTCAAAATACAATTATTTTAGCTGAAGACACTTTAAACTGTAGTCTGCCCAAACACTGCTTTAAATTACACCTATCAAGGTTGATTTATTTGAACATCACTTATTGTTTTGATGCATTAAGCCAAGTTCTGAGTCAGATGGCAACTAGCAAGCAATGGATAAAAAACAAGGTATTTAGAATATCAAGTTATCTCCAGTTACTGTCGATGTGATCTGAGTTACCAGAGAACATCTCGTCTTCATAATCATTTGCTAAGCAAGATCAGTTTGCCCCAAAATGGGGTCAATTAACATTGTGGAAGACAAGGGTTTAACATGAGAGAGATATACAGTTGGTATGAAGACTACACAGGAGTTTAAACAGACTATGATGGTTGCACTCAGCGGAGACTTTAGATGTCACTCAGCAACCACAGTTACCTTGGGGTTACAGTGCATTATTTTGGCCAGCAGTGGTAAAAAAAAAAAAATGAATGGATACATAATGAATTAATACTTTATTTCAGACACACAAAAGCAAGAACAAATACGTAGTACATAGTTACTGGGTGTGAAGCAGTTAAATGAGGAGACCTCTAACTACAACAGTGGTTCATTTCTAGTAACAACTATACATACTCCTGCATATTTTTACCACTTCCATGTTGATAAGAGTATTAAATACTTAAAAAATATGCAACATATAAAACAAAATTTGATTAATTTGCGACTAACTATGGACTATCATGCAATTGTGATTCAATATTGTAATTGATTAAAAGCCTTAATTAAAATATGTGAAGCAATATAATGCAAAAGAGGCCAGTTTGTGTGCTATTTGCAAAATTCCAAAGCATTTAAGGTTATTTTATTGTGCCTCTGCACCCACTACACCCGACTTTTGCATGAATGTCGCTGCCAGTCATGTAAAAATTGATTAAAGATTCCCTTTATTGGTTTTCCTTTTATCAAAGTCTGGCTTGAGGTCCCACAGGTCCTCATGTGCAGGCTTATATGTTTATCCGTTCACTTTCTTATACAAAGAGGTCCTTGCACATGGACACAGAAAGTGTTTTGAATAATCATTCTAAAATGCAGATATAAGGCACTTGCCTTGTAATTTGTTCCAGCAGCAGCCTTTGAGAGGAGAGATTAGCATGATTTTCATTAGCATATTGGTAAAAGGGAGGAAAGAGCTACCTTTAGACTGGCGGTTAATTGACTCAATCTCAAATGCGTGCATCTCTCTTTCTCTCTCTCTCTCTCTTTCTTTCTCTCGTTCTTTATTTATCTCTTTCCCTCCCCGTCATCCTCTGGGCTGAATTAATGAGAGATCAGTGAAAGGATGTTTACAAGATTAACAAATGCCTCAACACTTAGTCTGTGTATATGAGTGTCAGTTGGGGTCTGTGTTGTCCCAAAGGGGCTGTGAGGATTACACCAGCATACAATTTACTCGATGTATTTATCTTTATCACAGCCCAGCATAGCACCAAAGTGATCTAAAACTATTATACCTGAACAGTCTGAAATGACTTGTATATTATAAAATGGGATTACTGGAATGGCTGTCAATGAACAACACAGAGGTCATAAAGTAATATATGTTCATTCTTTGTTTGCACTGTGTACCCTAAATTAATTCATGTTCTTTGCTCGAGGGAAGTATATTCTCATTAAGCTATGTATTTCTTATAAAACCACACCTTAATCACTTCATAGTGGGCAAGCATAGCCAGCTTTTTGGAAATGCTGCTTGATTGATTTTTCTGTTGCTTTATTTTCTCCTGTTTCTCATCACTGATCCTCCTCTGGCTCTTGTTCGGCCTCTTTTTCTTTGTCTATTTCTCCCTCTAAGCCTTTGTAGGCTTAGAATGATTCCACCAAAGAACATTTTTATACAAAATCTGCCACCTCAATCTGGGACTCTCGCTGTATGTAAATGTGAGTTGGCATTGTAGAAGATATTTTAGTCCTTCTTTTCTAGCTTTTATGTGCCACAATTAAGCTAATGTATATCCAGCAGAATGTCCAGGAAGCCAAGAAAATTCAAATACAATTCATATGTTGATATCAAGCAGGTTTTAGGAAGAATCTGGACAACCTTTCATATCAGTAGAACATTTCCTGCTCCTGCTGTGTTCAGCTAAGCTGTTGTGGGACTGATAGCTTAGTGTGTTGGTGTTGATTCTCAGAGCTAGTCTCCTTTGAGTTATTGTAAAGGGGTTGACCATGAAGTTACACAACAGCTACAATTAGTTGTTAAATTTAAGTGCTGTATGCACATACTCGCTCAAAATATATCTTCATACATTCATACACAGTCGACTTCAAATGTCCCCTCAAGTTTAAGAGACCGGCAGGTAATTACCATTGGCAAAGGGTATTGACACCACGAGGGAGAGATGAGATGAGATGCTCCACTGAATTATTCCTACTAATTACTTTCTTCCGCACACCTATGGGAGCCGTGCGTAGGGTTTTAGTGTGGTTTATGAATACATGTACATGTGTATTTGAGTGTAGAATGTTAATTTGTGTGTGCTTGTGAGCCATGTGTGCGCTTTTTGCCTCTCAGTGCCAATGGGAAAGGTATTGTAGCAGTCTGCTGGTGCAGCTTGCTGCTAGAAAGAAGCAGAAAGGCATCTTTAAAAGCAAGTAGCAAGCTGAAGGCGCACATTTTCCCCTAACAGCTGCACTGTAAAACAATTTTAGCTCCTTTTGAACTCTGAATTACTCCAACACTATTTGGTAGTTGGCAATTTTGGCAAATATTTTTGTGACTGTACTGTGTTTGTCTTAATTTGTTTTTGTTTTTTTTAGCTGTAGGCCCGACTCTTGTATGAATCAGCATTCTGTTGAATAATTGGTAACAGGTTTAGGTATGAACTAGCTGAACCTGCTTGATTTAGTTGAAGTTGGGTTTTGAAGAATCACTGCATTGCAAACATTCGCAGAATCCACCCAAAAAAGATTACCCTAAATGATAGAGGATATATATATGTATAGGGCCAGAGCCACTCATTACTTGCTATTCATCTAGATCAACCTCTTGTGCTTTTAGCCTCTTGTGAGGCTAGGTTTCTATAATAACTCTTCCGACTTGCACATTCATCTTCCAAAGAATATAAGGTGATGAAAAGTAGACTAAATGGTGTGTGTAAGTGGATGGGAGGCAGTGGAGGACACTGAAAAACGGAGGAGAGAGGCATGCAGATCTTAGTGTGTGTGCGTGTGTGTGTGTGTGTCTATAGGAGTGACTTTCTTTGGATCAAAAATGGAAATGCAGGTGCTATCCCATACAGGCTCTGTGAATGTCATTTTAGTTAATCTAGTATACAAACATCAAGGGTAACCATATTTTGCATCCTATGATGTGCACTTAAAAAGAAGTCTTGATGCTTTCGTGTTACTGACCCACCATGATATTAAATTACTGTTGTCATCCACTAGTTTCACGTGCTAACAGAAATTCTGGACTGCAAGTCACACAGAACATTTTGGCAGCCCGGTTTGGCTTCACTGATGCTCCTTAAGCCAGTTATATTTCTGTGAAAACTCTTCAAATATTCCATTTCGATGTCGATTAGCAGAGTGAACAAAAACACAGTGGAAGGTGATTCCTCTCCCCTACAGTGTTCAGGCAGCCTCTCACCGCAGACCATGCCAAAGTAATAACCAAGTGTTTATTGCTGGGATATGTGACTCTGTTGTAGAGAACACCATAATGAAGCATATGGTCAAAGTGTTCAAGCCACGCTTCAGTGTGCATTTTAGTCAGTACATCCACTTTTAAATGAACACAGCAATCAATAACTGACTCATTTTAAATACTTTTTGGCCTCTCTCAAGCAAGAATTATTGCGGTTTCCTTGGCCAATTATGCATTATCTCACTCAAATCTGATTGTCAGATACTGGTGTGCCATGAAAAAGAAGAAGATTTTGTGTTCATGTAACAACCTAAATACAACCAACACTGTCAGACTAATGATTAGCCCACTGGAATTCAACACACACGTCAGGTACAGGAATATAAATGCACAGCCGACCAATATGTATGTTTATATGAGTGCATGTGTTTCCCATTCGTCTCTCTCTCTCTCTCTCTCTCTCACACACACACACACACACATACACGACTGCCCTCATTATATCACCCCTGAAGATGCTCAGACGTTTATTCGGTAAATGTCTGAGCAGCGGTTCAGTGGCAGGGTCGGCTATATAGCATGCCCTTATCAAAGCTGTTTAGGTATAAAAGTGCAGTGAGCTGTGTTTTGCTTTTTCTTGCATTACACATTCACTTTTCATCTGCAATCCTACCTTTCCATAGTTTTTTCCTGTTCAGAGTGGTGGATGTGCTTTGTGAAGCACAAAAAGCCGTTGGACGCAACAGCTCTTAATTCACTGCCCCTGACAAAGAGGGTAATCATTTTTTTCTGCTAGCTATTAGGCTGAAGGACCACAATTTCACATGCAGGCAAATGCATGCGCGCACACACACACATACACTTGCACAAAAACATGCACACACTCGTGTGTATAAAACACATTCACAAAAGCGCAGCGATCCCTGTGGACGTAGAAGTGGATGTACTAGGTCATTATTGTAGATTTAGTGAATGAACACTTCATCTTCAACCCCTCTCCAGAGACTATTGATTAGCCCTCCCCCTGCAGAGTTGTGTGTGTGTGTGTGTGTGTTTGTGTTGTTTTTCAGTGTCAGGGCATATTGCAACTTTAAGGAAATGTCAAATATCAATGAAGAATGGGGATATGAGTTACACACAGTCTTGACTCAGCCTCCATATATTTATATTGCTCAACCTACAGTTAATACAGCTCATCCTCCTATACTTTGATTTTTAGCTTAACCAGTTATTTTTAACAGCATATTTATGTAACATAACCCAAGTTCCAGTTATTTTATCACATTCTCAATACTTTCCAAACACATATTTTTGCTATAATTATTACTAAATAAACCACTTCTACAAATCCTTCTCACTTCTATCTCTTTGTCAGCCACTGGCAGGAGTCATATAGTAATAACTCTCTTTGGTTAAACTGGCGCCATGCAGCTAAGGGGCAGCCAATGACTGACAGTACATTATTCAGTGAACATCAGGATAAACAACGTGTGCCATCCCTCCTAATATTCATGAGAGAATCATCACAGTTTAAGGCTGGTAGGCAAAAGTGGCAGACCTGTAGTCTTTCTTATCATTTGGAAAAGGAATATGTTAAGAATCACCTGGCCATTAACCTCATTTGTCATTTATTAACCTCAATTTTTTTTTAATATGGACCTTACACAAACTCATGAGATGAATGCGTTTGTAGAGGCTCAGGCATGTTATGTGGTGATGCCACTCTAATCATACTGTCACTGCGTAACCATCCATAATTTCCTCCTCTTTACATAATATTACACTTAATGTAGCTGGTGCTTTTATTCAAAGGAACATGCAATAAGAGCATTTAACCATGTGGTTATAAAAACCACAAGCAGTGCAAGAATCATGAATGTACATCAGCTTTACCAAATCTACTGATCTATTTCAAGTGCTACATTTAGAGACAATTAGAAATGGAGAGTTTTTTTTTTTAATCTCATGGGCCAAAGTGCAGTCTGAACAGATGAGTTTCCAGTCTGTGTCGAATGATGTGTAGAGATGCTGCTTTCCTAACGACAATGGAGAGTTTGTTTCATCATTGTCAGGAGAGGACAGCAAACAGTCGTGACTTTGTAGAGTGGTGTGGGCCCCCTTTGTAATGGGAGAGTAGCCAGCTGATTGGCACTAGCAGAGGATAGTGGATGGGCTTGGGTGTATGGTTTGACCATGTCCTGCATTCAGGAGAGGCCTGAGCCATTCACAGCACAATAGCCAAGTACCAGTCCTCTCAGTATTCTAGATGACATCTTTGTTTTGGGCTCGGTTTCCTCTCTAATTATAGCCACAGTTAAATGTCTGGCAACTCTGTGACTGTGCATTATGTTGTAACCCCTCCTACACTATCCCACGATGCGTGAGTAGCATGTGCTCTCCTCTGTCTCTTGTCAGAGAGTGTGCCCCCATTTGCCGACGTCACTATTGTCTCTGAGGTGCATTTGATAATAAAGTTATTTTTAACCGTGCCTATTATTCCCAACATCATAAACTATCCACTGCTCTGGGCCCACTGCCAGTACTGTCATTGCAGTGTAATAGGCAATACATCAACAAGTGTGTGAGTGTGTGCATGTGTATTTGTGTGAGTCAATGTGTGAGATCTCAGCATTTTCAGACAAAGTGGGCATGTAGGAGTCTGGAATCACTAGGTGTCTCACAGTGCTCATCTTTTTATCAATGGACTACATCTAATACATCTGGCTGGGAAATGTAAGGGGCCTGTTCAGAGACTAAACCTGTGACTCTTTTGACACAATATACTATGAATGATGCATAAAAAAAACAACATTTGAATGGCTAAGTGATATTTATAAACTATAAGTGAATACGTAAGGGGAAATGTAGACGGCAATAGTTGCTGGTCTGGTGCTCTGTGGCATGCAGCAGTTCTGAGAATTAGTTTTTACACCCGTTGCCCTGTGCAGTCATGTTTGATATGCTGCTTCTCTCTCTATTGCTCAGCTCCTACTGCTGTACTGTAATTACAGCACTTGGCAGACAGTCACGACACATCGACAACAGACAAATTTTGGGTGTGGGGAGGGGAAGAGCAAAAGAAAAGAGATGTGGGGGAGGGGAGCGTTGTTGTGAGGTAAAAAAGAGTACCACAGAATTCTTTCACAGAGAAGGAAAAATTGCAGAACTGGGCAAAGTTTTAGACTAAATCATGCAGGCAGATGCAGGTCGATAAGGACTACATGAGGTCTGGACCCAAATGCACAACTAAAAAGACAGGTTTACCAGTACAGACACAAATCCTTTATTAATTCCGGTCGGTGTAATGTGCAGGGGTGGAGTTTCTTGGGGGTACAGGGCATTTGGAGAGATCAAATCTTGCTGGTTCACTCACTGAAGAAACACAGGATAGCAAGCAACAGGTGGGCAGGAACACAGGCAGGTAATGGAGCATGAGGTACGATGATCACGCTGGGTGACGAAACGATCGGGCAACTAGTGGAGAGGGGACCGGGGTATTGTCCTGTGAGGGTCGATTACTGGATTTGGTTCACCTGTTCCTACCTGTGAACAAAGCCACGCCCATGCACTCACACATACACAGAACAGACAGGAGAGGAGACGCATGAGGATCAGACAAACGGGGGAAAGACAACAACAGATAAAAAGGGGAAGGAGCAGCTGCCAGGCAAAGATTCTGGCACAATATATGTTTATTACCGAGTGTATCTTCCCTTAGAGCTTCTGCACATGATCTCTAGCTTTGTGTTGTGTGGTGTGACATAATATAAGTGTAAATGTTGTCCCTGATTTTTGATGCATACAATTCTATATATTTAGAAATGCCTAACATACTGTTCTTAAAATGATTAACTAGAAATGTTAATATATTGTTGTCAACAAAGAAGTTGTCGACTTCTATTCTGTGTTTCTAGATTGTTTTGTGTGCAGGAAAAAAACGTTGGGGACTTTTTTGGGTTAAATATAGAAATAATTAACTTGAACTACTGTAAATAGTATAGAAGAGCAAGCAAACCAATACACAATGCTTACCTTTAAGTTGATTTTTAATAGACATTTAAGTGTGCCATACATGTATTCATCAATTGATGTAAGATGTTTGTGGTATGCAATCATGTATGCAATTTATTAGCTAAAACCCTGATTCTGGTGTGCTAGCTTGAGTAAGAAATGCAAAAAATCCAGTCCTGAATAGTCCTTACTTGGAGTGTAGCTTAGAATTGTTCGAGTAAATATGCAATTTGGTGATGAGAATGAAGAAAATACTGTGTACATCTGAGCAGCCAATAAAGACATGATATGAAAGCAGTGGGGAGCTAACAGATAAGAAAATGCTCTGAGTTAACGTCCAGTCGTGCCCTTTAATACACTCTCTACAACAGGTAATGTTGATGTGCAGTAGCAGAAGAGGGAAATAGCTTTTTGGAATCGATGCAGCCGCTCAGGAAAGGATTTTGCTAATGCATTCAGTCGAAATGCAGGTTTAGGACACATTTTCTTAATGCCTGATGAAGCCGAAAACATGGATAAAGACTATCAACAAATCAGCAAGTTCAAGGATGGAAGAACTTAACAAAGAGGTTAAAGATATATATGCCTTGAAATGATATGTCTCAGACAAATAAAAATATTGATTTTAGAGTTATGACAATTCAGAAAATTTCCAATGGTGGACAAGCCTCACTGGAAATGTTAACAGTAACTGGTAGTGAACAATAATACGACATATGTTAACTTGTCATTTGTAAGCCCAAAGGTTAATAGAGCATGGGCTCTTGTACCATTCATTGTGAGCATGAAACATTGGACTGAACAAATACAAACTGTGAAAATCCATTTGATTAGTAGCACTTTCTATTCAAAGCATCTGGACAACAAATATCGAAGCCAATAAAGCCTGGGATTAGAATCAGTGACAGCTAATATCCTCTTGGATATTCATGGTTGTAAATACCGTCACATATTAAGAAGAGTTGCTCCACTCAGACTTTATAAGAGTAGTACCAGTACCTTTAATGTTATTATCCAGCTGAACAGGGTGCACGGAAATATTTAGATATCTCATGGTATCCGGCGAAATGCATAATAGCAGCAAGCAAGTCTATCAAATAGTATTTATACTGGCAAGTTATTGACACACAAAGTGACACAATTAAAGAGAGATTGAGACCCAATCCAAAGTCAGGATGCACTGAAGGGCTGTCACTTTGAAATGATGTCTTGATACCATCTGTGCACCATTGTTTTGCCATCTCCTTTAATGATGCCTTAAAATCTTGAGCACATAAATGCCACATCTTGTTTGCATAACTGAGAAGAGAGTCACATTAAATACGATTTCATTTTTTCCTTCCCCAATCAACACAGCATTGCACAGTGTAATTCACTTCCTCCCAGTTTTTGTGATTCAATATTTTACCTCCTCTTGATGTCACTGGCATCTATTTGTATGCAAATTAATTGTGTTACATCAGTCAACTGATGGAAGCACTACAGACTGCAGGGTTTTAGGCATGTTGGTTTATGAATGCGAAGTTGATCACATTCATCACTCCAGTTGTGCATCTTTTGGGAAGCATTCACCACCAGAAAATCTAGAGTAAGAATCAGTTCAGGGAGATGCCACACACAAAAAAGCAACATTTTAGGCAGGAGTGCACAGCACCTAAATGCTGTTCCTACATCAAGCAGCACACCCAAAGTCAAACACTGATCAGTCAACATGAGACTGGTGTGCTGATGTGTAAAGAAGATATTTTAGTATGACATGTCAGTGCTAAAACTACACTGTGGTGTTGGCAAGTTGAGTTTTCAAAGTTTCATTTGTTTCAACAATGCAATGACGCACACAAAAGCCCTCCAACACTTGTTTTCTACTATAGACTATCATTATTGTATAATTTGGATAATGTATGATATGACATTAATTGTGGTTCATTAATTCGTGGAAAGAGGCTAAGACGTTTTGCAGCAGACAGCCTGATCTGGTTGGGAACTGCCCTTTAGTAATGTGTAGCTGTTATGATCTACCCTTTTCCCTTCTCTTCCCATTACTCACTGTGATGAGGATGCGGATGGGTTGGAGTTGAAAAACTGTGTTTCCTCCCAACCTTTATCTGTTCTTATATCAGTGAAGATGACAGAGAAGCACAGTGAAAAAAGGGCTGCTGCAAGGACTGAATAATACATCTGCAGAGACTCACTTGAGAATCCCACAGAGAAGACTTCTCACTAATGAGTGTTGTTTGTTAACATGTTTTTTTTTATGCACATGGCTGCATCCATACACTTAAAGCTCAGGTGTACCTTGTGAAATTTGGCATGGATGGGTTGAGCAGTGCTTTTTAAATCCTCACATTTGCACCTGGCACATTCTTAGTACACCGAGAGTTGTCTGTTACCCATCAGGCCTCTATACCCGAGCAGTTTGGATAACTGCTTTTGTTCAGGGGTATGTTCTCGTTGGTAGCTGGGTCGGTAGGTTGTGGACTCCCATCCTGATTATTGAGCTGATTATTTGAGTATCACAACTGATCGCACCAAGTTGGACACCAAGTTGGATCCAGTCTGCTGCCATCTGGGCCAGTTGAGTTGGAAGATGAAATCATATCGTGTTTGGTGTTAAATAATTCTTGTGAATCATGAAGATAATTGAAAGGAAATGTTTTTTTTTCGTGACTGGAATTGGGACCACTGATATAACGTATCAGCCTTATTTTAAAAATCTCGCTGAAAATGTCAAGCAAACTTGCTTTAGTATTTTACAGTCACACACACACACACACACACACACACACACCTACGCACATACAGAAACAGGATGTGCGATGAGTGATGTTTCTTTGCATGATGCCCCAGATCAAAGCTCCAGTCTGATATGTCAAGCTGCCACTGGACTGGATTGTGACCCAGATACAGTACGTTTCTCTCACAGATGACATATGCAGATCAATAGACATAAAAGCTCAGGAATAGAGGGCTTAGTAATGTTTTATATCCCTGGTTAAGAGGAAACAAATGGGTTGCTCTCCTTGTGTTTATGAATAATGGCTTATCTTCAGTTTGCTTCTCTAAATAAGGAGAAACAGTATTTTTGTTAATTTCCTCTGATTATATAACCCCACTTAATTTCTTTTATCAATTTTGCATGGATAAGGGTGCATACAAGCATGCACAAAGATAGAATGCTGTGGGGTTTAAGGGCAGCAATGGAGTAAACAGCGTGAAATATTTATTATTGTAGGGAGGGAGGATGCCAGGCCATAGCTCCACATTGTTGTTGGAGACACATAATACAAGTTGCTAAATACACATCCATGTTAACCCCCTGAAATCATTATTGCATCATGATTGCTGCTTCTTAAACAGGAATATGGTCAAAACCGTGTATAACATGTCACAGATACAGTACATGCACTCTTTGTGCATTTAGTTATTTATTCATTTAGTTGTGTAATTGTAGCTCATATTTCAATCTATTACTAAATCTCAGGGCTCGGCAGTAACGGTTGCTATTGGCAACTTTTTAAGAATTTGGCAATTCTTGGCATTTAGTTACCATCAGTTGAAACAATTTTTAACATATAAAAAATGAGGACAGCAAACTGCGAAATAGAGACAATGCCTTAGTTGGTGTTGTAACAAAAAAGGGAACAAAATGGCAACCACAAGATGCCTGGTTGCGAACCCTAACCCTAGCCTTGCAGTCTCTTTTTAAAGTTAGCGTTGAGCCAAGAAATCCATATCAGTTCAGTCAGATGTTTAATTATTTTCAGGCTTGGGAGATTGCAGAGTTTCTATGAAGAAGCGTTTTGTTTTAATTCAAATATATAATTTTATATCACACTCCAAACCTCTGCTGTTCAATCAGCAGCTTCATTCTCTGATGTGGTGCCTATGAGAGTACCAGAGAAGGGAGGCCTTGGGAGAAGGTGCTTCAGTGAAATGTTCTGGTTTGGAGTTACTCTCTTCTCTAACTTCAGTACCTACATAGACATTTGGATTAATAAAAGCCCAGGTATTGCATTTAATTTTTTACTACATACTGCACTTTCTCTGTAAAAACATCTTATCTACATTATGTACCTAATAGAATTCATTATTGAAGTCTTTGGTAGCTTCTCAGCTGTTGTGAATTAATCACTGAGCATATAGTAGCGTATGTATAACAAATCATAAGCTGCATATAATTTACTAGGAGGCATTGGTATTGATATATGACTAATTACTCCTTAAACTTTCCTGGTCTCTCCATCTTTGTATAAATATGCATCCCCCTCATAAACACGTGACATATACATATGATTGTGTATGATGTGTATAATCATTATGCATAATCATGTAGTGTATCATAGTCACATGGTCTCTTTATCTGTGACCCATGGAAGACATAGACACTCTTTTTCAATACTGTGTGCATTTCTGGATATAAGCTTATTGTAATGTTAAAGCTCCTTCCCAGATAGGTTTTGGCTTTTTAAAGCAACATGTACCTGACTCAAAGACCACTGAGCAGCTAATGTAAACAGTTCAGTCTGAGAGTCTCTGTTAAACTCAGTAAAACATTTCTTGGGTCTAATATTGATTTGATTTTATCTCATGGGTGTGTAGAAGTGCAGTGAAATTTACCCTCAATATTACTTTTCCTTAACTTACAGTAAGCCACTCGATCCAGCTTAACATTTAGTTAACAGGAGAGTATAAGACAGTCAGTGTGCTCATTACAGGAGGAGGTGCGCTGGCAGTTAGCCTAGCAGGAGGCTGATGTGTGACTGCTCCTAATGAGAAAGCAAACGTCTTACTGTCATCGACCATCTGAGATGTTTGATTGTGAAATGTGATGATGTTTAAGTGTTTAGGACCCAGCAGCCCTAATCTAACACTATCAATTTTATTTGTATTTTACCAGTGCAACTCATTTCTTCTAATATTTTAAAAACAATGGTGATTATGAACAATGCAAAAGCCTAAGTTCAATTAAGTAGATGTTAATATGTTATAAAAATATTAAATGATCATCATTCAGTATATAAACATGTATAGTAAGGATAAAATCTTTACCCAAGGATTGCAGAACTAGCCCTGAGAATATACATAGATATACAGTCATTTAATGTTCAGCTTCACAAAGTGTTACACGTCAAATTGAAACACCTGGGAATGAGAATGGATTGAAACTGCATCAGGCGTGTGGTAGTACTGTAAACTAAAAGGCACAAACCCTGATTCCCAAGTGTAGCATATAGTTGATAGTATTAAGCTGAGCGCAGCACAGTGACATCCTTGACCTCACCAGCATCCCCAGCCTGCCTTTTAAGAGCTGTGGTGGTGCGTGGTGAGATAATGCAGAGCATGGTATGAAACAGGTCTTAATTGGCTGGCAGGCTTTATGAAAGTTCTCTCTGGGGAGCCCCATTGATTATTTATAGGCAGGCTGCATCAAAGAGCCAACTGCCACTCCAGCAGCAACCCTGGAAACACAGAGATCAACAGATACTGTACATCCACAACTTTCTGTGGTCATAGAGAGAGAATTTATAAACAGACAGGCAGATAGTGACAGAAGGAATTGTGTGAGAACAAGAGAAAGCAATAACAGCAAAGATAGGATGAGAAAAATCTGCGAGGATGCTGTGTGGAAATGGATTTTGGTATACATGATTTTGTGCCTTCGAAAGTGTTATTTTTCTGTTTTCCTCTGCAACCCTACAGATACACTTTGGCCTTATACATTACACACAACTTGTTTAAGATACCTGTGTTCCTGACTGATCAGACACCTCACAGTCACTTAATTCTCATTAAATTTTTCTGCTTTGTTTCTTGCATATTGTTGAATTTTGAATAATAATGGGACTATATGCATATGTCTGTGTTGCTGTCTGCAAAAGAATGTGGTACCACAAACCAGTGGTAAAAACGTCACATCAGCTCCAGTGATGCATTGCCCAGGCTGGGAACAAAATCTTTTCTAACAGAGCGTGGAAATAGCCGTGTCCTCGGATGTACTCTTTGCAGTATAGGCACAAAAAAAAAAGCGAGATGCAATAGTTTTCCATATCATTAAAATGTCTCTCTGTCAGCTTGTCACATTTCCAGTCATGTCTGCGGAGGTGACGGCTTGAAAAGCCAGAGAGAAGTAGCTTGCCAAGCAGGATTTCCACCCTGCCAACCAAATCAAAACAAATATTGATATTATAACTTATAAAAGCCATATCATTTTGATTACCCTGCTGTGAGGTGAGGCGTATTACTGTAGCTTTCATATATGTCAGCTGTGTGTATGTGTGTGTGTGTGTGTGTGTGAGAGAGAGAAAGGAGGGGCACATCTGCTTGCTGTGTCAGCCCATGTGAACTGGATAGAGACAGTGGCTTTGGGATGTGGTGCAGCTACTGTAGAGTATTGATTCCAAAAGCTTTTAGCGCATGGCTAATTTTCCATATGGGGCCTCTGTATGTGGCCCGGGGCTCTGAATAGGTCAGGCAGTGTTTTGTTTACACTGAGTGGCTAATCCGTGTGAGCTGACTGTGCATGTGAGCGTGTGTCAGCGAGAGAGCAAGAGTGTGTCTGTGTGTGTGTGTTTGTGTGTGTGTTGACACTTTGATTTAGAAGGAGGCTCCTCTACCCTGTACCGAAGCCTCTTTTTACTCAACCCCATACACTCTGAACACAATTAGCATATATTTGATATATTGCACTTTTAAGTGGGCTTGGATTGCAATTTGCAAAAAAATAATTGCATGTTTAAAATTTAGTTTTTCACATATTTTAAACATATATTTTCCTAAATCGCTTGGCAATAAACCCTGCAGTATCCCCCTCAAACAACACCTTTTTGTCCCCAGTTTTCAGTAATACGACCCCAAATCCAAAGAAGTTGGGACTTATTTTATGTTCAAACTACTAAACTGTTTTTATTTCCACTCTGAATTCTGAATTTGATGTTTTCATTTATGTTTTACAAAGCGTCCCAACTTCTTGGTAATTGATTGTATGCTTTAGGACCCAGAAGTTCTCTCACATACAGTACAGTAGAACCTGTTGAAACTGAAGCAGCCTTGCCTCTTTCCTTGTCAATCAACCTGCCTTTTTAACTTGTAGGAAGACTGCAGTATCCAGACTGTAAGTCGTTGTTTAACATAGCAACATGATGCCCAAGGCATTGAGCCATCTAGTTAACAATCAGCATCTGCCATGAAATGAGAGCTCAGAGGGCAGCCACTTGCATTTTGACAACCTTGCTTCTAATGCCTCATCAACACCCTCAAAATTCCTAGAGAGTCATCTGGCTCAACACAGGTGTATCGTAAACTGTCCTATGTCATTTCCTTGGAAGCCACTCAATTATTGTGGAAGGCCTCCAAGTCTCAAACTTCCATGTCTTCCCCTGATGGACCATTGATGGCCCAGCCCAGTCCCTGGTAGCACTGGTAGAGATGCTGCTTTCAAAAGCCAAGTGTACCAAGTGTTCCTGCACACCCCACTAGTGAGTGAAAGCAGGGAGAGAAAGAAAGAGACGCACAGAAACACAAAGAAAAGCTTAAAATCAATGCACATCTAATTCACACCAACACATTCCTCACACTAACTTAAGACTAGGATGGAATGGACATCTGAAAAATGTCTGTCCCTGGTATTTATCTTTGTTTAAAGTGAAAAATGGATGTCTTCTCTTTCCTGAGGTCAGCTCTATTGAAAGACAAATCAGCCAATTGCGCCCAGTAGCCTGAAATATTTCTTCTAACATACAGGTACTGCAGAACCCAACAGCAGACATCTAAAATTCAAATTCTCTTTTGGTTTGATGCTTCTCAGCCTTACCAATGAATTACCTTTATTTAAATTTGCCATAACACAGAAGGAGGTAGCAAGTGAATGGAAGATGGAATGAATGGAAATGTTTTAAGGGACAGAGAGATTAAATGTGTGTGTGTCTGTGTGTGTATGTGTGTGTGTGCATAAATGCGGCCCCGGGTGACTTCAGTTTGTGAGTGGCCATGACATTTGCTTTACCAGGTGTAGAGGAGCGTGAAGCAGACTCTGATGGGGTCTGTGAACAGTTATCACATTTACTCCAGACCACGGGCTATGTGGCTGGTTTGTCAAAGCTGACTGTATGTAATGCTCTCCCTCCCTCTCTTCCACCTTCCTTTTCTGTCGTCACTCTGCCACCCTCCCCTTTTCTTCCACACTCCCTTTCTCCACTTTTTTCTTGGCCCACTGACTGTCTTAGCCACAACCTCTCTGACCCTCTCTGCTTCATGCTACCTTAGCCAACTGCTTACCTTTATCTCTTTCCCTCCCTCTGCCCCAGCCTCCCTTTTTTTTCCTGGGCATTTTAAAGGGGAACAGGTAGGGCTGGCTGATGGCTGGCCATGGATTTCAGTTGTATTCGTGAATGCTCTCATGTACAGCTCTATGGCAAGGACTTTTAAAGCCGAGCGGATGTTTCAGATACATGCATACATTGCACTGGATCCGTGCACACGCTGCTCTGTATGGTCATGAATTATTCACTTTGTTTTCACTGGGCTAGAGCGCAAGAGATGGGGTGAGAGGGGATGGGGTATAAGAGATCTGAGCTGAAGAGAGAAGAAGGCTTGGGAGCTAGCCTCCTTATAATTCTAGTCCACTCTCTTAATGTTCCCAAGCAATGGGAGTTACACAGAGAATCTGGACTGCAGTGTTAACCTATAGATACTCATAACTGCCAAATGTTTTGAACTTGGCCGTGTTGCCAAGCAGGTCTCTAAACAGGTATAAGATATCGCTATTCTATTCTATACACATTATTAGAGGTGCAGGAGAATTTTGCCACAAAACACTTTTAGGTAAATATGATGAATGATAGTACTGAGTTATTATACAGCTCTAGGTATGCCAATGTTTTTACAGGCCAGATTCACGGTCCAACTATTTGATTAAGCAGTTGAACCAGCTCCAATTACTGATAATTGATTCAATTTGTGTGGTTTTCATTGGTATAGCATTCAATTAAACATAGATGCAAGTGGGTTTCTGTAAAGATTACACATTCAGCACACGGCTAAACATAGCATTGTGAGCAGGGTCAGATTTTTTTTTTAAGGAATTACATTTATGTGATTTAGATCAATATCAAATATATTTACACAAAAACATTACATGCATGGTCAAATTCAGTGGTGTGTACTTAAATTTGTAACACACGTTAATAATTTACCCACATTTGGTGCTAATTTCAGACCATGATTGTAAGAAGGACTTCAGTGGACAGTTATTTTAATTATTAATTAATCCACCGATTTTTATTCTTGATTTATAGATTAATCAAATGAAATGGTGGAAAGCAGTCATGGTAATTTAAGAGAGGTGGTGTTTTCAGATTGTCTTCGACTTTCAGTGATGATCAAACAGTAAAGAAATACATCCTCACATTGATAAAGCTGAAACTATTGCATTTTTGCTTGATAATGACTGAGACAATTAATTCATCATTGAAATTGTGTTTCAGCTCTAGCTGTAGAATGTATGCTCAAACAAACACCAGAGATATGCATAATTTGATTGTTTTTGCCAGAATAGACTGGAACTCTAAACTGCACTGTTGAATGTTAATTTTAAGGTTGAAGGAGGTTAAATCAAGTTGAATATAAAATCGTACTGCACATAAACCTGTATTCTTTCTGCATGTTTCTTTTTCTTTTGCTATTTGTCCAACCAGATAACATATTCCTTGTATGTAGATCTCTTCAAGTGCTGTTGCCCACACAGTTTATCCTTGTATGATGCAAGTAGGATGAAATCCCTCACTGGCCCTGCCCCTGCTATCTAGGGGAATCATTATTGCTATTGGCAAGCCATCGTAGGTCCCTTTGCCACATTCCCAGAACCTAATCCTTCCAAATGTGGGATGTAGTTAATGTACTCAGATATCAGTCATTTTGAAAAATTGTGTGTCGCGTCTACATCCATTGTGTCAATTTTAGAGTAGCTACACAAACACCCATTTGGCCAGAACTGTAAGGGCACAGAATCGCCTTTTAAAATGTGAATACTGAGCCACACTACAAGGTTTGGGTCAGACTTATCAATTTTCCTTGCCCTACAGACCTGGCGGGCCGAAGTTGCATACAGGCACAGTGATCTGCTAAATCCTCTAATGTATTAGGGCTACCTGCCATGCTCTTTCTCCAATGCTAATGGGATTACAGAGTGAGTGTCCAGGAGTGGCAGAGCCCTCACATGCAAGCCTCCATAATGCAGGAAAATATATACAGCTCACTTTCTGCTGTGTGAGTACAACAATGCAAAAATGAATATGTTACTTTGAATCAAATTTCAGTCCACATTTTCTTCTACCCGTGTAATGGGTATACTCTCTTGTAAGCCAAATATATTTAGGAATAATTTGTGTTTACCTCCACTGAAAGCAAACAATGTGCCTCCAAATGAGGATGTTAGTATCCACTCTGAGACTCTCCTGTCAGTTAAGTCATTGCACAAGGTCGTCCAGCATGTAGGATTTGCTTTTAAACTATTTTCTCTGAGAAGCTCTCTGCAGGAATCTGAGGCTTTTCTGATATAATGAGGTGATATTTTGGCTAAAACTTTCATCACAGGAAATCTGATGAGACACACTGAAACTTTATACAAGAAGAGCCACTGGCAGAAACTCAACCCCTTCCCTTTCTTTCCGTCTCCCTCATCTCTTCAACCACATAGAATAACATTTATTGACTATCAGCTTCAACGTCTTCTCATTGACAACTTTTTTCCTATCATCTGGATGTCTTATGATTGGCAGAGCTAATGTGATGATGGCCTTTAAATGTGAATTGTGCAACCAGTGAGATCTTCGTCCTCATAAATCATCTGTGCAGAATAGTGTCTCAGCAATATGTGTAAATACTCCTGTGTGCATATGTTTATCCAGATATACCTGCATGTGTGTGTCAGCTCAAGTGCCCATGTTAGCTTGTGCAGCAGCAGCTTGAAAGCTCTCATCACTTGTATTCTCCCTGAAGTGCTTGCTTTAAATTCCACACAATAAAAAACTGCTGTCTTGGGGCTGTCGGGTCAGCTTGAACAATGATAGCACTGAAAACACAATGGAGCATAGCACTGACTTAAGCTCACAATTAATAATTTACAAACCTGCCACAAATGTTTCATGGCACATTTTCCTTACACGACAAGCTCACTTATTCAAATTGTGGGCCTTGAAACTGGCAATATTCAAGCCCTTAAGTATTTTTCTTATACACCACGTGGAGGTCATGTACCAATCTCCTCCGATAAGCATGTCTACGTTTTTCTTGAGTTTAATTGAATATGACAGCGTGGAGTGAATAGGCCAATGCCTTAAGCATGTTTCAGGGGTCAAAACTAACTTTCAAAAGTGGTTGCTCGCCTGGCAACCATGAAGCAGCTGTTGGTTGCACATAAGCTTAAATTTAAAAGTATGACATAAAAGAATAAAAGCTTTATTAAAATAAACAGACAGAATTATTCTATTCAAGTTGTTTCCACAGTCGAAGTCTCTAAAACAGACGGCTCTTAGGCTGAGAAAGTGGTTGATGACAGTGATGGCAACCAGAGTCCAAGAGCTGGTTGCTTGTTTCTCAAAATGCCACACAACAGTTACAAACTATGAAATCGTAGTCACAGATCAAAATCAAGGTGAGATTGACATTATTTGTTTAGCCCTCAATTACAGTCCCAGTCTCACAGCTTCACATGACCTGCATAATGAAACCGTGAATGAAAACAGCACCCCTATTGAGAATGACCCTTACTGTGAAAAACTCCCACGAAAACCTCATCCTCTTTCATGTGAGCTTGCTCTGTCTGTGTGTCACTGTGCACCTGGGAACCATTTGATCAGAGACACCCCCCACAGATAGATAAAGTGAAGCATGAAGGCCAACATTGATCTGCACAAACAGCACCCCCCCCCATGCTGTCCTGACGTCACCGCCGTGTCAGTACACTAGAGCAGGAGCAACAGTGTGTGACAGATACAATGTCACACACTACGACTGTTACACTATGAACACTGTCGTATAAATGTGCAGAGTTTAATTTTATGTGCTACTGGAGAATTGAAGTTGCTTGACACTATAAGAATTGAGCATTTTAACAAATGTGTTCAAACTGAAGTGAAAATGTCTTTCTGTATCAGCAATCATATTAATTAGCTAATAGTGCTGCTGTTGGAACCCTACTCAAACACACTTACAGTTAATACTAATATTTATATGCAAATGTTGAGTAATCCTCTGCCTCCATTCTGCTTTCTGTCCTGTGTCTTTTCTTTTATCTATTTTATTCTATTTACAGACAAAACGTGCCGCCTTTTTTACTAATTGCATTAGGATTATCATTTGTGCAATCACAGATTAGAGTTAAATAATTTTACACCATTTTATGAATGTAATTCTTCCAGTCTTGCTTTATCCATGCATCTCTCCTCAGTTTTATTTCCAAGTTCCCCTGGTACTTATCTTGTCTCTG
>CAFUXE010000897.1:109874-155057 GCA_903364295.1 Serranus cabrilla | reverse complement strand
TTTTCTCTCCCAGGCGAGTGATGCACGCTGCAAACGGTGTGTGCGTGTAGTGTGAGCAAGAGCCATCGGTGTGTGTGTGTGTGCTCGTGTGTGTGCCTGGAGAGAGAGAGAGAGACACACAGACCGAGCCCCTAACACGGAGCATGCCTCTGCGTCCGGCAGCCGGCAAACATGAGCCACCCAGCCCTCCACGGCAGGACCAGCAGCAGCAGCAGCACACACACACACACTCACACACACTCACACACCCTTACACACACACAGCAAACGGCAGCCAGGGGGCCAGCACTGACAGCGGCAGCTCCCGGGAAGAGGACAGCGGCGTTCCCATTCCTGTCGGTGTTCCGGCTTTCCGTCCCGGTGCAGAGCGGAGCCACAGTGCAAGAGCACCCATGGAGGAGCCGACAGGCAACACCGTAGTCATCCGCATTGGAATCCCAGACCTACAACAGACGGTAAGAGCTTGTTCTGTAGCCACTGCTGGAGAGAGGATAAAAGAGAGGGAAGCTGCCTCTCCCCCTTTCTCTCTGACTGGATGCTTTCCACCTCTCTCGTGTCTGCTTTTTAGATTAAGCTTTATTTCTTTTGACCATGTTCAGTTTTCTCTTCATTCTCTCATTCTTTGCCATGCTTTCTCTATCCCGTCTATCTTTCTTCTCATTTCCCTCTCTCGCATTTTTTGGTATGCACACTTAGTGGCTGTATTTGCGTGCTGGCTTCTGGGGGTTCCACTCCTCCCAGCCTATTCCTCTGATGTCTTGCTAATAAATCTACCTCTTCATTAACTGGGCTTCAGCTGACTTTGACAACTGGCCACTTAGGGTGAGAGCAAGAGAAGGAGGGAGGGAGAGAGGGGGGAAGTGGAGAGGGAGAGAAAAGGCATCAGGGATAAAGAAGGCTATAAGAGGCATTGTAAATCCACAGGAAGACACAGAGTAGAGAATAAAGATAGTTATACCTTAACTGTGAAACTTTACCTCCACCTCTATCTCCCTCTTTCTGTTGCTTCGTGCCCAGACAGAATAAGAGATCCAGTCCTGCATCCTGCTTAATAAAATCTTTACGCAGGAGTTTCCCTGAAGATGTAGCCTTTGTCTGCGTAGTATTGCAGCCATGGAAAAACGCAGGACTATTTCCTTTCGTCCCTTTATATTCCCATTCGTACATACAGGATGCACAAAATCACTGTGCATGTGCAGGAGTGCATTTGATCATGTAGTCGTTTGCTGCAGAAGGTGGAATGGAATAGGGCAAATGTCCAGATCCTTAATAAGTTCTTCCATCCATTTTTCAAGCTGTGCTATTGTAATTCATATGCAGTCAGCAACAGCTATCCTGTCACATTTGAGTGATTATTTGGCCACTACAACAACAGCCATTCTTAATGAATTGTTCCAGTAATGCTTATTTTAGCTGTTTTAAAGTCAGTACTTTACTCTTTACTGCAGAGTAAGGACAACATTCCCATTAAAAAGCCCTTTATAAATCACAGGTTAAAATTATCTTTAACAAAAAGTGATTGCCTTGAATTGCACATAAATGCAGAGAGGATGACACGTTTTATCCCTCATTGGCTGTTGAATGAAATGTGTTAGCAATTCTACACCTCTCTAAACCCATGTATGCTATCTCGATCTATCCCTGTTCTCTCTCCCCCTGTCAGTAGCACATATAATCACACTATTAGAGCGATACCTTGTGATGTAACAACACAGCATTAAGCCTTTTATTACTAATGTGCCTCTGTGTTAATGCTTTTTTTACTCACCGCTCCTCTTCTGCCCTCACATTTCCACTGGAGACATACTCTAATAATGGTATAGCAAAATGCAGATTAAACCTTTACAACCAGTCACTGCACACTTGTGCTCAGGTACTCAATTGGCTTTCTGTGGGTGCCTCAGTTTGAGAGCCTTAGTTCCTTTTCCAGACATTGATGGCAAAAGCAAGGCTGTTTTTGTGTTAGTTATTGTTGATTACCTCATTGTTGTCAGCCCCTTGGCTGAAATGACCCATTGTATCTTAGTGAGGCCCTGGCACTGCATGCTAGGAATAAAGAGAGGAAATAAAGGGAAAGCAGTTGAAAAGAAGCAGAGAATTCCCCAAAGGTGCTGCAGAATCGCCGTCTGTGAACAAAGGTGGACTTCAGTTGAGCTTGAACACACACACACACGCACACACACAAACACACTCAAGTATGCTCATGCATATCACATAGATAGACCTAATGATCTGTTATTCACATGGAAATGCAAGCACATCATGCTTTTCCATGAACACCCAAACACAAACATACACACATGCGCTTAAGTCCTAATCCATTGCCAAGGGACTTCCCTTAATGTGCTTATGTAACGTAAAGATGCTCAGCAGATCATTAGTTTCACTTTCAAGGAGTTGCATTTAGTCCAATATCCGGGCAAACAGGCAAGAGCACATGCAGCGTGACATAGTGATAGACGGAAAGGCAAACAGAGAGAGAGAGCCTGAAAGTCTGACAGGCAAACATAGAGGCAGATGACAGATGGCCAGACTCTGACAGTTTGAATCTTTTATGGAGCAGTCAAAAGTGACTTGTGTGTACTCTGAGTGAACAGGAGATTACACTAGAATAGTCCGCCTGAAGTTGGATTACACACCTCCTGCTGTGTTTCAAGCCTGGATCAGTAGTATGAAGCACCATGCAAAGATCACACCAGCAGCACTTTTCCTTTTCACCAGGAGAGAAGGGAGGAGCAAGGCCTCATATGGGAGAGTACCTTAAGTCCAAAATGACTTAATCCTCACAAATCACTTTTCATTACTTGGTCTGTTATGTTGAATTGCCCAAATTGTTGCTAGCCAATTAGTCAGAAGTAATGACATTGTATTTTTTAAAGAATTCTTGGATGTGAACACATATCCATGATATCTTTAGTGGGAAAGTAAGGTATCCATTTAAAGGAGATCTTTAACATTAAACCAACTTTGTGTTTAATGTATTCTTCTGTGTTAGGTGAGGGCGTTAAGTGGAATGAAAAGTAGTGAGGGTAATGACAAGTCCTGGCGAGTGCTGAGTAAAGTTAGATTTGACAGTGAAAAGTTTCACTTCTGGTTTATAAGTTTGTCAATCCCTTTTTATTAAAGGTATAATATGCAGAATACTCCTACAAAGACTCATTTAGAAGTGTGTGGTGGTGTCTATATCTGTGGAGACTTTGCCCTTTGCCTTTATTTTCTCTTGTCATATTTTACTGTGATGGGACTCTGCTGGGCATCAGCAAAGAGTCCATGGCCCCAACATGGGTATGTAACCCCAAGCCAAGGTGGGCTGGTAGTATTAAAGTACCTGGGAATGAGAGGAGGCTATACACCCACTTTGTCACAGCCCGTCAGCATGTGATACTGAGGTACGAGGCATTTTAACCTTAAGCGTCTGTATGATAGAAAATGGCAGTTTTGACATCGATTGGGTTGTTCTATCGATATGTGTTTTTTTGTGCTTCACTGTTTTCCAGTGTAACATTTGGTGTCAGTTGGACTGACCAAACACACAGATGAAGCCCTTCATTTACACAAAATCAAACAAAGTGACGTCTTCCCACAGGGTTGTGTAGAGGTGCTGGTATGTTTTTTAGTGCTTTAAAATATAACTGCTGTGAAACAATCAGAAAATAACGCTAAGTCCTCCGATTCATGGTTCTCGCTAATGCTGCTCCCTCTCTTCATTCACTCACAAGTGGATACGACGATGGCAGCTCTTTCTCTTCCTCTGACTCGTTGGGCTGGGTAAGATGGGCCCACTTTAAATGCTGTGTGTTTACAAACACCAGCTGACCTTTAAGACGCTTTCCTGTGAGTAGGCATACCGGAATATTATATTTAATAAAAGAGTTGCTCAGTCTTGGTGCAACTTTAACTAAGTACTGTGTCTTGGCAGTAGGACACAGTAAAGCTGCATTAGCAGTCAATACCACCATTTGTTCAGTCAGCCTGTTGGGCAGATTATTTGAAAAGATTGTGCTTTTTTCCAGATCGACGGTATCATTTGTCAGTCATCATATCCAACTCCACCAAAACTCTATTTCTATGATTGGTGCAAAAGAGACAGCTTCCCAATATTGCTAATGGGTGTCATTTATCTCTCAACAGAGGAGAGGGAGACACTGACATGAATAGTCTGCCCCCACTATTCTCTACCTGCATTCATCCTTATTCTCCATTTGCTTCTCTTGTTGCGTCTCTTAGTGCATTCTCTGTCTTTATTCATTCACAGAAGGTAATTTGCTGTCAAAGGTATAACAGTGTGATGATTATTCTACAAAATGGGGGGAAAAAATCTTAGAATGTAAATGGAAAAAGCCCCCCATTTTTCTATCCAGGTCATTATGTGTCCTCTTCAATCTGGGTACTTTACTGTAGAACTATACGTTTGGGGGTTCTGCGCTGCTTAGAGACCCATTTGGGTGTATGGTTGTGCAAGTCCCAGTCTCAGTTTCCTTATTTTTAGCTCCATATATGGAGCTAAAAATGTAAGTATACTTACATATTACTCAGCCAATCTGTATGGGGGTTTCATATCGAGAGAAACCAAAATGGATAGTTTAGAGTGTCCACCTTGCTATGTGCATGTTTCCCTTACAATTCAGTTTGATAGTAGGGCTGTAACATCTGTTTTCCTGTTATTTCAGTGTGAAGTGCATTTGAATCAGACTTTTCACTCACATGCCCAGTCAGAAACACAACCTCTGATTGGTAGACAAGTTGGAAGCACAGCCTCTGATTGGTGGACTTAAACCCAAGACATAATGAGGATTGCTAATGTGCAACAACAACTGTTATCAACACTGAGGAAATGACAAATAAGAGACTCATTATCATTATAAATTTACTCCACAAAGTCTCCAAAACGTCACCACAGCTCAAGGCTGGAATGAAATATGATCATACCAGAGCACTTCTTTGAACAGTACAAAGGTGCTATTAGCTTGCTTAGCTTCTAACCTTCCTGGTAAACCCCCCTTCCAGCAGTTAGGAGACAGTAGACGGGATTTGGTTTTCAGAATATGCAGCGTTTATAAAGTGACAGACTGTATTGCGAGACTGGCAGCATACTGCAACTTTTTCTCTGCTCAACTTGTTCACCGACACTGTCACTTTCTGCCTCACTACTTCTTGCTAAACCACACACTACTAGGGTAGGGGAGTGGGGAGCCATAAAATGAAGTGTTGAAAATTGTAATTCAAACCATCAGTGTGACATATTGTTCTTCAAAAACATTTCTGGCCATAATTCAGTACCATAACTGAGGAACAGAAGGGATAACTGTGCCCATATTTCACATTTGGTCAGATATCGATTACACTTGGTGACACTAATCTTGGGCGCCCACCTTGAAACTGCACAGATCGTGACTGGAAACTCTACAGGTCGTCTGTGCTGCTCGGTTGAAGATGTGTGAAGCATTGTCTTCTGTCATTGCTACATATGATGCTGGATGTAAACTACAACTTGGCTGGTTTGCAGAGGCATGCAACTGTGTGGCGGTAATTCTAGTTCAACAGTTGGTAGTTTTTGGGTTATCGGCCACATCTTCTGTTTGCCCATGTTTCTGTGTAGGGGGGATCGGCTTTCTGAGGTACCTCCTCTAGCCTCACTGCCAGCATTCTCCCTATCTGCAGCTGTTTTGAGATATCCTCCGAGCAGTTAATTTTCAGGAGCCATTTTACTGATGTACTCGTGGATTCTTCATGTTTCATTCAGCGGACTGGCCTTGGCGCTTGCTGAGCCCTTTTCTCTGTAGCTGGCATGCAGTCTCAGGATTCTGGAAATTTGATAAAACTTTCTGTATTGTTTCTTGTATTTGTGCAAGGACAGAAGTGTTTAATGTTGAAGTTTAGATAACCTTTCCCAATCAACTACCAAACTAGTCCTGCAGAGGGTGAGAGTGTCACAGAACCTAAATAGCAAGAGAAACTAAACATAATTTGGTACTAATTTCAGGTTCTTTTCTTTACAGCACAGGTAGAACCTTTAGACACACAGTGTGCTTAAACTTAAACTAAGCTTAAACTATACAGGTCCTGTAACACACTTTCAGTGTGAATTAAATTATTATGCCATTGTTGTATAATTTCAGAAAGGGTTTAAAGTGTTGTCAGTGTGGGAGACCTCAGACATCTGATTTATGTGTGCTGCTAGTAGGGCTGACCCTGTTTGATCAATACATAGATTGATGGGCCAGATGATCTGCATGTGCAAAATTTCAGTGGCTGAAAAAATCCTCTATTTCTAGCAGCTTTGTCTTTGATACTGCACTCTTTCGACAAATTACATAGTGTCCAGGATTGTTGCTGTAAATATTCATGGGTAACATTTGTGTTTCAAATTCTTCTGCATAATTATCAAGCCATAATGACACAGATTTATAAAACAATATATGAAAATGAATGTTAACAATATATTTATATCATGATTAGTACGTAACCTGATAAAGCAGGTTACTTCTTAATGTAGATATAAAACAAGTGTAGCATTAAAGCAACCCTGGCGTTTTTTTGCAGCTGTGCCTATAATGGCTTGAAAAACGTGATATTAATGGAATAGATATGTCGCTACAAACTGTACCATAAAATCTCCACCAGTTGACAAATCTGTGTAATCTCATATACGACTCTCATCTTCTTCATGTGTCTGTTGTTGGATATCTGCTGTTGTAATGGTGATTGGTTCCTGTTATGGGAGAATTGAGTGGTTTGCTTTCAGATCTGTTATCCATTGAGCATTGCTGGTATGAGATGATTTATTCTCCTGTATGTTTTATCAGTAGTCTTTTGCTTTAGCTCTTGGTGGCTCTCGCTACATTGTTGCGCTGCAGCTGATATTGCACTGTAAATAGTTTTTTGTGATCAGAACATTTATCATTTTGTCCTGTGATTATCTGATTAGTTTACTTATTCTGTTTGCCAGCATTGTGAACCTTTAGTTAAGCAGTCTTCAGTGCCTCAGTTTTGGACATCCCATTGTATTTACACCTTTTCCAAGGAAGACACTGTTTATATCTTGTTTTTTCTGATCTTGTGGCTGATAAACAAATTGCTTGTATGGGATGTGGTACCAGCAATCTTGGAAACCATTGGCTCTAGGTCTGGAATGTGGCAAGGGCTGATGTTTCTAAAGTTCTGGTAGAGAAAGTGGATTTTGTCTCTTCCTCTCTCTCCTTCCTCCCTCTCCACTTTCTTCCACACTTCATGTCCTTCTACATCTGACTTGAGTCTTACACGCAACAGTGGTTTGACAGTTCCTCCAAATAAACTCACACACACAGATTGACATATGCAATGTTGTTTCTGTGATTGGTGGGCATCTCTGTGAAAAGCCTCCCATGTCCCCATGTTGCTATTTTTAGCTTCATTCACAGTGGCAGCAGGGGCATCAGACGTGGCTAGCATATTCCTACCTCCATTTGCCCACATCAGCCAACAGGGGACAGAGCTGGAGGGAGATTTGACCCAGTGCAGCACCCTTCCCCTTCTTTTCATCTCACTTGCCATACATCCCTCTTCCCCTCCATCTGTCCACTTGGTCCTACACAAGTAGAGATTAGGCATATACAAAGAAAAGAGGGGAGTTTGTTTTTAAATCAGCGATGCTAAACAACCACTATTCTTACAGAGAAAAAAGAACGAATGCTTCAGCATGAGTATGACCCAATACAGACCCATCTGATTCCCAGTTAAGCTTCCCATCTCACTTCCTATCTCGCGTATGCTGCTTACTGCTTGTTTTCCTTCATCAGTGCAGATACTAAATGTAAAAAATAAGAATAAATGTGATTGGGATGTAACTAGAGAATACATGTTGTTTTTGGGAAAGTGCATTTGGATGCTAATAAATTAAATTATATAATAATTAATGTTCACTAGGGGATAGCCAATTCTCATTTAAATCTGTGATTGGTTTATTGATCCACTCTCCTTTGGGGTTAACTCTATTATATTCCCTCTCTCTGTTCACTTCTTCTCAGTTGTTTTTCTGTCTTTGTTTTCCTCCATCTCTCTACATTTCTCTGCAAGTCTAGTCTGAGAGAAACCTGGGAATAGATGGAGACGTTAATATTAGCCCAATCATACTGAGCTTTTGTTACAGGTCTGGGCTGGATATTCATTGTGTTTGTGCAGGGAGAGCAACTCTCACCATTGTAATATTATCTCTATAACCAGAAAGAAAAGGACACTAGATTTTAATATGTGATTTCTATTTTTTTTGGCATTGAACGGCTAGTGTAGCCTCCACCAAGAGATGAAATCGTTTAATTTCATAATATTTTATGAGACTCAATCTGTCTGACTATATAGTTGAATTGAGATTGAATGTACAGTGGCAGAGCTCCTGAAAAACCCTTGAACAGGATTCTTGTAGTCAATACAGTAATGCTCTGTACCATGGTGCCAATGGGGGGAAAAAGACCCCTGGCAATTTACACACAACGAATACGCTGTACTAACATAGTGCTCTGGTATGTGTCCCTTAACAGCAGGGGAGATCAGTCTCTACTGTTGTAATCATAGTGAAATTAGTCTCTCTTAGCAGTACCTCAAAGGTAAGCTTCAAAGGTAGACAGTGTTTTTTTTTCACTCTTGCTGTCTTATTGCGGCCCTTTACAGAGTCAAATATAAAAATAATTACAACTTAATTGCTTTTGGTTGAAGCTACAACCCCACAGCAAGCTTTGCAAAGAACCTAATTACATCAGTAAGTCATCGTTTGGTTTTAAAAAGGTTGTAAATTCTGTTGATCCAAATTTAGGAACTTAAACACATTCATGGTTGGACTCGGGAGAAGGGTTCTCCTCTTTAAAGGCGAGCTGGCACATTGTTTCAACACAGTCCTACAATTTCCCAGAGATGATGTATATAATATTTTCATTCCCACTGGAGTTGCCTGCTGCTGCATCTTAACTTGATTTGGGCACATGGATGCACATCGTGCACTCAGAAGTTGTAATTAGTCATGCGTTATGGAAAAGCTTGATAAGCCACACTGGGACTTAAAGATACATTTTACTGATACCTAATTTACATCATTTTAATTGTGTTACATTGTTAATCCTAAGTATCTTGATTCATTATTGCAGGCTATGATGTCAAAGTGTTTTAGCTAGCTTTATAAACCTAGAGTTACCAGGAGTAACATGTACTTTATTTCTCTGCAAATATACGTACGGATTTGTCTTTCCATATGTCTGTGTGTCTGTGTCTTTAGGAGTCTCATAAACTTGTGTGGTGGTGACTGACGTTAACTGTAGATCATGTTGGCATATTCAGTCTCGCCTGTCAACAGTAATGGAGAAGAGGACTTTAATCGATATCTGTTGTGTGTGCTTGTGTGTCTATGTCTGTTTATGCATGCATAAAAACAAAAAGTGTCTGAGTGAGGCAGAGGAGAGAACCTGCTGTACACTTCTCACAAAGCTGTATACGTTTGTGTGTCACTATGAGCACAGATTGATGCAATGGAGTAAGGGCTATACAAATGTCATATGCTTTTTGCATCTTCCTTATGACAACAACTCCACTGGAGTCACATTGGAGTAAATCTGTAGGAGCAGCAGAAGCGCAGCTCATAGCTCACTGTCTCTACTCAAATTTTAGTTGACTCTACTCTGGATGTGTCTTCTTGTAGCAAGCTGTTTGCATTCAGCTTCTTGCTGAATATATGTGCATCAATAGCACATTTAAAATGTGTAATAGGAATGAGTAACTGAGGAATAATATCTTTTACCGGAATTTTAGTTATGGTATAATCCTCAGGGCTGGAGGGAATGATCATTATTGCATCATAATTCTCAATTTCATTGTTTATATTCGAGAAATTAACATGGTGTATTTTTATTTTATTTTATTATATTATCAGACCAAAGAAAGATTTTTTCTGAAATCTGTAGAATACGATTTGTAGGCGGGTAATTTCTGCAGCACTGCGATACTTAATTCAGAATGAAATTTAGCCTTTAAAAATGATTGCACGTCATGTAATTTGGATATTGGATATTTGGATATCTTGGGATTTAAAAAAAATCTGTGTTGTCATTGTTCAGCCCTACCTGGAATGTGCTTTGTTGTATTTCAAAGCACATCCAAAGT
Organism: Serranus cabrilla; assembly: GCA_903364295.1. Lineage (NCBI taxonomy): Eukaryota > Metazoa > Chordata > Actinopteri > Perciformes > Serranidae > Serranus > Serranus cabrilla. Next base: position 144,932 of record CAFUXE010000897.1, on the reverse strand, counting down.
ATTAAGTATTTATACTCTTTATGTAGAGTTTTAGAAGTGGCATGGTGAACAGATTCTTATTTTACTCTGTTACTGTTTTTCAGTCCCATGAATTGATGTTCATTTACTCTTTGTTGTATTGCATTTTTTAAATCCATCCTATATTATTACTAATAGAATTTAGAAATCGAATTAGTTTGACCATTTTATTCCTTTCATGCTGTTTCATTATATAATTACAGACATTACATCGAGGACCAAATTAATCCAGTATGAGCTAGACACATAAATATCCCTCTTCTACATGGTGGGGTCACACACCCCTTTGGTGTCCTGTGAGAGCAGATTCTTCTCTGCCCCACAAGGAGTCTTACTGCTGTTTCACAATACCTTTGTTTTTAAGTGTTTGCTTAAAGAAAGGATGCTGTGTGACTGTCGGTGAGTGTTAAAAAAGGGACAGGAGGTAAAGAAAATGTCTTTGAAAACAGTATGCATCTTAATACACAAATCATAGTGCATGCTGGATCCCAGTCCAATAGTTTCATAACCTGTTAAAAAAAATGTGAGTTTTATTATTTTAAAGAAGAGAAGGACTAACGGGAGCGATTTTAGATGAGAATCTAGTGGACAGATAACTGGGGAGACAAAGCGGGACATCACTGCAGTGATGCGTCTGACATGTTGAAAAGGCAGGTTGGCAGTGACATGCAAAAAAACAGAAGAAGCATATATTTGATGAAAAGCACACAAGGGATATTGGCATGTGATGTGTCAGTATGGTGACATGGGTTCAGACACGCCTACAGCAGTTACACTTGAGTGCTGGTCTGTGACAGCAGTGGATAGGTGATACCATCTGAGCTTTTACTGCTTTGTGACAGGACCTGATATTGTCAGTCGATGGCAGTTTCCAAAAGAGACTGATACAAGTTAAAAAATAAATTTTTGTTTAGTCATCCAAACTGAGATGACAGATGAGAAAAACCATAAACAAAACAAAATAAATCCCTTTGGATCAAGTTGTGTGAGTTGAGAAGACCATTTTCCACATAATTGAACAATAATTAATAATCAAATCATTACACTCTTAGGATTAAGGATGGGTCACTGCCCATCACCAGTGGCTGACAGTCATCAACCAGTGAGCCCCACATGAAAAGCCCCGTGTCACTTCCACTTTGACAATTGTGCTACTATAATGCATAAAGTTGGCCGTTTGCTGTCTAGTGTTGTGGTTGATTGATGCTTTTTTTTTTTTTGCGGGTTAGGGGAGTGCACAATAAAAAAAAACCTGACACTGGTGAGTAGGTGCAGATTGGCTGTGAGTGGACTTACAACTGCAAAATATAAAAACAATAATCAATAATATCCAACATGTATACATATAGAAAGTACTAAAGAAAGTATATAAACGAAGACTACATCACCCTACCCTACACCGGATATAATTAGTAAAAAGCAGACCCAAAAAAGCTTGATCATTGTTGACAGTATAGATGCTGTGCAACAATAAAGTATGTTGCAAATAAATGAGAAACAGTCAAATGACTAATGACTATTCAAAGCCTTCTTCCAGTATTTTATAGCATGCTGGTATTGGGGGTATAGTTTAACTTTGAACATCGAAAGTTTTAACAAATAATGAGTTTCTGTTTGAAAATGCAATCTATTAAATGAACTGTGGCATTGCTACACAAATGGGCAGGTCCTGTGCTGAATAGTGAGTGTGTCATTGTTCTCAGTAAGGGTAGAGGAAATTTATATGATCAAAAAAGCTTTAACCAACAGGCCCTACTGGCCAATTTGAAAATTTCAGCAAGTTTCCTTGGCAACCATCTAGGGTGCACTGCTCCTTGGCACACCCTGAGAGTAACCGGCTGATGATATGCAAATTTAAGGAAACAGAAACTTACGTGAAAAAGAGAGGCTGAGAGGCAGGATAAGTAAAAACACTACCTTTTTAAAAGAGAAATGTTTACTGTAAGTTTACAGTGTGTTTACTGACTGCAGACAGCAGTGTGCCGCACCTGTCTGATGTGGTTGTTAAGATCCAGAATAGTCCTCTGTCGTGACGCTCTGGTCCCACACGAGAGTATGCAGACAAGTAGAGTGTAGATTTAAAATGCAGTGTGTGTAAGAGAGACTGAGGCAGACAGAGAGTTTGGCATGGAGGAAGTGGCAGAGAAGGCTGCTGAAGAATATCTTTGTGGTGACACTTGTTTCTAAGTACTTACATATGTTGGTGTGTGTGTTGTGCACTGTGCATTATGTGTGCATATTGGTAGTCATAAAGGTCTCCTATTCTCTGCTAATATTCCAGCCCCATGTCTGTAAAACAATGTCAGTATATAGTGCTTTCTCAGGAGTGCTGCTGCAAGAACTGAATCCAATTAGTTCCTTCTATGTTGTGTTCCTATGTATGTATGCATTTAAGTTAGTTACAGATAGTCATTACTGTAGTAATACTAGCAATGTATTCCCGTATAGATATCCATCAGATGCAGCACCCGAGATTCACAGGAATTCAGAGTTTAAGAAAGTTTTGTGGTCATTTGGTGCTAGTGTGGGGGAACTTGCAGTACAAACGAGACCAAATGCTGAATGTGAAGTGGCTGCCAGTGACCACTGACCGGAGATTACAGCCTGCTAGCTCTTTACAGATTCAGGTCCAGGGTTCTCTGCAGATGAAAGATAAGGTTCCTCTGAGTCTCAGCATTTAAAGCTGCTCAATTTGAAGCTAGAACTACAGATCTATAATCTCTCCCTCTCTTCCTGGCTCAAAGTGTCACTAATACACTTCCTCTGTTCCTGTCTCTCTCTCTTGTTCTCTATTTCTTCCTCTTTCTCAAAATGCACACCCTCTGTCCCAATGAAGCCAGACAGATAACCCTCGGCTGTTGTGAATCATAGGCACTTGCGGTAAATTGTAAAGGACTGGAGCTTACCGGCTGCTTAATTAAATACAACATTTGCCTGCAGATAGAACATGTAGCATGCAACTCTAAGAGTGGAGACACATGCTGCACCTTCTGCCACTTTTGTTTGTTAAGTTTCATGAGGTTGTGATTATCTTGGAGGTCAAGAAAGGTCACTTATACAGTTAAGTCAAATAAGGCATGTGTAAAGGGGAGATTTGTACCCATTTTCATTCTTGTATCTTGAAGTCAGAGCTCAAGCGGTACTGATGATTTCCTGTGTTCTTCTAGTTTCATATAATTACAAAAGCTTCACTATCATTTAGACTAAGCCCGCTGCAGCCACGCCAAGATAAAAAGTCGTCTGGGAGCACTGGGCCTCAGAGGGGTTTAATATTGTCCATGGGACAGATCTTCAAGCTCTGGGGTACCCTAAGAGAGAGAGAGACTACGAAATATATTGAATTATTTTTTAATTATTTCTCCTCCCGTGGGGGCATTGCTGAAATGCGCTCCGTCTCTCTGATTGATAGTGACGTCATTTATTTGTTGGTCATTGTTTTTATCATTGAGAGATTCATGTTATTTTGCTGCTAAAGAACTCAGAAGACTACTCACACACATCTTAGTTTTCCGATCTGCTTTCCCTGACAACGTGCCACTTCAACACAAATTAAACTCAACTATTCGTATCAAATGGACAGCATGAATCACGCACCATTGTCCATAATTAGGGAAAGTCCAACCTCAGCATTTTCTGTGTGAATAGAGTGTGTAGTGTGTGTTCACGCGGTGTCTTTCAAGGTGTCTGAATCTTGATGGTAGCCCATTAATCCGAGTTAATTGAATCAATGCTGTTTTCCCCTCCTTGTCTCAGGGGTATAGTATGGTAATAGTTCAGATGTAAACCCTTGGGTGGTGTGTTCATTTGATGCTATGGGATTTGGAGATTGACTCGGAAGTCTACTGTGTATAGACTTGCAGTTAGTTTGCTATAGCCAGTAGGGCTTAAGATTAAAGAGAGAGGCTTGTTCATAGTATTTAACTGATAATACCCTATATCTAACAGATGTGTGTTAACTGTTGAGAATGAGCTCAGCTGTAATATGTGATTACATAAAGGGGTCAGACTTTCTCATTTTACAGGAAATGCGTGTGGGTGCCGACTTTGATAGACACAAATGGAGACATGCTGTGTTTATATTGGTTTGTCCGTAGCCAGATGTGTCCTCATGACTTGTTCATTTGTAACCGCAATGTTTTATGGTTGACTTGCTGCATGCAGGAATGAGAACATCTGAACATATTTCACTGATGCAAGAAGGATACTGACTGGGACATTTTACTTGTAACAGTTTTTTTTATGCTGAATTAAGTCTCCTCTGATATCTAATGCCAAATTTGACTTTAACAGTAACCCAAATAACCATTCGTTAAAACCAAGGTATGAAAAGACCATCTCTGAACACACAACATGTCCGACCTTGAAGCAGATGGGCCACAGCAGCAGAAGACCACACTGCCCCTTTATTAGGTACACCTTGCTGGTGAATAAAGTGGTCGGTGAGAGTATGTGCTACTTAGAAAGTAGCAGCAGAAAAAGTAGCTCTTGCCTTTTCAGCACTTGCTTGAAAAAAATGAAATGCAAATGATAGCATTTTGGCAGTGATCCATTGCTCAGCTTTTTAGCATATAGCTAACAAGGCTAAACAGAGAGGAAAGGACTTGTGTAAGATATTGGCAAACCATACTATAGCGACTGTGTCTGCATTCTACACACCATTAAACACCTAACAAGTCTGAGTTTGGGGTGGTGTAGCTTTTAATTACACCGCCCCAAACTGTGACTGATTTCCATTCTCCATTGTAATTTGTCACTTTATGTAACAAACTCTCTTTGTGAGACAGTGACTGTTTTGCCACTTCACACACTTGTCATGACAAATTTTCATCAGCATAACCTCAAGGTTACAGAAAATGTTCTCTGCCCAATACTCACTGTCAGCAGTCATATTATTAGAGGAGACATGTTAAGCTCATTTTCACGTTCATACTTGTATTTTGGAGTCCTTCTTTGGTAGCGTGCTTTAAAGATGCTGTACATGACTTTCAGAACATCTATATAGCAGCAACAAATATTTACTATATAAAGATTTAGTGGTGTAATGTCACCCTGACAGTGTTTTGTTCTTTGTTGTGGTAGCTGGTCTGGCAGTGCGTTAAAAAGTGACACCAATGGGTCCAGACCAAGTGTCCTTATTTGACAATTTGTAAATGAGAACGAGAGCTGTGTGGGGGCAATCCCACATGGCTCTCTTTCTCAAAAGTGAGTTTAACAATGATCCCATTAAAGAAAAGTAATGCCTTCATTTAAGGTTCAACTCAGTACAAAACATTATGTAACCACTCTGTAATAACGCAGCAGGATATCTTGAGCATCGATTAATGCTGTTGCTGATGAATATGCTCCTCAATCCTTTCTCTTGTGTGCATTGTCGCGACACATTTTTCTGATGTGAAATTGCATGCCAGGTGCCCTGTATTACAGTGGATGTAATGTGAAGCCTGATGCCACTGATGTCATGTTTAATATCACATGGTGTTTGTCTTCTGCTCCACTCTGGTGCTCGCCTGACAAGAGCGTAAGATGAGCTCTCCCTGGCTTTAAGGTGCTGAAATGCTGTTTAATTAATTGCTGTCTGAACTTGGTCACAGCGTTTTTTAAGATCCAGAAAAGGCATGTTGACTATTTGATTACTAAATCTCTTTCGAATTACCTTTGGACTGAAAGACTTCTTTAACCTTTAGAACAAGTTGTACATTTAGAAACAGGCCAAGATTGTGGAATGCAGCATAGCAGAAAGAGACAGAAAGAGACAGGGAAGCAGGGGTAAACAGACTCAGTAAGGGGGAGGTATGAAGAGACAGCGAGTAAGTCATTTACATGTCAGGCACCAACATGTGCTACCTTTTGCTGCTCATCTATTATAAATTGCTTCTTTAACTGTGCCATGAAATATGTAGGGCTAAAGGATGAAACTGTATTAGTTTATATCCCTGCTGGTGAGTCTGCTCCTGCAGGATCTTCAAATTGAGACAAAGAAACTTATGCACCTGCTATCATCTTGGATTCTGGCCAAACAGAAGAAAACTCAAAGAGCAGAGAGCCAGGGGAGGATACTAGGAAAAGACAAACGCGGTTCATTTAGTCTGTCAGTCAAATAAAGCCAAGCTTTTGCATAGTTGAGTGCAGGCACAAAGAGTATGCATATGCACTATACAGTAGTATCTGGTGGCAGAAAACTCCTGTTAAATTCATCCACCACAGGAACCAGTTTACAAGCGACTAAGATTGTTTACGGTACTGATACTTTGATATTTTTTTAACCAAGTGTACCAAGATACAGTCTCTGTTATTTATGCATTCAATAGTTTCAAAAGTACCAAAAACGGATGTAAAGATGAAACAATACAGAAGAAAATCAACTGGTCCGCAACCTGTGGCTGTACAGGATGTGGATGTCAGAACAGCCAGCAAGTGACCTATTACTTTTATTCAAGAAGTGAGCTACAGTTAGCCATGACAAGTCCAGAACCAATGTTAGCTGAAAAAGAAAATAGTCGTCCCTAAGTTTTTTTGTTGTTGATGTTGGTGTGGTATCGTAAGATGTTTTTTAAACTAGTATTGTTTTCAAACTTTAAAATTCTAGCATTGTGACAACCTTACAAGGGACGCTTGTTAGTTTCCTAGTGATCTGTGTTATCCCTTTAGGGCATTGGTTAGGACTCTTTGCTCTCCCCACATCCAGTAGGAGGTTCAGCACTGTTAATTAGTGCATATGTCATCTGGGCAGTGACAGCCAGAGGTCTTGGGAGATGGAGACAGGGCTGTGTGAGAGTCATTACACTCCGTCATCTCAGCACTCCTCTCTTCTTTCACTTCACTTCACCACTACGCTTCACTCTCCTTTCTCTTCTCTGTCGATGCATCACTTCTTGCGAAAAGGCAACAACAATGTCTTGTCTCTTTCTATTGTGACTGGATGCCATCTGCGCCTTTAGAGATACTACAGTCATGTCCTGCTCCATGCATCATCCTTGCTTGCATAATCACAAACAAACACACACAAACAATACATCTTAATTAGTAAGGCACTTTTGGGCTGTGTTTTGAATTCAGATGTGGGATGATGTAATGTGTGTTTGTGTTTGTTTCCACTTAGTCAACCTGTTTGCACTTACTTGAACTTGTGTTCATGCTGGCTTGTATTTTTTATGTCCCACTCAAGCAAAACCACTCAACCCTTAGCCTTAACCTGTTAAAAGTTGTAGTGCAATGCATTTATCCTCATTCCTGTGGCTTTACAAAGCAACAGATAAGATACCAATTGTGTTCATTAATGTGTATACAGAACTTCAGGCCAGAATTGTTAGTTAGTGCAACTAACTTTTTTTTTTGCATAAGTGTGTGTCAACAGATTGTAACATTGTAAGAATCAATATATGTGTGGTTCTTTGATGCATAAATAAAGATAAACACCTTCAAAGCTAGTTAACTTTAACCTCCAAATGCCCAATGATCAGTCTAGCTTTAGGCAATCTAATATAGTGATTAATAGAAAACACGCAGCCTTCCTTCACGCTTCCTTTGTTCATGTTCCACAAGTGTGACCTACAGTTTGTCTCTCATCTCCTCCCTCAAGCCCCTGCTCTCCTGTCCAATCATCCTTCAGTTATGTCTCTAATTTAAGCAGACAAAAGATCAAGGCCTGGCCTTAGATTAAAGAGTGTGAAGACGACGGGGAGACGGAAGAGAAGAATGTTATACCCATGGGTATCTGATCTCAAACCAGTGTGTGAATGAGTCTGACACGGCGGGGCATTGATAAACACACAAGGCCACACTAGCTACACATGTGAACAAACAAGAACACAACCAACACATGCACTTTGGCAGAAGAACGTGAATCAGCATTTCTTGTGAGAAAAATTGCAGCTTAAGTGTGGTGACCAGCCGCGTCTCTGCAGTGAAGTGAAGCACCTCACTCGACTCTCTCTCCACTGAAACACGCTGCCTGCTGCAGTATCTTATTCTTCTACTCTAATATACTCTTATCTTGAAGTAAAAGAGCTCCTTCAGCTCTCCTTAACTTTCATTTTTCATTCTCTTCCAAGATCATTCTAGTGTCACAGGAGTGTCACAGTACTAAAGATGTAGGTCTCTGAAGCCTTCATAGACTTAGCAAAACTCAAGCTTCTTCTAGTATTTGTAAACATGTGTAAAAGGGACATTTAACCACAGAAAATAAAGTGCATATTGTCTATTTTCATTACCCTCTTGATACAGTGGATAATAATTTAGTGCATGAAATAACAAAAAGTAGTAAAAATGCCCATACCAGTTTCAAATTATCTTTTGTGTCTGATCAGTAGAGAATATTTTGTTAACCATCATGTTTGTGAGAGAAAGCAGAAAATCCTTTAACCTGAAGAATCAGCGAATTTCTCCCATCTTTGTATGAAATCTGACTGAAACATTTTATTGATTATCAAGGTAGTTGACAGTTCTGTTTTGACCAACTACTTGATTAGTTATTTGATAATTTAAGCTCTAAAAAAGTCAATCCATGGGATGTGTGCATTCATGGTGTTAATATGATAAAGATTAACACCAGACAACATTCGGTATGACGACCAACAAGGTATATACTGTATATAAGATCTCAGCATTTAAGTAAGTCTCCTATTGTGTCCGTGTTGTTTTTTTTCTTGCAGGTTGCTGTGACATTGTTATGCTCTGTAGCACAGGGTCAAGATGAGGGCTTTATAGTAGGAGAATGGAGATACACATGGCTGAACATGGCACGCTAGAGAGGAAGATTACTTACTGGCCATTTCACTGAGGATTTACCCAGTTTGACACACATGCAATTGTATTTACTCACATGGATTTAATGTATTTTCAGGGAGCACGCTGATGCCTCCTCTCCTGTCACCAAGAACTGTTATGTAGCAGCCGGGTGCAACTCCACTGCTGACTGCCTATTACATGATTAGGTTAAGAAAATTCATATATAAAAATGTCTTTCGGCCCAAACCAGATAATGAAGCTTTGAAGCTGATGCTGTTCAATGATAATCTATATTTTTAATTATTCAATAATTTATTTATGCACTGCTGGTGTGATGGTGTACACTGAGACTTGATTGAATAGAACCACCTGTATTATTTACACCTGTGCTTTACCTGCTTGGACATCTTGAAATGTCGGCCTGGACAGGTTCTTTTACCTCCTGTGTCGTCTTTCCTGGTGTTTTGAGTGGTTGTTTCTGTCACATGACAACCTTTAGCAGCTTAAAAAGTTTGACAGGTCACAGGGGGGATTGGCAAATAGTTGTGCATCAACAGAGCGCCCGATGCTCCCGAATTTCTTTGCATCTTTTCTACTGCCTTCCTCGTCTGCCATCGCGCTTATATGGTCAACAATGCATTTCATTCCTTTGTAGTCTCATTTTGTGTAACAGTTACATTTAATTTCTAATGCACAAAATAATTTTGAAAATATAATGTGATGTATTACAACATCAGTTAACAACGGCTTCGGTTATCAGTCTCTGAATAATGAGTTGCTCTGCCATCACTTGTGTTTGTCATCAATCAATAATGGTTTGACTCAATAAGCCAAGATAAATATAAGAATGACATCCTGAATTATCAATAGATGTTGTTAGCCGTCTTGTAATCCCACTTGACATTCAATGGCTTTTCCATATCAAGTGTAGGTAGTATGGAAATACGGTATAATCTGTACTCACCAGATGAAAGAAATTATGACTGTTTTGTCTGTTGTCTAAGTATTTTAATATCAAAGTCCCCCCAGTTTCTCAGAACCAGAGGAGTTGAGACTTATTTTGTGGAAATAAATCTCAATGACAATACATTTCCCACCACATATTCACTACAACCTAATGCTTTGCAGAGGTTGTTGGATTGTGTCCTCAAAACACAGTCCTTTGATAAACTAGCAGGCAGACACACAAACACGCACCAATAATAATAATTTCACACTATCCTTCTTGGGGTTAAAGCCACGTCTCACTATCTTGCTTTCTTTTTCTTTTTCTCTCTCTCTCTCTCTCTCTCTCTCTCTCTCTCTCTCATTCAGTCACTCCGTTTGTTTCTTCTGCACTCACGCTCTTTCTCTCATGCTTTGAATCTTATATCCAGCCTGGCTGGCTCTGCATTGCAGTTCAAAGGCACGACTTGGGGGAAAAAAGAGAGATTCATTCAGAGCCTTTATTTAGACCTCTGGGACACTTTGAGGAAAAACCCTTGTTTTCAATGGCACCAAAAGAACCCCAGCAAAACAGAAAAAGACCTGTCCATTCATTCGAATGTGAGTGTGTGCAGCACAGCAACAAAATAAAAGGAAATGGAGAACACTGAGACAAGCAGAGCAGAAACAAAAAGAAGGGAGATTTAAACCTCTTTTTATTAAGGAGACATGCCAACTACCTCAATGAGCACAAATCCTCTCTTTTTTTGACAACACCCTATGGAATGACGATCACTTTTTAACCTTTAGTCTTAATTCTGCTTTTACTGTATTATGAACACATTGGGTATGCCAGTCAAACACAATGTGCAGATTGTAAAGGGAAATTGTTGAGGCTGCAGTGCAATAGATCATGTACTGCTGCTGTAGTGTTTCCATTTCCAGAATCACTATTTACATGTAGAGGCCAGAAAAAATCACCCTCGGCTACAGTCCGTGGAGACGGAAATACTCTTCACTTCGTCTATCAGATTTTTTTATATTTATATAGAAATGTAAAGAGCCAGTTTTCAGTCAGGAAAAACTTTGTAACCTTCCAACTTCATTTGTTTTGTTACATAAACACCGATTGATGTGTACTTTTGAATTGCATTTGAGTTATTCTGGTGTATTCATCCCAGCATGGTTCTCATCATTTATATGTCACTCTTGGCTTGAACAGTGGGTTGCCTGGCCAGGTTTGTTTGGTCCCGAATCCATTAAAGATTCATCTTTAAAAGATTAATGGTTTGCTTTTTGTTGTTCTAGATATTAGAAAATCTTTGATCGAAGTGAACGAAATCATTAATTTTAAGACCAGGCCAAAATAACATCTAATTTTCAGAGTTAATGAGAACAGCACTGCTGCTACTGTATGCCCGGTGCACTGAGCCCATGGAGACTTTAATACACATTACCCCAATGCTCAGAATGAATCAACATTTTTCTTCAATGCAGCAAAAATGTTTGCCTGAAAATATTTTTTAAACATAAAAAAGGCACAAGAGTCACTTAGTATGTGCCAGATAGGATTCAATATGTTTTTTTTTTAGGTAATTATTGATCTTGTTGGTGATGTTGTGTCTCATGAATGAAATATGATACAAATAATGTTATAATATTTTTTATTGGCCTTAACCTTAGATTAAAAATGTTGGCCGTCCTTGAGGATTAGATATTTAGATATTTTTTTACATGAACTCCTTTTCATTGGAGCATGAGATGGATAGGCGGTTTAGTGCAGTGTCAGCAGTGATGCAGGCGTTGTACCGAACCATTGTGGGGAAGAAGGAGCTGAGCCAGAAGGCAAAGCTCTCGATTTACCGTTCCATATATGTTCCAACCTTCACCTGTGGTCATGAGCTTTAGGTAGTGACCGAAAGAATGAGATCGCGGATACAATCGGCAGAAATGAGCTCTTCCGTAGGGTGGCTGGGCTCAGCCTTAGAGATTGGGTAATGAGCTCGGACATCCGGAGGGAGCTCGGAATAGAGCCGCTGCTCCTTCGCGTCCAGAACACGGTGGAGGGATTACATCTCTCACCTGGCCTGGGAACGCCTCAGGGTCCTCCAGGAGGAGCTGGACATTGTGGCTGGGGAGCAGGATGCCTGGCTTAGCGTGCTGCCCCTGCAACCGGGCCCCGGAGAGCGGATCTAAGTGGATGGATGGGTGGATGGATGGATATTTTTTTAACAGAAGATGGACCTGTAGAACAACAATTCCTTTTTAGCTTGAGCAAGTTACTTGCTCTCAGTGCCAGTCGTGACAGATGGAGAGGTACACTGGCTGTCTTTAAGTATTGTGCCAGCTTTCAGATCATGTTGGTCAATTAGGGAGAATCATCACTGTTGAGTGACCAGAGGACACAGTGCCACAGAAAGATGTTTACCAAAAAACATTTAAATGCAAAGTCACAAATCAAATTCAAGGAAAGAAATTGGCCCTTTTGTCATGCTTAACTAACCAACTGAGGATCTAATTTATTCTAAAGCCAATGACCACATTTGTACAAATATGACATACTTCCCCTTCCTCAGTTACAGTTCCACTGACAAATAGGCCCATTTACAGTTACAAAGGGATGTGTTGTGTCAAACCAAACCTGTTGTTAATTGATAGTCTTAAGCAAACAAACTTCCTTGTTGTGGAGCCAGTAGCCAATATCTGGAGGTGATGAGAAAGTGTAGAAAAATTGACAGTACCATATTAATTATCCAACTGGCTTTTGTGTAAATGGAAGTCTGTGGGGGAGTTGTGACATGAGGACAGTTGGTGTGATTGTGCCAGTGTGTCTGCTATGAAGTTCTGCTGGTTAGCCTGAATTGTTGGTGTATAATAGATGTTCCAGTACATTGCAGCAATGACTCTTTTGGCCTCATGTGGAGAGAGACTGTAGATTAAGTTGTCAGTGTAAATCCAAACGGCGATCTTGACCCCTTCACATTCCCCCCAATTTGATAGAGAATTGGTGGCAGGGTGCAGGAGGGTCTTTAGGGGGCAATTGCAGGTCAATAGTAACCAGAATGCAAAGGAGTTAAATATACCCATGTTGCAGTTTGATCTTGACCAAAGTTTAAACTTACAGCTTTAGGTGCATGTACTACAAAATTCAGCCAGTGTAGAAACATAAACAAAGCTGACGGATCATTTGAAGACAAGGCCCAAGCTCTCTGTGGGATAGAGGAGATGAGAGGACAGGGCCCTTTCATCTCCAGCAAACCAGTGAGCTTTGAAAATACAGACAATCTAAATCTTGTACTCCTGTATGTTTTTCATTTTCAGCAGTAGCAGAGACTAACCAGAGACTGCCTGTGTGTAATGAATAAACAATTTCACATAAAGTTGAGTCAGTTCTTTATGGAAACTCAGACTAACAAAAAGGGAGTCCAAAAACTTAATTTAAACAACTAATTAATTCAATGTATAAATAGGATAGGGTGTGGAGATTTGGAAGGAGCATTTGATGCACCAGATGGTTTGTTACACAGAAACATCTGAGAAGCTGTCATTGAAAAGCTGTTTGGAAAAGGGCAGGCACTTTCAAAATATATTTGGCATCCATCCATTAAGCCATCCATCCCTTGAATGTTCTAGGTCTCTGGTTTGTGGTCATAAAGTTTCATGAGGGTGTGATTATCCTAGAGGTCACAGCAGGTGATTTTTATTTCAGTGAGGTCAAGTTCCACTGCACTAAAATGCTACTCAATGGAGACTAACAGCACCACAGATTCATAGAATTTGGCTTCTTGAATCCACAAGAGTCTCAGCTTTCCAGTCATACCCAATTAATGCTATTCCAAGACTGTTAAGTGACCCTATATGCTGAAATACAATAAAATAGATGACAGCAAATAATACACATGTACTGCTTGAAAAAAAACTGCATGCGTTTTGCCCTTAACTGCATGGATGGGAGTAGCATAACGTTGTCTGCAAAAGGGGAGACTGGTGGGTTCCCCTGTCATTCAGATGTGATGAGGTCAGAGGTCAAGGGACCCCTTTGAAAATAGGTATGACAGGTTTTCCCCATGCCAAAATTTTACCTAACTTTAGTGTCATTTTACCCACTTCTAAACATGACATCATGACATGGCTGGTACCAGTGGATTCTGCAGGTGTTATAAAAATACCAGTATCATTCATCTCTGCTGGGCTTGCTGGCTGGCCAGTGGCTCATTGACTCGTAGCACCGTCAGCTGATTTATTATCAGGCTTAGAAACTAGATAAAGCATGTGTGCCCTGGGTAAGTGAACCTTGCTACACTGTGCAGCACATGTTCACCACATACAAATAGTACCTTTTATAAAGCGGTGTTAATTGAGAAAACCTGGGTAAATGTTGAATCATTCAAGTATAATTGTGTAATGTGACTACCTCCTCTTGATTTTAAAATTGTAGATGTGCTGCTCCTAAATACAGTAATTACAGTCATTGGTTTAGTATTAAGCACCAGTGTAGATCTTTCTGAAACTGTAATTAGGGTTATGCCCTTAAATGAAAGTTTTACTGCTGATGCTACATTGATAACCAAAACAGTGTCAGCACTGTACAACAAGGTGGGAAGAGGTGCTGGCAGGACGAAGACGTGATGCAGTGGACAGGTGTGCAGCATGCTTTATGAGGTGTGTGGTGTCGGGGGAACTTTCTAACGTCAGTTGTTTCTTGGACCTGGATTGAAGCAAACTAAATTCACACACAAAAAAGGCAAGGAAACAGCCACACTGATTAACAAGGACAAGCGATTCACACAGACTCAAAGACCCTCAATTACATGAACGTACATCTTGTGCTGGCACCTTGAGAACTAAAATCAAGGTTATTTTGCAGAACAGAGCTACTACAAATGTGGCTGATAAGAAAAATGGAAAGTCACCCTATAGAGTTTGGCCGCTTTCCCAGTTTTAGATGTGTGCTTGAAAATGTGGCCCACACATACATCCTATATGATGGAGTTACATTGAAAGTTGAAAGAGGATCCAAAACATATACTAAAGGAGATTCAAATTTATAAATAAAAAAACAGCAAAGAAACAACAGTTAAATAAATAACATGTCTCCTACACTTACGTAAATAATGCCTGATCAACAGTGTCTGATTCACTGTGTAACTGATGAAGAACAAGCCCCCTGGACTGACTGTGTGTCACACTGACATAACAGCACTGGCCCCTAAATGATATTTTCCTGCATGTTAATTTTTTTGTATTTTGTTTCCTGACTCCTTTGTGTTTTTTTGTGTCTTCACTATAAAAATACTGAATCCTCTGCATACTGTTATAACAGTGCATGGACACGAATCCTGCAGATAATAGGTTTTGTTCATAGCCTGTAGTAAAAGGAAGTTGATGATTCATCTCAAGGAGCTTTAAAGAAAAAAATCTGTCACAGCTTACTCTTTTTTGCATGTACAGTGTGTATTAGTTTTCACTTTCTCTAATTACTTAGTCACTCTTGAAAGTGACTTTGCTAGCTCTGAATGTTTTTAATGGAGTCTAACTTCTGAGTCCTACACAAACTAATAACATACAAGGACATTTAGCCATGAGTGAACTTGTTTTGTCATGTCTTTTGTAATTGAGCTGAACTTTTAAAGGGTCAACCTCTAGCAATTAACTTGTGCCGAACACAGTTAGAAATTGGTTCTTCTTCTTCTTAAAAACATAACCATACCAGATATTCAGTCCTGAATAACTATTCAACTTTAAAGATACAGATGTGTTTTTATTTTTGTCCGTGCTTGTGTGTCTTTGTGTTCGTTCACTGCTGTGTGGCTGTGTGTTGATGGTAAGAACTCCCTGTTTTGACAAGACCGTCCCAAGTGGCCTTCTTAATCTTAAGCCTTCAGTCTCTCCAACCCTCTGTCGTCTCTCAGTGTAATGAAAAAGACAACTTATCTCAAGTGAAGATGCAGCTTTTCAAAGCTTTTTTTGTTAAGTTAGTTTTGTTACATTTTGTGAAAAACATCTTCCTTTGTCAACATCTTCAAGCACACAGAGAAAGTACATTACAAAGGTAGACGGCTGAGAGTTGGGGTTTGGAGATGTTGCAGCATGTTTAAACACAAAGATTTAAATCTTTATTTTTGTGCATTATCCTGAACACTGATTTGGTGGAGTGACTTCACTACTCTACCTGTAGTGTTGAAAGGCAAATAGTAGTCTTTTATATTATAACAACACAGGCTAAACTTGAAATGGGCCACAGTAACAGTTACAGTGAGTAGCTGCTTAAATGGTTCAAAAAAGCTTGGGTCAGAATTAGTCATATATAGATGTGTTATGAATAATGAGCGAATAGTAATTAATCCAGTAGGATGCTTGGAGTGTTCAGTTTTGGTCTTTTCCTACATGACACAATCACCAGAGCGACTGAAGTTGTTTTAATGTTTGGAGTCCAGTGCTCCATTCTCTTATGACTTGGCTTTGTTGTAGATTTATTTTAGTTTGACTTTTCAGAATGGTTGGATAAACAATATTTTACATACCTGCTGGATACCAAAACTTTTTTTCCATTTGAAAAAACTGTATACGGACAGTTTTCTAAAATACCCTGCAGAGCTACTAGAACTTTAACCCAGTCAAATAACACAATGTGCTGGCTCTGTAAACTCCATCATTATCTACTGCCTGTCTGAAGGAGGAAACCGTTGATCATCTACTGCCTTTTTTATCAATAACATTGATCATATCAAGGGTAAATAACAAGGGTATTTTTTCTTTCCCTTGAGTTGCTTTAGGCTGACACAAATGATCTTGGATGCCATGCTTAACAAGGGTTGTTCATCTAGTCTTTGTGACATTACCCCTATAAGACTGTTAAGAGAGGTAATGGAGGTTGTTGGGCCTCATCTCCACTCTAATCTGCAATAAAAGCTCCCCTCCTCTGGATGTGTTCCAGAAATTCTGCAGGAGGGATGCTGTCTTTATCCCACAGAGAAACAACGTGTTCTCATTTAAATGGAAACTCAACAAAGCAGTATCAGAACAACTTAAAACACAGCAATACTATGACTTAGGTGAATATTCTTCAGTGCTATTGGTGTAAAATTACATTTGTTCAGTCATCCTTTTTTGTCCATGAATATTTCAGAAGTCAGAATTCAATCTATTTTTAATAAAGTGAGAATTCTGCATGCTGTTGTGTATTTGCACCTATAGCTACGCTAATGCTTTTCCTTTTTTTTAACAGTCAGATTTGTTAATGGCAGCAGAGATGTTACAGTCAGATCTGCCTGTGTGCATCTGCATGTGGACATTTAGTTGTGCTGTATTGCTGTGATAAGATATGATTTCTCAACAGATGTGTCTGAGTGTCAGAAACACAGTGATGCAGAACAGGATAGAGTTGAGGTGCTGAATCGATATTGCAGGCAGCAGTGATTGATTTATTACTTGTGGGTTTTGCACACTCCCTCTCACTCACTCTCTCTTTCTCTCTCAGGCTCCACAATGTGGTAGCTCGAAGGAAGTGCTTTGCCAAGCCATAATAACGCTAGTCCTTTTTACACTCAGGACAAAGTGGAAAAAAAGCATGTTTCAAGTGTTGAATTTAGCATTTTATACCCAGTATGTCCAGTTCAATTAACAGTGAACCAACCTTTATGTTATTTCTGTATATCAGTAATTTATAGAAAAGAGACCATCAAGGTTATATCACAGTCTATGTATTACATATACCTTTGTTTATTATTTACCTGAGCTGATTTTTTTTCACCTTTCCCCTCAGGGCATCCATATTGTACCTGTGAACTGTTTCAATTTTGACTAGAGACAGAGCTACTGCAGCCTCTTGTGTAGCAGTTACACATTGCCCAGCTTAATTTTCAGAGCATGAATAATGCACACTCGCATGTAGACTCGAATTTATGCTGCTTAAAAAATGGCTGTCAGAGGAGAGTTCTTTTTCTTATATTAATGTTTTGTTTACTTTAATATTATAACTAGCTCTGGCTTCAGGATGACCTTTTGCGAAATGTAATGGATAATGGTGAAATGCTACCATACCTATGTGAATTGCTTATTATAATAAAAGGCCTTGCTTCTCCCCTGGGCATGACAATGGAAGTTCAATACATTCCTCTGTAATGAAAGAAGTCTTATTTAATATTCTAGCACATTTTTCAGCACCTAAATGTTGTATTTATGTGACTCAGTAAAATATCAATCTTCAGTCCCTTGGTTTTACTTAACTGAAGTGCAATATGTGATATTTAGACAAATGACATATGCTTAACCTTCTGCCCTCTTTTCTCTTGTCTTTGCAGAAATGTATGAAATTCAACGTGGATGCTCCTATCTGGCGGTCCAAGCAGCGGATCCTGTGTAATCTGAACCAGAGCCTGAAGGATGTACTTAACTATGGCCTATTCCAGCCGGCCTACAACGGCAAGGCTGGCAAATTCCTGGATGAGGAGAGACAGCTGAGGGAATACCCCTTCCCATCCATCGCTCCTGTTCCTTACCTGGAGGTAGGTATGGATCATGTGTATGTATGAGGCTTTAAGGAGTGTAGCAGCAGGAGAGAGCAAGAGGTGGATAGGAGGTGATACATGCTGCTACAACATATATAATCTCTGTGTGTATCCTACCATCCTCCAAAAAAATAGGTTATGTTGACCGAGGGAAAGAGGCAGAAGAGGGAGCACATTGCAGCGCCTGTACCATGTGTGGCATGCTTTCTCTGGTTGGGTTACAGAAGTCATGCATAGCTAAACCTGTCTCTACAGAAAAATCTGGCTGCACACATTATTATTCTGCTTTAGGAGAAAAAGTGCTTGGGCATGTTCGTATTTCTTTAGACCAATTGCAATTGTTTTAGGTGGCTTAGTCAAGGAGGCAGTGACAGGGCACCTGTTGCAGCGGAGAGGGCGCTCTCACTGCTTGAGAGATTAGTAGCATTAGTATATATAGTAACATAGAAGTAGGAGTGAACTACCTATGTCAAATGACTATATAACAACCAGGTTAGGGTATACTGCCCCCCCTAATTCAACAACTATTTCAAAGCAACCTTTCATGTCTACTATAATGATCCCTGAGCTCAGTTTCTTCTTGTCGACTTAACACACAAAATACTAGCAACTATAGGCTTTTTGAAGTTTATGTATGAGTGTGTATATCGCAGGCACACACATGCAGGCTCACCCGGTATGTTGGTGTGTGTATGTGCTTCATTGTGCATGCAGTGCATGTTTTCTTCTGTCATGATGTGTCAGTCAAACCTAGCAGCAATAATACCACACTCAGTGACAGTGTGGTCTCTACAGCGGCTGTCATCTCTTGGAGATAATTGTTGTGCTTGTCCATCATGGTTTTTGATCTGAGAGATGTGCAGGCGTATAAAGATGTGTTACTTTACAAACAGTGGTGTAAAGATTCCCGTGGTTTGTTGACTGTCCCTCTCTCCTCCCTGTCTCCTCTCCTCTCCTCTCCTCTCCTCTCCTCTCCTTTGATTCACTGTTTTAGTTAAAAGTTATGCTCTTGCAAAAGTCAATAGACAAATGTAGACCTTCGAAAAATGTCTGTCTGGAGGATCTTTACATGGTTTAGCCAGCTTGAAGATTGTAATAGATGTTTCTTAACAAATTTAATTTAGAGTTGATTCAGATGTGTTCTTAACAACTGACCTTTAGAAAAAAAGATGTTTGATAACATTGACACACAACAGGCTCAGGTAACTGCAGTGAGGAATAACATCAGCCATTTACACTGTCACCTTCTTTGAGGTTAGATTTCAAATGGGTTTAAATCAACATTCATTTTCATACGTTTCACGGTTTATTTCCAACTTCAACTAGATAATCACTTAACAGTGAGACGGTAACAAATGTGTAGAATATCATGCAAAGTCAACATTAAGTAGGGCATGCAGCTTTCTTCTAGAACTCACTTTAACTCTTTATACTCTACTGGGGAAATGTCATGATGTTATAGGATAGCAGATGAGTGGTAGATGACAAAAAATCAGGTTGTTTATTAGGTCATTTTGTGGTATCTGGCTGTGTACAAACTTTCCAAGGGAGCATCAAGGGGTTATAGTATGGTGGACAAATCATCATTTTTTCAGTCGGCGGCTTACATAGCTGTGATGTGAAAAACAGTGTAAAACAAACTGCAACTCCTCAACTGGCCACTTGAGGCTATCTCCAAAAAAACTCTATTTAATTTTATAAAAACTATTTAATACATTCAGTAGTAACGAGTGATAATGCAAGACAGGATTGGCATGGGCTAGCTGCTTAGCATGCTCATTTCAGTAGCTATTGCTGCAAAACAATACATAGACAGGTCTGTGTTTGGACTTGCAGAGGCTTACAATCTGCCTGAATGGGATCACTGTGTGTTTGTGTGTGTGTCTGCTACTACTCTGTCGGAGCACTGTGTGTGTCATTGATTGACCAGCAGTTATTCCCTGAGGCTTGTGGTGTGTAGAGATGATTGACAGGTTTGGATTAGCGGCTCAAAACCTCTCTGCTCTGTCGTGGATTTGCTCTGGTGGTGAACACTACACATTGGCGGGGAAACAGACGTGCACACACACTCACATGAATGCTTGCATCTAGGTGCATACACACACCCACATAAAACTGAAATGCATTGCGAGTCCTGGGCAGAGAAAGTTACACATTTTCAAAGCTATTACAGACTGTCAGTGTGTTCAGTGAAACCTGTCTATTAAAAAAGCATCTTGCAACAGGCCTAATGAATGAACTGGCTTTTGACAAGTTGGGAAAGTAAATGCAGCTTGCTTGTTGTAGTTAAAGAACTCATATGTTCCAGATTTTAAATATCCCATCTCGGTCCGCTGTGCTCACATAGCTAGCTGATCATATTGATGTTGAGATTTTCAGCTTTACAATGTGTATTGTCAAAATTTTAAATTGCAGATTTTTTTTTGCCACAACATTTTTTCTACCTTCTCATTACTAAGGCTTTGTATAATCCAATCAGTGTCTTGTCATCAGAGTTCAGTGTTATTTTACTTCTATTAACTACTTGGCATACTAAATTGATATTTGCAGTTGTATAAACATTTTAACTGAGAGTGGGGAAAAACACTTATCTTTATTAAATGAACCTACTTGTCCACAGTGTCCCTCCTGCACATTTATTCAGTTGAAATTGGAAACCTTTTTTTGTTTGTTTTGCAATTAATATTTTATACTCAAGCTTCAAGGAGCAGTAGATGGATTTTCAAGCAATATGTAATATGTGGAAAAGATGACAAATAGGAATGCAGGAAAAAGATGACAGCCATATACAGGCAGATATTTGGTTCCCTAATGTCATTGCATGGTTATTAAATAAGTCAACATTTCTGTCTCTCCTCTTTCTCTCTCTCACATGGTCTCTCATAGGACGTGCCAATATTTGATAAAAAATTCTTAGACATATTTTGGTCTGAGGAGCTGATGCTGTGTGACAAATTCATCTGGATTGACTTTGATAATTATCATTATTGGTTTTTTTGTGTGTAGTGTTTTTGAGAAGCCATCGAACCACAAACAAACAGAAAGGGTAAAACCTGCTTAGTCTCTTATGTTTGTTCTTGTTTTGTTTCAGTTCCGCTATAAAAGACGTGTCTACACCCAGACTCACCTGGATGAAAAGCAGCTGTCTAAGCTCCACACCAAGGTAAGACCAAACGACTTTGCACTCTCATCCTGACATCTGAAGAGCTTACGCTTTGTGCAACCTTCTAAACGGAATGAATGACACATTTGCAGAACAAAGGAGTTTGGTCAAAGCTTGGATAGCACGGAGACCAAGTGGTTACAGCAAGTGCAGGGAGGCTCCGGCTAAGTTTTGTACTTTTGTAATCTTTATAAGACGCTTGGAAGGAGGACGCCAGTAACAGCTCAACTATGTGCTTGTTGCCCATTCCAGCGTAATTAAAGTTCTGTTTATAGGCCACACGGAGCCCAAAGAGTTTTGCATAACGGCAATGTAAGTGTGAAAATGTCTGTTTTGGCTGCAATACCACATTATAATAATCAGGTAGAGATTAAGGTAATTGTGGTTTGACTTATCATCATGTATCATCTCAATCCTGTGTTATTGCTTGTCAAAATACTCCTAAGGTAGCACTGTCATTTTCTTCATGTTAGCCTACTATGGTAAAAGAGGCTGCTTATTCTCATTCTATGTTTGTACTTATACCTATGACAAGTAATGCACTATTGCCAAAAGTATTCACTCACCCATCCAAATAATTGAAATTTCCAATCACTTCCATGATCTCAGGTGTATAAAATCAAGCAGCTTGGCATGCAGACTTTCTACAAACATTTGTGGAAGAAAGGGTCACTCTCAGGCTCTCAGTGAATTCCAGCATGGGATTGTGATAGGATACCACCTGTGCGACAAGTTAAGCTTCGCATTTAGTTTAAGACATACTGGACATTTAAGAAAAGGCTAAAGCAAATTCGAAATAAATTAAATAATATTGATCCATTAAGTCTGTATGAAATTTGGTCTCAGATCAGGTTAATAATATAACAAGACATTTGAGTATTTCTGACTAAGTATGAATAGATTCAAAAGGCAAGGCAGGTTCAGTAAAATCAGTCTTTACTAGTTGGATAGGCAGGCTTGTACACAGCAACGAAAAGGCAGTCCAAACTGGCAAACAGAACCAAAGAGGCATTACTGGCAGACTGTGGTGAAGGGCAGGCAGGTGGTCACAAATGCAGATACAGAGCTGCAGAATAGGACAAAGCCTGGCACAGTAAGGCTATTGAGCAAGCGAGGCAATCTGGCAGAATGTGAATACTGGCAAGGCACTGTACATATTATAACTAATGGAGTAATGAGGAATCAGAGGATTGTCTGAAGCAGGTACTCAGTGGGCCGACTAGTGGACAGGTAAAGAATGGGAGATATTGTCAGTAAGTAGATAGATATAGATGATGCATGTGTGTTTTGGTTTGCACATTTGTGTGTGTGCATGCGTGCGTGTGGGTGTAATAAGTGGAACAGACAGCAGAGAGACTTGAATGCATTTGCATCAAACCCCATCAGAGGGCAGGAGATTTACACTGGAGAGAATTAACAGTGTCAACACTGTGTTTCTTTGTGTTACAGAGAGAGAGAGAGAACAATAGCACGAAGCTGCTGTTGCTTACAAATTGTGGAACTGCAGTTTTGATCATTTATGCATCAGTCAGTTCTTTTCACCCTTGTGATTGTCAAAAGCCCATTTTCCAATTTCAGCTCAACTTCACTAAGAAATTAACACCTTTTGTTTTGTTTTTGTTTTTTACAGCACATGCATATTTTATCACAAAACACCATTGAAACATGCCACATCACACAATAATCTGAGGAATAAAACACAGTTAAGTAAAACCACAAAGTAAGCAGCTATCAGCTGTTATGTGTGACTAATGTTCTTAAATGTGCTTTTCTTGTAGCTAATACACTAATGCGACTGAGAACAGTTTAACAGCTTATTGCTGATTTAGCTTTGTAGTGAGCTCCCTTTGTATCCCATGAGGAAATCTGATTTTATTGTTAATCCTCACTGTTAAAAATTGTGGAAATAAAGTGCCTGGCAAACATTAGGTGGTTCAAGACTATTTATTAGCGCCTTCTAATAACAACTTTTTTCTTCTTTTTTCAGTAAAAGGGCTTCTTAAATTGTATGTTTGGCATTATTTATGTCTTGGTATCTGCTACCTGCACAGTTGTCAAAGTCTTTACTGCCTTTCTTTGTTCTCAGTTGCTTTCAACTTAAAGAACAGACAGGGCCACGGTTTGTGGCCACAGTCATTTGTTTTCACAGAAATGTGACATACAGTAGGGGACCTTCTGTCAGGGTCCAATTCCTTGGGAGAAATTTTTCAACATGTAGTTGAACGTTTAAAAAGAAGAGGGCCAATCTGGGAATCTGTGGCTGTGTCCTAGATTTGTATTTTGGACAACTGAAATGTCACTGAAAATGGTTTCTTAGAAAGAGGAGGAACTGTGTTTATTGTTGAGCTACTTTGTCCTAATACTGTATATGTATGTGCGGTGAGTGTTCTCTGCTGTGTACTTCTATCTAGAGAGTCAGCGAGAATGAGAATGAGAAATAGTGAATGAGAAGGATGAGTCATACTCTCAGATATTGTCTCTCGTCTAACCAGTCTGGTGCAAGGAGCTGCTGTCTGCTACTGTGCTACATTGCTATGACAAAGTATATGAGTGTTACTCAACCAAGATCAGTTTCTGCCCAGCTGCAATTTAGGTGGTAATTTCACACAATAAATCATCTATAAAGAGAGAATTTGTTGTGATTGGCCTGCCTCACAGGCCAGCAGAAGTGGAACTGGAAAAATTCTCAAATGGAAAAGAGCCACTAACACTACAGTGTCTCACTGAGAAGTGTGTGAATGAGTGGTGGAAGCCAGTGTTTTTTTTATTGCTATTTTTTAATACAGAACAGCTGTGTTATTGGAGAGAATGAAGGTGGTAATTTGGCTGTACGAGCTCCAGAAGCAGCTATCGCCAATTCTTGTTTTTCTCTGTTACTAATCTGAATGTCTCCCAACACAGAGACACCTGAACACTGAGACACCTGTTATTATAGGAGATGTCAGATATGTGTCCCACTGCATGGATCTGTAAAATGACCGTTTTTATGTTTGTTTGTTTTTCTTTTGTTTTTCTTTTTCTTTTTTTTACATCTTTACATATTGATTGGGAACATCGAATTCAATTTACTATACAACCTGGCTGCTATAAAAACCTGCAGTATCCACTCTTTATTCATTGGAAGTAATGTAGAAGGAATTAAACTAAATTTATGACACTATTAAATTCGACGGTCATATCCAACTTGGCATGTTGATGCAGAGCCAACTGCTATCTAACTATATGCTTGATATATGCAGATTTATGAAAATTTTACTCTATAAAATACTTTTAAAATAACTTTAAAAGTGAGTTGAGGTAAGTGGTATATTAATTATTTGTAGCAATAGTAGTTGTATGCTAATTATTCAATCATGAATGTTAAAGGATTTTTACAGGTCTCTGTCTAGGCAGTGGTAATAAAAACGAAATATTCTTCTCTACTTGCATTAGCGAAGAAGAGCTTTAAGAAAGCGATGTTAAAGAGTAATGGAACACTAGTGTTTGGTCCCCTCGCTCATTTTTCTGAATGGCACTTTTGCTTTTGTTGCATAATGACTTCCAGAGCTAAAGAGGGAAATCTTGTTATGGGTGACTCTTGCAGCCTTGGCAGTCACGATGTTCGCTATTCATCCTGCAGCAAGCTGCCCTGTTAGGCAGAGGTCAAGCATTAGCCTACTTTGCTGGTATGGAGCTCATTAGCCGCAGGCTAAAGTTTGAAATGAGGTCATAATTGATAGGATTTTCCCATTCTATTTTTTTCCTCTACACCCGACCCAGCCAGACCTCGTCACCCCGAAACTGTCCTGGTTAAGCGTGCAGGGTGGCTGCATAGAACATTTACATAGTATACTTTTAGGGAATAAAAGAGTGCATGTGTGGGTGTCTAGTGTAGGAGGCCGGCCATGTGATAGACAGCGCTGCAGAATGGGTGGCTTTCTTGCAGTGTGACAAAGGGCTTCTAGTGATAGAAATGATCTAATCCCCTTTTTACAAGTCCTATACGCAATTTACTCAAACTGAAACAATGACTGTTTAACATCCAAACTTGATTTTACTCTTACATTTTCCCATAAACTTAGTTTTCACTGTATCACGTTATACAGTTTTACATCTTTACTCTGTATATTCAGACTCATTCTTTATTGCATCTTTACTTTCTATATTTACATTCAGTCTTTATTACCCTATTAAGAGAGGACATTTGTTTATTACAGAAATGGCATTTAACACAAGGTACAAACAAACAAAACATAACAACACAGGTCTACATAGTGTGGCTGATAGCACAAACCCCTCCTAGAGCTTGTTTTTTATGTCTATTCCAACACTAACATTTCACTCAGGCTGTAATGCCATCCGTATATTGAGTTGTCATTTTTAAACCAGGATTCCCTGTTTTTTATGGTTGCACATCACTCGAAGGGAAATAGTTTAGGTGTATGTATCATTCATCTACTTTTCACTGTGACATGTGTAGAGAAATATCAATGACATCTTATTTATAAGGAACAGAGTCCTTCACCCTACACTGGGGATTGATCAGTGCAGATGTATGTTACCGTATGAGGAGCTCTGCATACGTGTTCTGGAGCAGTGGCGTGCGCAGACTTTTTGAAGGGCAGGGGCGAAAAGGGTTAGGGTTAGGGTTAGGGTTAGGAAAAAAAAGGGCACATCAGCGCGTTCCCCACTGCAGAGGGCACTTAACGCGCGTTTTGCCTCCCAATAGGGCAGTTTAGGCACATTTTGGACACTTTGGAGCGTGTTTTTCAACAATGGGCCACGAGGGCCCCCCGTGAACACAACTGTTCTGGAGAACAAATCTCAGTAGTAAAGACGTATAAAAACAGTAGGCATGAAAGGTCAGATTGTTTATGGATAGAAAGATAGGTATGCTGTATATATAATTATGAATGGAAAGCCCTGGGCATCATGGCGATAGAGATGGTGAGGGAGGGGGGTGGGTTGGAAGAAACTAAAGAGGCATATACAGTTGTGGAGAGCATTTAGTAACGCACTATTTGGTAATGTGGTCATGGAGCTCACTGCCAGAGTGAAGGCATTTCAGTTGTGTTAATATCATAAACCTATTGAGAAAACACATACACTATCAAAATATGAAATGTGCTTACTGATGAGTCTTGCTCAGTATGATTCACAAGCTATAAAATTGGCATGATGTTAGCATTGGTTTAGATAGACTACATGTGTGGGAAATTATAATTCACAAAAGGCTCTCCCATAAAACGTATTGCAGAGTGATGCTATTCCTCCTACGCTGAGGCTTTGTATTGTTGTTAGCAGCTTATTGTATTTCTGAATGAGAATTCCTGCATTATTTTCAATTTACAATGACACTACACAGAGAATGTAGCTCATTGTAGGTGTGATATTGTTCTGAGATGCCAGATCCCACTGAGCATTTGTACTGTGCCTAAACCTTCCTTTTATTGCAACTGCAGCCAGTTGAGTGATTTTTTTTGTACATAATACACAAACATATAGACACACACAGCTGTACAGCTGCATGGCACATGATGAGAGGATGTTTCCAATGGGGAATCCCTCACACACAAAGCTTCCCTTATGGATAATCGTTTAAAAGGAAGAGAAATGTAGTACTTTGAAAAAGAGACATGTCTGGGTAGAGACAAGGACATGCACACACAAACAAATACAGACATGGAACTTGGGAATTTCCAAATATTTTCCCAGTTGTGGAGAGGGGCTCAGCTGAAGTTGTTTGTGCTGGTTTTAATTTGAGATACTGCGTGTGTCGTTGTGTTTTTAATCAGATGTGTGAATATATGTAACACATATAGATATTGTGCATGTGTACATTTGTTAAATGGGGTTATTTGTACACAGGATTTTATACCAAGAATTGTATAAACAGTCTGCATTTAAATATAACCATATTTTCAGGAAGACAAAAAAAAAAACATGAGCATATGCCAATTAAGCTCCCTCTGTCATGTAACACTTGGTTTGGACTGCAATAACAAAAAATGCACCAGCGTCCTGCAGTATTTTTTATTTCTTGTCCCGTTCATTTCTTTATTTCTTGTTACTTGAGATATCCGTATTTTCCCTCACTCCTACACCCCACCCACTCTCCCTCTTATTTTCCCCTTTTTTCCCCCTCCCTTTATCTTCCGCTCTCTCTCCTCCCTCTATTTTCCCTCCCTCTTCTCTGACTCTCTCTCCCCACCCTCCCTCTGTTCTCTCCAGCATCCTGCAAAAATCACCCCTTACCATCTCTCCGTCTGTCTGTGCATGCACAGGAGTCATTGTGTGTGTCTGTGCTTGGGTGAGTGTTTGTGTGAGTGACCATGTGAGTGTGCATGTGCTACTTTGACAAGACGAGAGGTAGTGAAGGAGAGGAGACAAGAAGGAGGGGGACTGGATATGGCCATGTGGATGATGTTTTGGCATTGGGACTGTAGCTGACCTACGGGAGTGCGTGCGTGACCGCGAGTGTGTCTGTGTGTGTGTGTGAGATGGGATCCTCTCTGGGCAGACGACAGGCAGCCGAGAGAAGAGAAAGAAAAACTAAAGAAGCCAGGAAGGCCAGACTCAATAGTAAGGTACCCCAATTGCTCTCATCATCTCTTTAATTTAATTTTTATCATTATCTCTAGTGTAAACGTGTCCTGCTTCCTCCTCTCTCTCTCTCTCTGTTTTTCATACTTTCTCTCTCTAATTATTCTGGAACACTCCCCAACTCATCCATGCTATACCTGTCTATGCTCTCTCTCTCTCTCTCTCTCTCTCTCTCTCTCTCTGGCTTTCGTTCTGTTGTTATGCTCTGCTGCATGTTGGCTGTGTGAAGAGCTGGTGCAGTCTTGTCTGAAACCTTGACAGAATGCTAATGTTTCTCTCTGCACTGGTTCAGTTACTCACCATAGGCTTTGATCACTATGTATATTTGTGTGTGTGTGTGTCTACAGTATGTGTGTATGTGTGCACGTGTATGTCCCTGATATAACAGAGGATGTGTTGATGTTTGGGTTGAGCTGTGGCCAGTTTGAGAGGTTGTGTTTTGCTTTTTGGATCCCTGAGTAAGTAAGGCAAACATATTTGTCCGTGGGGTTTTTTATGGTGTCAGAAATTCTTGCATGCAAGTGTGTGTGTGTGTGTGTGTGTGTGTTTGTGCACATAGAGGTGCATGTGTGTCTGGAAATGTGTTTACGCACATGACAATTTATGTGTGCCAATGGGTCTCTCCAGGACAGAACTTGCCTTGTGGACTTTACTGTCTGTTATATTAATGCTCTGTTTGTGTCACCTTGCTGTCATAACCTGCTGGTGATGCTCTCTGATGGAGACAGCCTCACGGTGTGTGTGTTCGTGTCGGAGGGAGGCAAAGCTGCAAAGAGTTGAAAAGACAGCATAATAGCTAGGGCACAGTGGATAAACTTGTTAAGCTAAGTAACTGCCTCATACAGTATTTTCTGTGAAGCTCTGCTGAGAGTCTCCGAGCTGTCAGTCTCAGTCAGTGAGGGCTCAGCAGGTGGCAGCTGTCAACAGGATGCCCTGCAGGCAGCTTGACCTGAGCTGCTGCACAAATGGGCAGCCTGACCTACTCTACAATATATCCCACACTAGCATCTCCTCCATAAGTCAATTTAGTCAATACTGATACAGTATAGAATCTTTACTGCATGTTCTCTCTGTTGTTTGGGATTACATATAATTACAAACCCAGTTTATGTAAGTAATAGCCATTAAAACTACACATTGCACTAAAGTGTGATTTGTATTCTTTTATTTTGGCCCCAGCTTGTAGAGTGACAGTCTTATTTAACTTAACTGATGCCTAATTACACTCCATGCACTGGGCTACTGCTCACACCCTAATGTGTTTTTGCCTTCAGTGTGCTACTGCTTTTCTTTGTTCTTGGGTAAGAAGTTGCAACACTGTCCTATAATGTTTCATACTCCACCAAAAGAGTATTTCACCTCCCCTCTTAGAGTATGGTCTTTATATGTTTGTGTGTGTGTGTGTGTGTGTGTGTGTGTGTGTGAGTGAGAGAGAGAGAAATACATTGACTAAGTTTACATGCACAAAATATTCAGTTTCTTGCAGCTGTGCATAATCTGATTATAGAAACATGTCGTTGATGACATCAAAATATGGACAAGTGAAAGTTTTTTTAATTAAAAAAATGTCCACAGGTGGCAGACTTTTTCAGCCACGAGGACACAGCTTTTGTCTTTCATTTCATTAACCAACTTCTTGGTTAATGACGTTTATCATAGATATGTTCATGTCCAAGTCCAATTATATTTAAAATAAGTGTGTTTCTCTTTATTTTCTTTTGAATGTGCCCAGCCCTACAAACTGTTGGCTGGTTGGTTTATGGACAACAAACAACAAAACGCACAGAGCTCAACATAAAAAGGCAAGAGGCTGCTGTAAAACTCCGAATGAGATGCATATCACAAATGCTCTGTATACATCTGCAAAGAATCCAAAAACCCAAATAATAGCAGCAAATTCTATATGTCCTAGTATTTTCACATTCGTAAAAATAGCGGACTATTGGTGTGCATGATACTGATTATACCGATTAGAAAGAAGGAATTGATTATGTTGTGTTCGGTATGCTCTGAGAACCAGGCCATGTAGAAACTGTAGCCCCAGGCTCTTTATGACACCCCCAGGAAGCTGTATGTGGGTCTCTGCTGGCAGGAACTGCTTCTGTACAGGACATTACTGTGGGTTCTGTTTTTGTAGTAGTAGTTTTATGTAAGTTCAGTAGAGAATAGGGAGATATATATATTGTCAATAGCGCTTTACCTTATATTTGACAACCGATTGTGACAGTTTGGTGATGAATCCAGTCTAAAAGTTTCAACAAGTTCTGCATTGACATGTAAAAATGGGAGACATCCAGTGGCCTTTGGTCCATTAATGGTGCTAGGGTGCAGCCCCTCCGGCAATTCCAGTCTGTATTCAGAGTTGTTAGTGTATTCATTTCAGTTGTTACCCTCACATACGTTATGCACTATTACAGAATGGTTCAGTAACTGAGAAATAAGCACTGTCTTTAAAAAAAACCCTGGCAACATACACACAGAACAACCTAGAGGACTGTGGCCCCACCTTAAAAAGTCACGCCACACAACTGGTGACATCCACAAATTAGCTGCTGAGATCAGATGAAAATTAGATAAATAATAATAATAAAGTAGCAAGGAGCTCACAAAATTAATTAAAATGTGTTGCTGTAATCTCAGGAGAACCATTGCTAAAATAAGGTTCAGTGGCAACAGGCGACAAGACAAGCTGAAGTTTGTGAAATCCAACAATTTCCCAGTTTGCCTTCTGTCAGTCTCTGACATCTGCAGGATGCAGTCAACTCCAAATTCTCCCCTCCGCACATTATGTCTCACACTGTGTAGTCACTGCGGTAGTTGACAATCATGCACACCACTGCTGCATGCATAGACGGTTGAAATGAAAAATATCTCTTATTTTCACCTTGTTGTAGACGGTGTAAGCCAAAAATAGCCTTATAGCTGGCACAAAGCTCCACTTAGCTTTGCTTTGTTTTTGTGTGCCTCTGAAATCTAAGACTGATGTTTTTCAGTCCGTCCATCCATCTGGATCCAACTGAACTGGAACTGGACTTGCTCTTTGGTCTTGATGATGTTGCACCTCATTGCACAAGTTCATTTCACACTAAAGAAATAACACATTGTATAGTTCCTGCTCTATACAGTATAAAACCCCACTAGCGGGGGACTCATCATTCTAGGTCAGCCAGTATGAATAGATGACTGTAGAATAGGATGCCAGAGGCATAAAATACAATAGAGTTCTAATAATCATCTTCCTGAATAAATACACTACCCACATACCCCGTCTCAGCCCGGAGCACGCTGGCTGCCCTCTTCTGTTCTCTCTTTGTGGCCTGTAGGCCTGTTTGCAGCCAACGTTCAAGTTTAAGGGAGGACCATTTTTGCTATATTTTCATCTGTATTTTGACATAAGTTTTACTAGGCTGAGCTCCAGTTCACCTTTTGTCTGTTTATTTGTATTTCATTCTCTGGCTCTGCCCCCCTATCGTCTGTCTGCCAGCTTGTGTCCCAGTGTCAGTTTGTGTGTCTGTCTAAAAGCACATGACTGGACCTGATTCAGCTCTTTCTTTCTCTGGACTCTTTGATTCTGATGACAGCATGCATTCCCCCTGCTTACAAACACAAACACACACAGCCGCACATACAAACAACAGTAGAGCTTAATTGTCATATTTTATGCGATTATGGACTGTAACTTAGAAAACACACTGAATTTTGGTCATTACTCAACCAAAAAGCCACTTTTTGAGTATTAATCAACCTTTGTAGAAACTCTGACTGAGAAAACATTATGTCATTTATATCTGGTCAGCTTGTGTTCATGAACCAGGAATGTTTGATAATATCCAAACAAACTTCTCAAACCTTTTCTGTCATGTAACCAACCTCTCCATCTTCCCTCTGTATGCTCAGCTTGTTATGTTTGTACCACAATTTGCCTGGATACACTTTCTCCGTCTCAGGTGCACCTGATGGTATGCAGCTGTCAAAGTGTCTGCCACCGGATCTTAATTGTGATCCATTATAATGTCCATGATATCAGGCTACATATTAAGCTTTTTATACATATAGGACTTAGTTCTTGTGAATCCTGGTGCTCAGCGCTGATTGGAGTTAAGTGCGCCCTGCGCAGTCCACTGGGGGCGTGTCAAGCAAAGCTGGGTTTTTTCTGTGGCCAGGCTCTCCTCGCACACCTGTGATGCACTTGGATCCTGAGCCGGATTAGAAATAATTTATAATCATACATTATAGGAGGCTGTGTTAGAGGCTGTGACAGTCACGGTCAGTCACCTTTTCTGCTTTCATCCCCATTAAACACAGGGTGACAGGATGACTCATTAAAAAGGAAAATGACGAGTATAGCTGTTGCCCAGTTACTTTGTATTTCGGATGGAGCCAGTGGGAGAGGACTAGCAGGAAGAAGCTGAAGGGGTTATTAGCGGAGAGATAATTTTTAATTGATCTGTGATTTCTCATGGAAAAGTGTGCCCGTTGGTTTGCAGTAGAAACTGCAGAATAATTAAGAAGAATTACAAGTCTGATGTTCACATAAGCACTGTGGTTTCTGTGGTTATTTTCTTTATACACAAACTTTAACCAGTAGATTTGCCATGTGCAGCTGTGGCTTGACAGTGCACAACAACACTCCAGTCAGGGACTGCAACACAATAGTCATCTGAGTAAAGGACTTCTGTTTGAGTTACCTGAGAATGATCTGATCTTTTTCTGAATCTTTATCATGTCTCAGAACTAAACTAAACTAAACTATATTGAACCAAACATAAAAAGGCTGTGTGATTTTTATGGGTGTAATTTCACCAAAATATAGTGGTGGAACACAAGTGCTCTTTGAGTTGAATATCACAGTGACCACCTTATATAGTCTCTGCCCCCCTTCATACAGATCTTGCCTATGTGTGTGCCACTGTATATTCATCATAGATCTGCACAGAAATGTGTGTGTGTTCCTGTTTATGCCAATGCCTCCTTTTTTTTTTTTTTTGCATTAATGGGTTGGCAAGTAAGCCTGAGCTCAATTGTACTGATGGAGTAGACAATGCTGGACAAAGCCATGCAGCCAGTGTGGCCAGGAGGGTGGGTGGAATTGGTTGAGCGTACAGCAGAATGAGTTGGGGGTCCACGTACAATAAGCCTGAGCTCTGCATGTTTGTGAGCATGTTGATGAGTGGGAAAGAGGCCGTGGCTTTGCTGTGCTTTGTTCCGGCCTCTAGCCAACCCTATCAGAGCTAGCTCATACTGCCCTGCCTGCCCAAACTGAAGTTCATCAAGAGGAATACTAGGAATTATACCGAGCTAAAAAATATCATTCAAGTGCTTCAGAAAAGGATTACTCAGGAGCCACCATGCTGCTTCGCTCAGAGAGAGCTTCCAGGAGCCGGGTAACAGAGGTTAGACTCCACACGCACTAAAATGACTCATGAGATCAAAAGTAAATGCAGGTTACTGTCACAGTGAGGCTGTGTCCTCTGACATTGTTCTTATTGAGATACACATAGAGAAAGGAGGCTTGTAGTGAAAAAAATTGTTTGTTTCTCTTCTTATCAAAGTTTGTGGCTTGGCAGTTATTTTAAGTTCCCATGCTGAAGCTGAACTTCATTTGCTGTCTTTTTTTACTGTTTGCTGAATGAATGACAGATCACACATAGGGAAGCATGCTTTCACACGTTCCATGTTAGTGAGATTAAATCAGATCAATTCGTCCATCTTAATGTGTCTCATTTGATAAGGTTTTAAACCGAGATAGCGCACATAATAGAGCAACCATACTGGTATGTGCATGCTGTGTCAGCAGATGGCATGGATCCAGGTAAAAGCTGGCTTTCGGCTAGAGTGCAGAGAGGCATTTTTGTTTCTTTCGCTCTGCCTTTTTTTCTTGTTGTCCATTATTTGCTTTCTATTACCCTTCAAAAACATCAATAAAAAGCTCAGGAACCCCCTGTATAAACAAGACAGAAACAAATCTCAGTGAAAGGACTTTTTAAGATACTCAATCCACAAGGGTGCAAGTTATTTAGACCAGGTATTACCGTCATTATAATGACTGTGTCTCAGGTGAATTCATGTGTAAGCTGAGAAGTGTAAAATTGAATTGCATGTTGCGCAAAAACAGTTACTGTCAATGATGTTTTAGATGTTGTTGCTATAGTAACAGCACCCCCATCACTGTCTTTGAGTGTGGGGGGATTTTTTTGCTGCACTCATGCATCATAAATACAATATGTGTTTAGTGTGCTAAATTATGAATCAGTAAGTGTTATTTTATGTACGTGTGTAAAAAGCTTGTGTACATGCCGTATGTGTGTGAATGAGTCCAATAAAATTTCATCCTCGAGCCTCCAGTGCTTTTTCATGTGGTGTTAGTCTCCCCCTAAGCTTAAGAGTGTATCAAATTACTCAGAGATTTATTTTGCTGCTGTACAGTAAAGGTTGAAGATTCCCCTCACAGAAAATCCTATTGCTTGGGATCAAGTCCAGACTCTGTCATACAGTGTATTGGTCTTTTTGTAGCTGAGAGCATTACACTTTAAGCCTGTCAGGTATGGATATTGAAGATTACTTAGGCAGACTCTTGTAGACAAACGTACTGTAGGCTGAGGTTGCAGCAGACATAGGTGGAGACAGAAGTGCTTATAGACATGCACAGATAAAACACAGAAACACCAATCTGTTCTAACAGGCATGAAATGGTGCGGAGCAGCTCTTTGTCTCTTAGGGGAGTTTAAACACCCACATTAAAGCGAGAAGGTTAATTAATATGGTCTTTTATTGGACAGATTGACAAAATCCACCAGTAAGATCATGTTAAAATACACTCTGCCTGTGGGTGGTGTAGTGGACTTCTAAGTTTAACAATCAACCAGTATTAGCTTGTTTATTTAAGACTGAAAATGTTTTTTCTGAGTCTTAGACACACTGAAGGCTTAAAAGTGTCTCTGAAAAGTAACTTCCTTGTGAAGGTTGCAACAGTAATTAGCTTGGATTTACATTGGTTTTCAATAGTGATTTATAGTCTCTGCAAAAACAGTCTTCAAACCACTCCAGCACCTCTTTCAGCACATTGTTGCCCATCCATGGGCTTATTTGTTGTTATTGTGGCAAATATAACCAAATAAGTTTAAGTACAGTTTG
>CAFUXE010000897.1:70997-109783 GCA_903364295.1 Serranus cabrilla | reverse complement strand
TTCAGTATAGACTGTAGTGTAGTTGTAGTTGTCTGGTACAGTATGTTGCGTCAGGCTTGCAGTGAGTTGGCTTCTCTTTGTGTGATGAAGGCAGAGCATGGCTGCAGAGCTAATGACTGTATTTATAACATGATATCCATGGAGCCTGAAAAAAACAAAGTTTACAGAATATATACAGGTGAAACCTGATCATCTTCAGTTCTTGGGAAGTCTAATGCAATCCAAGACAGTATCCTTGGAAGAAATTAACAAAGTGGAATGAACACGTTGTGCAAGCAGGTTGTTGTTTTAGATTGTATTTTGTGTTCTATGGCTTACAAGCTCTCAGCATTGTTATTGATAGCAAACATATCAACACAGTGATATCATAGGTAATGTTATGTTACACCAGAGATTCAGAACAAGTGAGGTATGCAGTGCTTATGCAGTTAATATGTGACAGATTGGTTCCCTGAAGCATTTTTTACCTACATGTCCACTTCCTGGATGCAGAAAAAGTAATATTTTTAAAATCCACAAGCATCTGTAGATATTGGAATGATGAAGAGCTTGAGTTGAGTATCTGTCCAAGTGTTCGCAGAGATGTGCAAACTAGAGATATTTTGCATTGCAGTCATTATTGATGTGCTCAAGAGTAACATTTTGCCGACTTGCTGGAGGCTGTTATACTGTATTTATCTACAAGAAGTATCTTTTTGCTTTTGCTTACAGTTTACAAATTGTTTATGAATGTGAATGTTGCTCGGTTGTGTATTCAATCGATCATCGTTGTTATTTGTCGTGAAATGTAAAAGAATTCAAACTCATTGAAGACTCACACACTGTAAAGCTTAGTTTTACAAGTTTATCACAGATTAACAACCCAGGAAGTTTAAGATGCTCATGCTTTTTCTACAGCCTTTGTATCAGACAGCCAGCCAGGAGCCTGTTTGACACGGAGCCATTGTTTGCTATAATAAGATTGGCTCACAGTCAGGGAGGACGTACAATGGTCAGTAAGAAAACAGTCTGCGAACAGGCAGAGACCAAAAACATATAAACTACAACAGAATTTCAAATGATCCAAAAATGACTGTTTGCCAATGTGTTTTCTCATTTTTGGTGCCTGGCTGGTGTTTCAGCAAACAAGGCCTTACCTAAACCTGGGATAGACTGAAAAAAACAATCTCTGACCCGAACCTAAAGAGGCAGACTGTCAACTGCACCGGAGTGTAAAAAACAGCCCTTCGCTGACTTACTTTTGGCAGTTTTAGAATAAAAATCCACGATAGTAAATTACAGTGTCACACAACAACTGTACAATATATTGCTAGAAGCTTTCTGTCAAAGGAGTCACTCGTTCTTCCAATATCACAAGAGATAAGAAATATTAGGGCTCTAAATAGATCGCTTCTTCACTCTATTCCCATCTCTTATCCTCACACTTTTTCTCTTCTTCTGTCATGTCTTTGCACTACTCTCCTCCATTCCTTCCCATCACGTGACCCCATTTTCTTGTGTTTCTGCCACACCATATCATTGTGTTGCATTTTTAATGGGAACGCGCTTCTAGACCTTCATACTCCGCAATAAATCCATGAATTATAGAATAAACTGACAAATAAAACTAGCTAAGCCATTTGCCTGTTTTTTTTCCTTCTGATGAGAAGGGGTTTTAAAAAGGAGCCTCTGTTTTGATAGTGAACCTTGAGTCAAATGGAAGATGCCGTAGACCAGTGACAGCTTCACTACACAGTCTCTACTCACTGTTTGCTTTGTGGTTTTGCCGAAGTCTTGAAGTGCATCTTAGTATGCTTACATTGTGCCTCTCGCTTTTATCTTCCTCAGCAAGGAGGAAGATTTTCTATTGTGACTGAATCTACCATCCTGTATTTATACAAGGTTATCAAAAACATCTATTGTGTAAATAATACAAAACTACTGCAATACTGCTTCACCTTCACTCTGCAAACTATTTTTGCTTTATTTGCCCTGCTTACTTATGTATTTCCATGTATATTATCCGTCTTATGTATCATACCTTCCCTTCACTTATTGGTAACACCCGAGCACTAATGTACTTACCGTAGCCTACATTTGTATTGCCTCAAGACCTTGTTTCATGTTGCAGATTGAAAATAAAATCCCATCTCAACCAGTACCTAATGCGTGTTATGATATACTATGAATATTATTTGCTTTAATCTATTATATCTGTTCAGTAAATTTTTACATTTACTTAAAAAAAAATACTGTTGAAATATGTCACACAAATGCAAAAAACAAACACTGAAAAATACATGTGTTCAGTGGTGCATTGCTTTCTTAGTAGTACTCCTACTGCTATTAAAAGCTGTTGCATGAGTGAGAATGTAGCCGGATTCTGCATGTATCTGATATGGAGTTGTGTCTCTCTTGAGTTTGTGTGTCTAATTAAAATGCAGTGCCCCTGCAGCAGGACGGCCTCCATACAAAGCATCTGGGAGACGGAGGTCAAGGCTTGCCTGCTCTCGCTCCAGCCTTTATATAAGTGACTATCAACAAAGCACAGACGGAAAGAGAATCAGGAACACTCTGTGCCAGATAAGAGTGTTTGTGTTTGCTGACATCACTACACACAAGAAGAGGCAGTTGCCTCTTTTAATGTGTGATTGATTGTTGATGCCACAATTTGTATAAAGAGCACCTTTGATTCATACAACGAACCAGCAAATGCTTTTGGTAGGATTGTATTAATGGACACTCCCCGAATCTGCGCCGCTCCATCATGAATGTAATTTGGAACATTACATAGTACATGTTGTCCTACATATTTATTTATTAACAGAGTAATTACAAGTAAATCATTTAACCAAATTAACCATAACAGTTTCAGTGACACTGTTAGGTCTGATTTCTCAGACATCAGTCAGTGTCACGAACATTTTCCACATCACCCTCAGACAGGCCGAATAGACAAGTTACCTGGCATCTGAATAGGCTTCACTCTGCAAAAATGACAGCTTGATGCTGACAAGGAATACCTGATGAGTTGGGAGCACAAAGTATCCCCATGTGGGTCAGTTCAGTAGCCACAAAAAGATCTGTGGCAATTTCTAACAGGATACTTTGTTGCCACTATCAGAATTTACCCTATGAGATGGATTTCTAATAGTAGGGTCTGAACTTCTCCTCATAGATATTAGACACATGAGTGAATGTCACATGTAGGCATGGGCAATAGACCTTGGTGTAAAAGTGGGAATATCTTTAACAGTAACCACATGCTTGTTTCCATGATACAGAATCAGTAATGCAGCCTGCACTGACAGCAGGACCTCATCTCAATGGGGTAAAGCATTACTTCCACGTCTGCTTGAGGCCTGTGCTCTTTCCCAACTGTTTAGGCTGTACTCATATCATCCTGATGCCTGACGGTCCTTAGAGCATAGTCATGACCCACTGCACTGAATCACTGTGTTTATTGCCTAAGCAGTTGTGACGCTTTAGAACATGTGTGTATTTTCCGGGCCAGCTCACATTAGGCCAGTATATGATCCTCCCGAATAAGCATCATGTTGGTGAACATTGTAATTACTTCTCATCCATGGCACAGCGTACTGTAGGCCAGCTGTGAGGGACCAGGGGCTATGTAGCCATGTGGTAATGAGTGTAAATATAGGGCAGTGAGAGTGTCTGACACACATATGTACATGCTGTATAGATCATACATGCACTTAGCTTTTGTACCGGACATTGAGTGTGCACACCTCCTTTTATGAAGTAATGGCAAAAACACTTTATGAAAGGAAGGGAAAAAACTAAGCGTGAATAGCCACAGAACACAGTGAGTAAAAGAGGCAGGGAAGACAGCAGGGAGGCAGGGGGTGTCGTGTTGTCTCTGTAATTTCTGGCCTCCTACCCAGGCTTTTATCAGGTACTGTCAGATAATCCTCCCTTCGTGGTGGAGGAGACAAGAGCCTCCTCAGGGTACTGAAGTAAAAGAAGGAACCTTTATCATGTTCTCCCGTTAGCTGGAGTGGCTCTTTCACTCATTTTGTGCCTCTGATCGGTGATCCTTTACAAGGTGCTGCGTAGTATTCAGGACACATATCCAAATGTGCCAATATTGATGAAAAGTCTGCAGCAGAGGGCAGAATCCTGAATAAGTGTAGAGTAAAGTAAACTTAATTGTCCCCGAGAGTGCTACTCGATGTTGTTTTCAACCTTGTCTCCTAAAAAATACATTTTCTATACAACCAAACTGTATTCTCAATTATATTTCCTTTACTGTCACAGGTTTAAATAAGTTTATATTTATGATTGCAGTTTCAAACAAATGGTTAAGGTTTTGAATTGAAACAAAAGTACTTCAAAGGAAGAGATCATGGGTGGGGTTAAAATAAGCAAATGTTTACTTTGGGTTTCATATGGGACCTAAACTGTTTTTGTTTGACACATCCATCCACTCCGACCCCCTCCCGATTCCGACGGGTAGACTTTGATTACAGACATATTAGTCATATGTCAAAAACATAGTCTGGGGTAAAATTTGTTTCCATGGAAACTCAGTTGACAATACAGTTTTGCTGTATGAAATTGTAATTTTAAGGAGAGTAGGCCTCCTCCTTTACATAAAAAAAATCACACTACTACATATAGTGTCGTCCTCCACTTGGAATTCTGATAACAATCCCCTGATACTTTCAGCTCTGCTTTGGGAGGCTGAGGAGGTTAGATCACCAGCTACAGCACTGCCATATACTGTGAAGTTAAATTTTTAGATAGGAGGAAACTCACAGGTCATTAATATATTCCACTCCAAATTTCAGATTACTTTTCTTTTTCATGATCAGATTCTTTTCCAGAAAGTGGTAGCACAAAGGTTTTGTAGCTGTCTGTGAAAAGAATGTGCAGGAACAAAAATGACATTAGTATCACAGGCAGCACCAATGAAATGGGATAGTTAAGGAGTAATTTTTAATCATATAGAGAGCAGATGACGACACCTTGTGCCAAGCATCAGCCTGAATCTGCAGGATATTTTGTTGGTTAAACAAGTTGGTAAATTGCCATAGATTCTCAGAGTTGATTATTGCTGCTGTTTCTTGCTCTGCTGCACTGAGATTAGATGCTATCTTTCATTTCGCACTTCCTCTCTCTCTTTCTCTCATCTTTGTTTAGCGACCCTCTTTTTTTTTTAACTTAATGCAACACAGCAGGGTTACACCATCTTCATGAGAGTGTTGTTTATACAGAATCTGCATGAACCACCAGTCAAACTGTTCCTCAAAGTTTGAGGTCTGGACAGTCCAGCTAATGAGTAAATATCTTCATCTGTGAATTTGTGTACTTGGGGTCTGTGCCATGGCACCTGTGGGCAAAGTCTGGAAACTGTGGGATGGCTATTAAATAAAAGAAAGACACCCTTTAGTAATAATAATAATTACGAACTGTGTTTGTATAGCAGCACTTTAATAAAAAAGTATACACAGCAAGGATAAAAATAACAAAAATAATTATACAATTTTAAACCGAAGACCTGGCATTCCAAATAATAATAATAATAATGATTAAAATAATAATACAATCAGTTATTTATAAATGTATATTATATATAAAAAGAACTACATTGCAAAAAGCATCAGTCTCCTGTGCCCAAAGACTGGATATAGTTTGATGAGAAAAACTCACTTTTCAGCCAAATATTTTACAGATTTTGAAAATGTCCTCATATTTGTGCTAAGGCAAGCTGAGCACACTTCCACCAAAGGAAGTGCAGAAGTGGGTCAAAAAAGTTGCATTAAAACATTCTGAGTGGCTTGCTTATGACCTTGAGCACACTGTAGCAGTATTTGTTAACCATCCATTTAGGCTGTGCAAACATAGCATTGTCTGTTCCTTTAGTAGTATTTCTCTTAAAATACACTTCTGTCACTATTACCAAAACCGGTATTGTATTGTTGAAAATAAATTGTGAGATTTGAGGAACAGCTGAGGAAAGTGACTGAGGAGTGTTAGCTGCCTTTCTGCCTTGGACTTTCCTGCTGTATTGGCAATCACTAATAATATGCATCTACTGAAAAGAAGTATGGGATGATTAACACATTTTCATTCTGAAGAAAAACATGTTTGCTCCTTTTTTTAGAACTCAGGTCAGCAGCATTGTTAACTCACCATATGAGTTAGAGTATGTTTTGATCTGTGATTAACCACATCTGTAGTGAAGAGTGTAGATGCCTTTGGTACTTGTTTTATCTTGACTGAGCGTCCCTCTGAGTGCCCCTCAACATTTGGTGGGATGGTAATGCAGAGTTACCTTCTTGTACTCCCCTGTGTGTCAACATATCTAGCTTTCCATGTCAGTACATGTGACTGTACTG
Source organism: Serranus cabrilla (assembly GCA_903364295.1). Taxonomy (NCBI): domain Eukaryota; kingdom Metazoa; phylum Chordata; class Actinopteri; order Perciformes; family Serranidae; genus Serranus; species Serranus cabrilla. The sequence continues at coordinate 103,442 of CAFUXE010000897.1, read as the reverse complement.
TACATGTGTAAGTGTAACACATCTGTCATTTCTAGTTCTTGTTTATCTCTTTGCTGGGGTTAACCTTCCTCCCTGGAGAGGACAGTGGTTGCTGTGATTTTGATCCCCATGTGGTATAATGGATTTTAACAGTGAACTCTTGTTATCTGGGGAGCCAACTACAACACTGTACATGGAAATGCATTAAAAACTTGTAACTGAATTGTAGAACTGTAATAATCTATATATGGCATAATTTAGTCTGATGGAGAAAAGGTTATAAACTACTGTAGCTGCTGGGGACTTTTTCTGTTGTGGAGAATATATGCTGGATCAGATTTATCCATTAAGTTGTCTGTTTGTTATGCCCCTTAAGCTAATTGAAGCTACTGTAGCATCCAAGCAAGAACAGCAATTTGCCAGGTTTAAGGCTGGTAATAAAGAAATGGATTTGTAAACAAAATAAGTTGTATGTATTGCACATTCAGTGACTTTCCAGGTACAATAATTGTGCTTTTATGTGGAAGAAGTTAATCATGGTATGGCTTCACCGGACACATCCACTGAGTGGAGCTCAATCACAGCTGCTCATCCATCTCCTGTTGGTTTGATTGATTGGCATTTCTGTGTTAGTGGGTTATAACTTCCTATGGCAGTTTTATTTAGGGCTTTCCGGCAGGATGTCATGTTGTCACAAACAGGGCTGACTGCCGGAGAAACCTACATGCATTGACAATATTTTGCTCATACACTTTGTATAGCCTTTATAGTGTGTCAAGTCTGTCAGCCATAGTCTGATTAAACAAGTGTGTTTTAGTTTCTTAAGAGCCTGACTGATTAATAATGTAACCAACTTGATTTCAGGACTGTTCCTGATTATTGTGAATTTTGTTTTTTTTTTCTTTCTTTTTCTTTCTATGAAATTTAATATTACAATGTAAGTACAATGTTATGAGACTTGTACATGATGTGGCCCCTAATTTTGTTTCTTGCTTCAGGCTGCGTCATTATAACCACCTAGTCATTCTAAGGTTAGGTGCAAAGGATACTGCCCTCAGACTGTCACAGATAACCTACAGTATAATAGCCCATGAGGGACAACAGTAGTCCCATTCATTTGTGAATAAAACTTGAAAAAATTCAGTTTAATCAAATTGTATGAGCTGTCACCAATCAGTGCCAGGCCCTGCTGCATGTGCATGCACAAGCTTGGGTGATGAATGAAAATGAGAATGTAAAACATAGACCTATCTACTGTTAAGTGATTGCTACTAAAAGTAATCAGTAATCATTGCACAGCTGGTTAAAATAAAATGATCCACGCTCCTTTCTCTGTACCTGCTCAAGGCTTTTCTGCAATATTTTGTTGAAGCAGGGTAACATGACAGCTACTTTTTTGACTAAGTCCGGAAGAAAGAGAATTGCAGAATCTAAAGGAAGAGACATGAAAGACATTCAGAGATTAAAGTTTGGATGATTTTTTAATATTGCCAAAGGCTAGAAATATGAAATGTTTCTGAGCATGAAATATGAAATGTAAAACTGTCTTACCTAATTATTAAAAAGGAGATGGGTGGGTTTAAATTGAAAGTAAAAATTATTCATCTTATATGTAACTGTTATTCAGAATTGTGTTGAATTCTCTTTTGATAAATGTTTTAATAGTATATATAATTGAAATATTTTCATGGCAAAAATAACAACAAGCAGATTGTATTTAGTACTGCCACCAGTTGTACACAAAGCTTTGATGGATGACAGTTTGTCGTCCTTTTGTTTTTCTGAATATTTAGACAATTGTTTGTATGTCATGGTGACTTGGCAATAATTATTTTGGGGCTTTGCACGTGTGTGCATTTATGCGTGTGTTAAAAAGAGAGAAGTCTACCAAGAGGGAGAAAATATCAAGAGTTTATTAAGATCCTCACCAAAACAGATGAATCATTACAAAGGCTTTTTATCAGTCCTCTGTTCAACAGGCAATAAAACACACATCAGATCCAGCTGATTACTGGCAAATCATCACGAGTCTCTTCTAGGCAGTATCAGAGGCATTGTGCAGGACACACAAGCGCGCACACGCTCACAAACACAACCTCAATGCTCTTCCCACTCATGTGTACATTGGCTGCCAGAGCTGTCTTTGTATCCTATCACCATAACAACTGCCTCACTGAACATCTAAAAAAAAGGAAAAAGCCAAAGTGAATTTCTCTCACTCAGTTTGACTTGGAGATGGTGAGAGCAGCAGTCGGCAGCTCCTCGCAGCACGTCAGTGTGGTGTGTGTGAGCGAGAGGGAGGCTTGTAGAGGCAAGAAGGCTGCAGATGACTTAGTGTGAAGAGGAAAGGAGTGTGTGATGTGAAATTCACAAGGTGTAGAGTGTGACTTTTAAGAACGAGGGATATACAGTGTATGATGCCGCACATGGTGAGTGTCAAAAATGGCTGCTGGGCAGTGTTCACATTCTTGCATGTTGGTGTGCATGTGTTTTACTTTGTTATATCGAATGCCTTGTGCTCTGTAATTAAGTTGTGTAAAATGTAATGTGTGTGTGTGTGTGTCTGGAGGCTTTTACACATGTGGATGTTACGTAATGGCTGAGGCTGGGAAACAGACAATGCAATAGTAATGAAAGTTTTTTGTGAAGCTCATTTTGGATACTGCAGATATTGTATAATTACATCCTTGGGATACATGTGTTGCTATCATCCACACTTTCATTGATATTTTATATGTTCAGAATTAAACTGTAGTGCAGTAGCTTTGTTTTAATAATTCCTATTTTACCTCATGTCTTTTTGTAAGTACAGTACCTAGTCATTAGATACTTTCTGCGCTATAATATTATGTCTCAGATAGTCTAAGATAGATTGTTGCCCTGATTCTTCAGGCTATAGTTATCTATTATGAAATGTTAGTGCTGGTACCTTGCTCATAGCTTCATTTTTCACTCTATACTCTACAGGCTTACACCCATCAGCAGAGGTGATGAATATTTTTAATCATAAGTCACAGAGGAAATTAAGTGCATTTTCACGTATGAACAGTACATTTTGTGTATTAGGATTTGAGTGGGGAGGATTTGCTTGTGGGTCTGTGCATGTGTCTTTGCTAAAATTGTTTTGAACATCAATGTTAGACCCAGTGATGTAAAAGTGTTGCTCTCGGGCACTGTACAATATTTTAGCCATTACATTTTAACTCAAAAAAATGAGTCAGACTCGCAATCTCATTTTCCTGGCACTAATGTCCAAAGGAAAGGTCTTCATTTCAGTGTTACTTTACAGCCCTCTCCGTATCTTTTTTGGTCCATCCTATTATAGCTTATGTATCTCCTGCACATGGTCCATTTGCTTTGCATGACAGAACAGAAATAAAACCTTCAAACACATAAGGAGAAAGCAGCAACTTTAGCTTTCATCTCTGAACTGCATTATTAAACATCCCCATCCACAAGAGTCTGACATCACCCAATCACAGCTGTCTCTTCCTCTGCTCCCCCCCTCCTCCTACTCCCCACTCCCTTGTCTCCTTCCATTAGGCAAACCTGAAGAAGTTTATGGAGTATGTGCAGCAGAGGAACATTGAAAAGGTCTCAAGGTTCCTGGAAAAAGGCCTGGACCCCAACTTCCATGATCCAGACACAGGAGGTGAGAAAGTCTGTGCTATGAAATATCCCGTCCCTTCCCTACTTCAGCTAATTGTTTTTTTTTTCCAACCTTGATTTGTCTTTTCTCTTGTGCTCTCTTTCTCTCCCTCTCTCTCTCTTTCTATCTTCACAAAATGACCATGTATGGATTTTCTGAAATAAGCCTTCTGCATGCTGGGCAAAGCTGGATTACTCTCTTTGCTAATCTCTTTGCGTTTATGCAAATGTTTGTCCAGCCACAAAGGAGATTTCCCTGTTGGGTGACCTGTAGTCTGACAGAGGAACTGTGAATGCGGGGAACATCAGGATGAGTTGTTTTAACACCAACAGGAAGCAGTCACTTAGGCAGACTGAAGGATGACAATCATGGCAGCCGAGGCAGTTATCCAAAAGCAGAATCACTGAAAATATAAACCCATAGTTTCAGGAAAAGTGGTGGGCAATTCTGCCATCAAACATTGACAGCTTCAGTTGTTGGATGTTTATTTTCTAAGCAGAATTCACAGTAATATCACTGGAAATATGTTCATTTCTGATATCATTTGCCCGCTCATCTTGGATTTTACAGAATGTCCTCTAACGCTAGCGGCACAGCTGGAGGGATGTGCAGAGCTCATCAAGGTGCTCAAGAGTGGAGGGGCGCATCTGGACTTCAGAACAAAAGATGGCATTACTGCCCTACACAAGGCCGTGCGCAGCAAGAACCATACAGCGCTGATAGTGAGTACAACACACACACACACAATCATAGCAGAAAGCTGACTCATCTCTTTTATTCCTTTTGCTACACCAATTGCCTGCTTGCAAACTTTCCCTCTGGGAAAGGAGAGTTTGCAGGTAGGCAATCTCTGGCAGAGGGTGCTTGAGCAATCGAGTACAGAGCGTGCTTGAGCAATTACTAAATATGTGAGGATTAACATGCCCTCTTTGAATGGGCTGGCATATTCGTTGAATGGCCTTGCATGTGTCTGCTTTGAGGAGGCTTGTAACCTAAATGAAAGGATTTACATGAGTCATATAATTGATTTCCTGTTGAGCCAGAACTGTTGAAAATGGAATTGGTTATTTCCGCTCAGTCATTGTCATTTAATATATTCAATGCCACTGGGCCATGTAACATACAGTACATAAGCTATTGGTGCTGTTACTATAGTAAGTCTTCAAAATGTCATCCTGTGGCTCAATTCTTCCAATAAAAACTATAATATCGTATTAACAGTTATACCTATATGCTGCAGTAGAAGGTGTGATTTAATCTACCTCTAAGAACTGGTGTCTTCACATTACATGCTTATGATGGATGCAGGATAGACTGTATGAAGCCATGTGAGTATTATTCCCCCCTAACCTCCCTGATGTCCCACTAGACGCTGTTGGACTTGGGTGCATCACCTGACTATAAAGACAGTAGGGGGTTGACTCCTCTCTACCACAGCTCGATGGTAGGAGGAGACCCCTACTGCTGTGAGCTGCTGCTGCATGATCATGCACAGGTCGGCTGTGTGGATGAGAATGGCTGGCAGGAGATACACCAGGTAATACACACGGACAAGCACAGAAGCACACACACACACACACACACACATAAAGAAACAGTGATGGGTTGTGTGCAGAATACCAATGTAGGTGCAGGGCAAAAGGTCTTGTCTGGTTTCCAGAGTTTCATTGGATTGATTTTTTTGTGTTTCCCTCGGTTTGAGAATTTCTTTTGTGGTGGTTGAATCCCTTGGGGAGGTCATGTGCTGGTAGGAAGCTCCAGCTTGGGAAGGAAGTAATTTTTTTCTAGTCAAAAGGGTTGGACATTCATGACTTTGGCAGACTCTTCAGTCAGAAATGCAGTTCAAAGTGCAGCTTTGAACTGCATTTTCAAGCAGACAAAATACAAATATTACAAATATTTTAAAGAGTTTTTCAGTTTTTCTGCAAATAAGTGTTGATTTGAAGAACCATATGGTATTGTTCGTTGAATAACTAACACCTATACATTTACTGAAGACTCAAACCATTCGAATGTACATTAACTTGCAGATATGCAATGGACCACCTGACAACTACTAAAATGTAATTTCCTAAATACTTCAGATAAGAAGAGTTACTGGGACCTCAAAGTCCATTGATATCCACAGTTACTCAATCTACTGTTGCTGCAGCTGTATCTAAGTCAGTCAAGACTGCATATTGCTAGCAGATCTATTGTCTGACCCAAATTGCGGTCGTGACTGGTTCTGAATGAGGCTTTATAGCAGCAGCCACTCTCCAATCTTCCTGGTACTGCGTACCGCCACTGACTCTTTTAGCGGTACACAGTACTGGACCGTACCAGCTTACTTCACCTCTGGTTAGGTGTAGAAATAGGATCTTGACTTACGAAGAGCAAACAATGCATATTGTGTGCATTTTATACTCAGACCGCCTCAAGGCATGCCCTGCTCTGTAAACATAATGGAGACTAGTGGCTACATGCTGTTCTTGTGTGTGTCAGGGCTTTTTTAGCTTATATGTGAGTAGTGACAGAAAGACACTGGAGGTCTTTGCTGTAAATGGAACCAAGCAGAAAGCTGTGGGACTCATCACTACCGTTGCTCACACTGAATATGAATGAAGTTCAGAGGAAATGTCAAATGGCTACATTTTATTGTAGTGAGAGTAGGAGAATCAAGCTAACACTAATGCTCAAATGAGGTATATTTGTATTTAAACCTTCTCAGGGATCTGTCTATATATCTAACTATTTTGAAGTGAGTAGCAGAAGAAACCCAACTCAAAAAATCAGTCAATATTTTAGTCCTCTGCACCAGTCTTTTATGACTCACATGTTCCCTTGTAATTACGTCATAATGACGTTATTATTAAGTCAGATGAAAAGTTCAAAGACTGCACGAGTTGTTTTTTTGTACTGGAACGAGAGTGGGCCTAACTCAACAACCAGTCACACACAGATTTGTTCCAAATACCAGCCATTTAAGGGAATTTGTGTGCACATCAAACTTCATGTGCTTTAAATATTCCCTGCACCAATTGGTTCTCCAATACAACACCAAAACTGCATTGTTGTGTGTTTGTCTGCTAAATGGAAGAACGTGGATCATGTTTCAATGTTTATATACGAACAATATTGTACAGTAAATCTGAAAGTCCTTCTGCCCCATGCATTTAATTTCTTTCACCTCTTTCTCCCTGTCTCCCTTTTTCTGGGTCCCTTTCAGCATTAGTATTCTAGTTGTTGTGTACAATAGGATACACTGCTGAAGGTCTGATAACCAACAACAATCCCAGCATCATTTGTGCGCTGTCTCACTGCTGTCACACACTCTTAGCGAGACAGAACACAGGAGGGCGAGAACAATTGCTGGGGAGAGTTGGTGTGCTTCTTTGTCAATGACACAGGACAAAACCACGGAGTTGGAGAGAAAAAAAGAGAGAGGAGATAGATAGAGATGAGATGAAAAGTTTATTGCTCCCAGTTATGTGGGAATGAAGCTGAAAAAAAAAGGCATCACTCTTGTCAGAATAATTTTTACTCACAGATTTTGCCTCAGGTGATACAAACAACATCCTCTCTTGCTTTAAGAGACTGTTAACAACATGCTTGAGGAGAATTAGCCCAAGGAGAATAAGAAGTATTTTTAACAATTCTAAGTGCACATCTTTCAGTTTTTGATGCATTTATTGTGTAGGTGATCTGTGGGAAAATATATTCAAGCTGCCTTTTTGTTTTAAAATTCCAAGCTGTTCATAGCTCCAACTATAGCTAGGTTACATGAAATATACTGTCTGGTTTCGGCCAAACAGGCAGAGCTCGAGCCAAATTCAGAGTTTTTTTAATGTTGCATTGGTTTACAACCTTTATTCATTGTGATTAATCTGCTCACAAAATCACAATGTGTTGTTGACTCGTTTGGTTAAGTTGCATATACTGGTTACATCCCTGGTTAAAATCCAGTTTTGTCACACTCTTTCACACCTTATCTTCATTTCTCCTTAGTATAACATGACTTTGAAATAAATTGTCCTGTTCATGTTCCTTTCTCGGACACACTGTTTTACTGCTCCCTCCGACTTCGTAAATTAGCAAGGTTTCCTTTTGTAGAAAGAGTAAATGTGTGAATCTGTCCTTTCAGGCTTGCCGCTACGGCCACGTGCAGCACCTGGAACACCTGCTGTTTTACGGAGCTGACATGAGCGCCCAGAATGCATCTGGAAACACCGCCCTGCATGTGTGTGCTCTCTACAACCAGGTATGAGATATGAAGAAAATGTCTTTATGTGCTTGGAGTCTTCTCTGGAAATACATTCATATTGGACAGTCGTGCACAATTTATATCCAGTGCTTATTCTTAGTGCCAATGGAGGAGGAAGTGTCACATTCACATAGCAGGGTGAAATGGCCATTTGTTGCATTTACCCTACCAGTGGCTGGGACTCATCTCCCATCTGAAAGTCTGTTGGATTTCTTAAATAATTAATCATGACTATAACATTTCCTTAACCATAACCAGGTGATCTTAGTTGCCTAAACTTAACCATACATTAACTTTACTGCATTTGCCACACAAAGACTAAGAAACTGTGAACATATATTGTACATATATCATCCAGTAACAATGTTCTGTTTGGTGAGTGGGTTGGTGTGGTTGCTATGTCTGTACATGTGAATTTAAGTGTGGGTGTTATATAAGACTGTATGAATTTAAGCGCATTCAGTTTTTAGTGTCCTCCAAGAGTTGCAGGGGCATCACTGCGCAGCATTGAAACTGGTGGGGCTTCAGTGTCTTGTTCGAGGACATTTATGCAATACTTGTTGTTCCTGTATAGGCCTTCTGATTTGCACAATAACATGCACACCATGCCTCATCGTGTATGAACTCACTTGTGTGTACTTGAGTGGCAGTCTGAAGCAGAGGTATCCTTCACCTTGTCATTATCTGCACTGTGTTTGTTGCCTGTTATCATAATGGACTGAAAGGGGAGATTGAAGAGAAGAGGTCCAAGTGGGAGTGTGGCACCAAAATGGCCAAAGATCAGGAATATTTCTGCCGTGTGATTTTCCATCACACATTAATGGACTGGATGAAAATGCTGCAATTTGGATGAAAGTAGCAAACAGTGTTTTGTTGTAGTTTGTTATTTTTGATGCCCTGCATTGAAAATGTGACTTATACTTCAGAGACCATCAGTGCCAGACTCAGAGCAGTGGCACAAAGGTATTATTGAGCTGTCCTCATGAGGATCAATGATCAGCTTTGATTATTTGTGCTACAGTGACAACCTTAAGCTCTCATTCATGGGTACACACTGAGGATCTTCGCTTGGTCTGTACTTCAAATAATGTTCTATTTAAAGGTTAAAGGATCATGCTGATGCTGTTTTACATACTTTCAGTTGGGTATTAACACACATTTGGTGGTCTAGTAAGTATTAACACCAGCAGAAAGATGTTATTTGGCACTGACCCAGCATAAACTAAAGTGGCCATCTTCATAGTAATGAATGTCACCCAGTGCAATAAGGATTATTTTTTTTATAGATTTTAGATGACAATAAATGTCTATAGCACAGAGGAATATGCCATATCAGGTTTTGGCTACAAAGACAATAATCGTTTACAAGATAAATTCATGTGCATTTTGGTGTTATCATAGAATTTGTTGGCCATAAGAAAATATAAAACATTTAATCCTCATCCTTGAACTATTTTTTTTATAATTCCCACAAAAATCTAGATCTGCTTGGTTCCTCCAAAAGAAATAGTTTCTGCATACCTGCCAACCTTTGCAGTCCCCAAGTGAGGACATTTTTTTTCGTACTCCATATGATAAACCATACAACTGAAATGGTAGCAGCAGCTTATGAAGTAATAATGTGACTTTAGGGTCTTATAAGGCTTTGATAACAGGAACGAAATACGTAGAGTGTGGTTTTTAAAATATGAATGAATGTGTTCTATATCAGGAGAGGTACATGAGGACACTGGGTGATGAGGAAGTGAAAACCAGAATACTCCTGGGAATATGATGAGTGTTGTTAGGTACTGTGTGCCCATGTGTTGCGTTGTCCTGTTTGGTTAGAGGCTGCTCGAAGAGAAACATGCGACTGGGCGTTCTGGAAGAGGTTTCTCTGCTCCTTCATTGGAAAATAGAGAGTAGTTCATGAACATTAAATGAGCACTTTACTTACTCTCTCTCTGACTCTCTCTCTGTCTCTCTCTCTCTCTCTCTCTCTCTCTCTCTCTCTCTCTCTCTTACACACACACACACACACAAATACAAACAAGTGAAAAGCGTGCATGTGTGTGTGTGTTTGGGTGTTGTAATTGGAACTGCGTACTGCTCAACTAATTCCAGTCATGAGGAATGACCTGCTTCAACTGGACTGAAACACCATAGTCTCAGGGGAGAGAGAAAGAGTGTGTGTGTGTGTTGTGTTGTTGTATTTCCTATGTAGTGAGGACGGGGAATGTTTTTAACCAGGAGAGTGAAGACATTTTTTGGTTAATGTCAGTTTTTTTTAGGTTAGGGTTAGGCTTGGGGTTAAGCATTTAGTTGTGAAGGTCAAGGTTAGGGTAAGGGGCTTGAAATGCATTATGTCAGTGACTGTCCTCACAAAGATAGAAGAACAAGGGTGTGTGTGCGTGTCAGTGTGTGTATTCATGCGTGTGTGTGTCACCATGGGGTTTTGGAATCACAGCATCAACATTTAATACATGCTGTTTGTAACACATCCACGTGACTAAAGTCATTACATGTTACAATTCTCGGTGGAGTGCCGGGATGTGTGTGTATCTGTGTGGAGCTAGAGAGCATCTAATCAAAGAGGGAATGGATGAATAGTTTAATTTACAGTTACTTGTACAACTTCTTGTAAGTCTAGTCTGGTATTTGTCCCAGCTCTTGTGTGCTTCCACTGCTAAGGATGGCAGTTATCCTGCCAGAGGAGGTCGAACGCCACGTTGAGCTGATTGATCCCAGAAATGGTGTCTCTTAGCAGGGTTCCAGCAGGCTCGAAGCAGGCTTGGCTCCGATGATTATGTACCATTAAGGAAAGAAATGGGCTGGTAGAATTGAACGGGAACCTAGTAGTCCAGTGGAAAAGATCAATATATCCATATGGAGAGAGAAAAGATAGAGAGTCTGAAAAAGGGACAGATAGATGGAGGTGGGAGAGAGTGGATGAATGGCAAGATAACATAATCAGCAACAGTATAATCTTGATCAATGGTCTGAAGGTCCCATTGCTGGGATCTAGCTGGCCATTAACATTTACTTACTGGGCTTTCAGCTTGGCATATGTGATCAGCAGCGGTGGATGAAAGCATGGCAGGGGTCTTTTACCTGGCAGACAGATCCATGGGAGGTGGTTGGATGAATGATTGAGAAAAGACAGAGAAGTAATGGCAATTGGGGACAGCACTGATGAGTGAAATTAAAGAGAGGTGGCGCAAGACACACACTGAACTGTTCTTGGGGCAACTCTGTAATGACTGTGTAGAGGGAGTATCGCTGTTTGTCATGCTACAGTATTTGTTTTATGCTGTTGTTGTACACAGTAATGAGAAAGAACTTTGCTTATATTTAAAGCGTTCAGCCCTAAATCATTCATCTTGTGTGCTTTAGATGTCACAACCCAATGTGAAAGCAAGTTCTGCATTCAGCTAAATCTGCTCCTTCAATTCTAATGAGAGAAGGAATCCTCAACTGTGTAAACATGGCTATGAGAGATACCATCTGTCACACTCTTTACACATGAATGACCCGGGTCATTACTGTTAAGTACTTGACTTAGTTCACTGTGTATTCCTATGTAGCTAATGTAATCACATCTAGCAAACCATGGTGAGGACTATTGGAAAGGTTTTCTTAATGAATTCCTATAGGAAGCCTCAGAGAGAGGAGCAAGACAGATGGCCAACACTGTAATTGGCCTCTCTCTGTGTGTGTGTGCGTGTGTGTGTATGCACTGCATATGTATAAAGGAGTGTAGAATATAGCTAAATGGCATAAACTCAAGAATTAATTCATTTGATTATTTACAAGGTAACACATGTTGACATCAACACCAGATGCAATGCAGTAAAACAAGTCTAATATCTGATAACATGCATATACAGTAGATGAGAAAAAGAGTTCCATGTGTGCCAGATGGGCTGTGTGTTTAACCCTCAGGTCACTGCTGCCCAAAGTGAGGATCACATCACCTTGAGAGTAGGGAAAGGCTGCCACAAGATTCACCATATTATTGTTCTTTTGTTATGCGTAACATTTCCCCTCATTATTTACGATGCAGTTATAGCTCAGCTGCTCACCGTCACCAGTTGTCATAGGAACACAACACGCTTTCAGGCTGGAAATTTTTTCAAGAGCGCAATATACAGAAAATTGGCATTATAGCTACACGGTTGGAAAGGGAGGCATTGCAAGATGCTACTAAATCCTATTCCAAAATCTTCTTTTATTTCTTCATTTCTGGTTAAATAAACCTGTTTTGTCACCAATACAAAGAAGGGCAAATACACATGCATTTGCACGTTCGCTCTTGGATCTGTCTACATAAAACTGACAAGGCCATGCATTGTTAGCTCCTTACCTCTTTTTTAATTACTTTGGAAAAAGTGATGATTGTGACTCTCTATGCTGAGAAGTGTGTGTGCTTGGCGGGTATATGGGTGATTAGCAGTTAGCTAAGCTAACAGCCGTAGGCGTTTATCCATATAGGTTTTTAGATGTTTTAGACCCTAAGCGGTTGTGTAGGCTATTAGCAGCAAGAGTAATCATGCATTATTCACACCTGCTCCATTTACAAATATCCCCCATGTTTTCACTATCTCTCTTTACATGGACTTTGCAGGCTTATGCAGGTTTTTTTACCAAGTTGACACCATGGTCATTATACATGTTCAGTTCGGGGAAGAGTCAGGCACATAGCTGGTGCTGTGTGTCTTACCAGTGCATCAGTGTTAAGCTCACACAGAATTAAATCTGGTATAATACAAGAGCAGTTCGTCAAATATACCCAGCTTGATAGGTAAAACCGCATGGATGTTATTAACTGAACTACATGTTCAATTAATTTGTGCGTGCATGTCCCTGAGTGTGTGACTCTGTGGTGACAGGAGTCACCAGAGTCATTGTGCTGACTGCAGAGCAGGGCTCGTCCTGTTAATTCTGCTCTCAGTGTTAAATTACATATCGACCCTCAGCCAGCCAGCACATGGGCACATAACCATGTCTATCAATCTACAATTGGGCTTTTTTTTTGCCAGAGGGGCCTGTGCTCATTTACACACAAAACAATACATGGCAGTAGTCTCACACAAGAGAGAGAGAGAGATGTGTGGTTGTGAATATGAGGATGTTTGTTCGGTGCTTGTTGAATGTGTTATATTGAACGAAATTTCAGCTTGGTTTTCATACCACATGTTACATTTAGTTTTAGTTGAGCCATTGCTCTGCCAACAGGCTATACATTGCAAACTTTCATGATTTGTACATGGCATATTTCTGTCTTTTTTTTTTCCTGATCTTACTGTTGTAATTACCCGTAATTAAAAGATGTAAATAAATAGAAACTATGGCTGGATGAGACTAGATACAATTTTAAAGCGATATAAATTGAAGTCTGGAGACTAACGGTGTATATCATAATTTCATTTAATGTAACTTGAGTACAGTATTTGTGGTTGTGGTGCCAGAGTTACATATATGTCGGAAGTTAAGAGCTTATTTGTGCAGAGATGATGTTCTGTTCACAGCAATGTGCAAATAGCTTCTATACAACTTCAGGCTTGCCATGTTTCGGGAAAAATGTTTGCAGATTAGTATTACATATTGTGAATACATTGTTTTCACTAATGCATAAAAGCCTTAGTTCATAACAGTATAAATGAGAACTGTGTCTTTGTGTAGATTCACAATTTCAGCAGGTATAATATCATTCCACTGCTTTATTTGTATTTGCTTAAAGTATTCTGAATGTTTGTGTGTAAATCGCATGCCTAATAATAATATCCTTTTGGCTTGAATCATGGTACCTCTTTGTTTGACAAAGTTTGATGTTCCTTCCTTTGATCTGAGACTAAAACTCTTAAATTAGCACTGATTCCCTGAACCAGTCCTCTATTTCAGGCAGTTAAGATATGTGTCTTCCCCTCATTGTGAGGTGTCCCACATGCTACCACAATAGTAGGAACATTCTTGATTTGGTAGAAGCAAAAAAATGGATGCAGTTGTAATTGGGGAACATTGGAAACAAGAGGTCTGTGACAAGAAAAGGGCAACATCCAATGAGACTGAGGGATGGAGAGGTTATGGACACACATATACACTGATTATAATATATGACATGGAGGTGGAGTGACATATTATGATGCATCACAGACATGCAAATGATATCCAAACCATTCACCAGCACTGAATTAAATGAAGTAGAAAAATATTGTAAGAGTTCATTTGCAGCCTGTAGTGATATTACAATTATTTAAATGTCAAGTTCAAATTCAAATTTTTCACAACTCAAACCACGACCACCCGCTGCCTGTTTTCTTTTATGATCAGATAGACATTTTTTTTCTCCAATTCTCACTAAAATTCTCGTTTTCCCCTCCTTTTTTTTGGTGACCTTTGTTGCTCTCTCAATAATTGTGTAGTGCGGGCACTTCACAGTATGTCTGATGTTATTGATATTCCTGTCGATTAATTCATGCTTCTTTTCTCAAACACAACCTTTTCTGTGGCTTTTGTATATCCACTCTGTTATATTTCTACACCTGCTCTTTTATTTGATACGGACACCACAAGTAAAGAAGACATTACATGTGCACCTAAAACTGTTGCGGTCAGTCCCAAAGTGACCTTTGATGATCCTCCTTTGTTGCACAATCACGCCAACATAACAGGAGTCTGGGACAAAAACTGTCTTGTGGTGTGAGTAACACACCAAGTTAGAGATTTCCAAAGTCTTGTAGTCTGAAAACAGCTTATGGAGAACATGTGTGTGTGTGATTGCATGTGTGTGTAAGAGAGAGAGCAGTGTTGGTACTCACTTTGATAGCATCAAGGGTATGTCAAAATAAATATTTAACTAATTTCTTGAGTCTAAATATAGCTTTGCAAACGTAGACAGAAATCACTTTCAGTACTGTACAACACTGCTGTCAGAAACAGATCAGTGTCTTTGTTTGAAGAATGATAGCTGCGGCATGAAATATCAATTTATTCACCCCTATATTCTACCCAAAACTACATAATCTGATGATATGTTAGTTATGTTGTGGAAATTAAAAGGGTTTCTCAAGGAGCCTCACTGTTTATTCTACACTGTCTGTGTTGTGTTAAACAGGGCTCACACTTGCAGACATGTAATCAGAGGTTGCTTGTGATGCTCCTTTTGGCACCAACTGTCACACTGCATAATTGTGTCTCCACAATATTCAGCTGAGCCAAATCATGTCCCAATTATATAAAGTTAAGTTTTTCTAACAGTATTTATTTAATGTTGCATATGGTCAAATAAAATATTATGACATTTAAAACTCCTGGTCAAACACTCGTCTCTCTCTGTGGTCATTCAGGATAGCTGTGCACGAGTCATCCTGTTCCGGGGGGCCAATAAGGAGATAAAGAACTACAACAGCCAGACCGCCTTTCAGGTATGTGTGGTATCCAAGAACCACTGCATGTCAGTGTGTGTGTTGTCATACCTTACATTTTTGACGTGCCAGAGCTGAGTGGGTTGAATGAATTGTCTTACACAGCCTAATGGTGCTACATTGAATCTGTTGATTGCTATTAAAGACTTGAGCAGCGTAACAGCACCCACCCCCGCTTGCTTTCCATTGTGGTCTGTGTCTGAATTCTAGCCTTTCTGGTTGATGAAGTCCGTGTGAAATTGACACTGGCACTTCCTGTGCAGATCAAAGTTAAGTTGTTTGTACACAAGGCAGGCTGGTCCACACAGTGCCCAGAACATTGCCATGCAGACAGATTTTACACGTCTGCCACAAAGGACCGAATGTGTAAAACATTTATTAGGAGAGTGAGTGAAAGAAAAAATAGGATTTATTATCAGGATTTCTTTCTGTGAACTGTTTTTTTAATTGTTGCTGTTATGTTCGTCCTTTTATCTTTCCTGTACTTCTGTCTTTCCCCACCTCCAGGTGGCTATTATAGCAGGAAACTTTGATCTGGCGGAAATCATAAAGGTCCACAAAGCATCAGATGTTGGTAAGATGACAATATATCACCAGGCTTCCTCACTGTTTAATGTCAGGCAGAAATCAGACTGAGGAATATCTGAGCGTGGATAGTGGAGAAGCCCAGAGGAAGTGATTACAGGTTATATACAGAGGTGTGGGGAAATGAAGGAAAGGAAATGGAAATGTAAGGGATGTAAGGTTTTGGGGGTTTATTGGCTCCTTGCTGAGTTTAGCAGTTTTTCTGTGAGATGTTCATGCAGGAAAACTCTGCCATCTAGTGTGGGGACAATGTAATACCCCAGTTATTACCTTGTGAAATGTGTTATTCACACATTTATTTACAATAGAAAGGTTGAAAAGAAATCACATATAATGTTTCAAATTCATGGTTCATTCATTTCATATTTTTACACCTGCTCCTTTGTTTGATACCTACACACCCCATGTCTGCTGCAATAACATCAGCTCTATTGTATTGCTTGATCCTTGTGTAAATAGTTCATAGCCGTGTAAATATATTACACATTAAATGGAAATGCTGCCTGCTGTCAGATTAGTGCCACCAACTAACAAGCTTTTTGAGTGACTTTAAGATGTGTGGAGTTGCAGTCATTTTCCCCCATTGAAGCATTCTGTTCATGGTGCTTGCTACAGTAGCTTCATAATAATAGGGTGAGTCTGTCTCTATCTCCTCTCAGTGCCTTTCAGGGAGACCCCCTCCTACACCAACCGTCGGCGTGCGACACCTGGCCCCCTGCCCTCGCCACGTTCTTTGCTCCGCTCTGCAAGTGACAACAACCTGAACGGGGACCACGATCACATCCACAGTCAGGCCCCCAGAGAAATCCGTGGCCGTCAGGGTCACTCCCCTGTCCCCTCACTGCGCAGCCTGCCAGCTCTTGGGCAGCAGCACAGCAGCCTCGGTGAGGTAAGTTGGAGCTAGTGAGGCTGTGCAGGTGTGTTTGATTTTTTGAATGCGTGTGTGGGCATTTTAGCATGAAATTCAAAATACACAAAACAGGGGATGGAAAACAATATGAAATAATCTCATTACATATAGTTTCTTTGTTGTTTTGGTCCATTTGATACACAAAGAGGATTGCAATGTTTTACACATGAGTATAATACTTGTTCTGCTCTGTGTCAGAGCCGTCATGGAGAGATCCCTGACAGCAGTCTCCAGAGCACAGGCAGCTCCAGATCCTCCCATTCCCGCTCGCCTTCACTACATCACATGCACGAAGAGGACAGGCCGGTTCCCAGAAGGTCCCACAGCCATGGCTACCCTCATGGACACGGCCATCGTGGAAGACTCAGGTATGTAAGATTTTGTTTGACCTCAGCTCAGAATCATATGGTTCACATTTCTAGAACAGTAGTTGCTTAACTAAACAAGTTTTTGGAGAGCTTTGTAAACAAGCAAGTCTCTTCCTTCCTGTTCTTATTTATTTCCACACGTATCAGTCATGGCAGGTATTCAGTTTAAATAAATAATTTGTGATTGACTTTGTGATTAAGCACCTACTTTGATATTTAAACAAAATTTCAAAAAGCCAGAAGCCCCATGTGATGTGTCTGAATCACTTGTTAGTCACCAGGCAGCGTTCTGCATCTTATTCCATCTGCTGCCGTCTGCTGCTGGTGATAAACATGACATAACATCAATCAGTGCAAAAACTTGTTTATTTATTCATACATCAATCCCAGGCTCATAGGAAAGTCATTTTCCTGGCGAAACTGTACTTGCAACCTGCCCGGAAAAGTCATCTGTATAAAGCATAAACAGGGAATTGAAAATGGAAATGTATAGATTCATGGTGGCTTACTGAAACACTGATCAGTATGAGGTCTGTTATAATTGCCTTTGGTGTAGCTGCTGTGTGGTCCGTGCTCCTATCACAGTATGAGGGCAATGGTCAGAGACAACAGCCTGTTTATATAACAAGCTGAAATACAGCATTTGTCCTAATTGGAGGGCACAGGACGAATTACATACTTCAAATCTCTGCCTGTGTTCCTCTGCTTGAACATGTATGTATAACCACTTGGCTTGCACAGTTCAGAGATAGACAGATGGAAAGCTGCTAATAATGATCACCACGGGGACTAATTGAAGGCTGCCAAGCTGTGGATGTGTTTGCATGTCAGTTTGTGTGAGAGAGAGATTGAGAGACGTTCTGAAATTAGAGCTATGAGTAATGTCATTGGACGGGCCACTCAGTTCAAAACAGCTTGTCACTCGATAGATACATAAATCCACAGATGTAGTTGTGCTGCTGGGGTGCTGGAACAAATCTCCTCTCTTGTACGCTGAACCATTAGACAAACTGCACAGTAAACTAGGGCTCTGATCACATCTCAGAGCGGTAGATTTAAGTGGTTTACTGACACTTGGTTTGTTAAGCTTTTTATTATGATCATATGTCAGCGCAAGATCACCTACGTACTGCACACACCTAATGTGATTCCTGGGTCCCACACACAGTGTGCGTGTGTTTGTGTGAAACAGTCTGATGTCTGACAGGGGAATTGCATTACAGACACAGCTTCAGCCGTACTCCCCTCTCCCTCTAATACTCTCCTGTCACTTTACTCCATCCATCAAAGACTCTCCCTCTCTCTCTCTACCTCTCTTTCCGTCATTCATACACACACACAAACACATCCACACTGTGGGATTAATCTACTGTATGTTTTGCAGCTATAGAGCAGTCAACATCCTTTATTAAATCATGTAACATGCACACATCACATAGACACTAAAGCTCTGAAGGACTTAATCCTATAAGCACTGTTTTCACTCATCTTAAATCAAATTATTTGAAGTGAGCTTAGTCTATTAACAAATTCACACTGAAATGTTTAAAGTGAACCTATTATGCTTTTCCTTAATCATAGTCATAAATATAATGTTGATACAATGTTGATGTTTACATTAAACCGAACACTTTATTTCCAACGCTTTTGTCTAAATATATGGCATCTGCTGCAGGGACGTTATGTCAGTGTTTGTAATACATACATGTAGCTCAATGCTATGAAGGAAACTTGTTCTGTTTGTGTCATTTGTGGTTTAGAAGCTTTTATTGGTGTTTTTTATGACTGAAAGTGCTGCTGCTATACACTCATTACAGTCATTCTTCAGCTGCAGCTACTTGCCAATATCACTGAGACCTGTCATTTTGGTTGTTGTTCATTTCTCCCGAGTACGGGATCATAATTTGGCTGGAACATGTTCAATTGTGTAGGTTTTGGTTAAAAAGCTAAGCTAAACTCTGCTTACCAGTACGGAGCACACAGATGCAGAAGACCCCGGAAACACTGACCAATCAGAGCAAACTGGGCTTTTTCAGAAAGGGGCTTAAAGAGAGAGGCGCTTCAACAGACGGCAGGGGAATAGAGGTGCAGCAGCCATCGGCACTATGAGAAAAAATAAAGTGTTCTTTTTAACATAAAAACATGAAGACATGTTGTAGAGGAAAATTAATTGTAGACCTAAAAATTAGTATAATACCCCTCCTCTATTTGAAAACCCACCTGTCTGTCCGTGAAATGTTGTGCCTCATTTTGGTAACAAACTAAGTGTATCTTGTTTTGCTATATCTCATAATTTACTAGCATTAATGTGCACTGAGAGAAACACATCTTTTGCTCTGCCATTGCTCATTTTGTACAAGGTTGATTACTTAGAGTGGGAAGAAAATGAAAAAGAAAGAAATGAAAAAGAAAAAAAAAGGATAGCAGGTTTAGTATGTCCGCTGTGTCCTGGCCTAAATGGCCTTCTGTACACGGGGAGCGTAGACCTTGTTCTTCAGTGTGCATTACCCTTACACCAAGTATTAAAGTGAGGTGAATGTATAAAAAGTCCAAACGAGCAGCTGGTCTCCATGGCCAGAACCTGCACCCAAGTGAGACTGATGCTGTCCTTGAATATTTTCCCTCTAATATTTCTCCCTCCCTCTCTCTGTTTCTCTCTCTGACCTTCTGTTTATGCCCACGGTAACTCTAGAGGCATTATGGGTACCAGGGGAGTGTGAAATTAGCTTGGCTGGTCAACAGCCCGCCCAACGGCAGACTCCAGCAAGTTCCTGTGGAACTCACCATCACTTCCTCCTCAGTGCACGTGTGCAGTGCTGCCAGGGTTCAATAGCTTGGCCAGGCTTCAGCAGAAAGTTTAGATGGAGACAATAGAGAGTTAGGTCAAAGTGACTTATCAAGACTAAATTGTAAACGAGAAACAAACAAAACTCACCAAGACAGATTAAAGCATCAAAGTGTGGGTATGACAATCTCTCCAGCTGATTCAGTTGACAATCTAATGAGACATGACGCTGGGTGATGTTATGATAATGTGGCAGAATTTTATTTAGAACAAAGCATCTTTGCCTGTGTCATACGAGGTTAATTGCTTACTTACCATGATGAGCAGTCAATACAAAGAGATGATTAATCATCAAGAGGACACTGTCTTGACAGTGTCAGAAATGGTTTTGGTTTGGAAGAAAACTCGGAAGCTGCTAGATAGACACATATTATGATCAGAAGATACCAACCACTGTTTAACCGTATCCAGTATGTTGCTCTTGTCTTAAGCTTCCTTCAGCAGCAGAGAATGGGTCAATGTCAAATTCCCATCTTAAATCAACTTCCTTGCATTTGTCATACTGAAATAGTACTATATTTTTTGCTTGTGTGTATGAGGCAAAAACAATGATACATACTATCTAAAAAGTTAGGGACATGTCATGTTTTTCTAAAAGTCGAGTTAGCCACCCGCCTCTGTAACTTCCCCACCCAGCCAGGCCATTGGTTGGACAAAATGTTTGAGTGTCAGGATAAGCTCTTGCTAACCTTTTTTCTGTATAATGTGGGATGAGATTTAGACAGGGTGGACCAAATCCTCATTTCAAATGAAGATTCAGTCACATACCGTTACCTGAAAGGTGTTGCCAAGTAAGGTTGTTGTGGTAGCTATTAGAGTCAATAAGCAAGAAACTCTCATCACCTGCTGATGTGCTGTATCGGGACCCCTCAGGTGATGAATGATGGCAACAAGCCCAGCATGGGGTGTCCCGTACCTTCACCTTTTAATTCTTTGTTTGTTGCTGTTCTCCTCAACTCTTTTTGACCCCATATCCCTCATTCTTTCTTTGCATTAGTCACACCAGTGGCTGTTGGGGTGTAGATTATCCATGGCGTGTTAACACAGCCAAAGGGCTGAGCTACACGGAGAAGAAAGGAGGACAGGAAGGGGGAAGAAGAGGAGGAGATTAGGAGTTGAGCCTCTACTGCTTCACCTGTGGAGAATCCACATGAAAGAAGGACACAGTAGTATTGGTCCGTGCACATCATAATTTGTGTCAGAGGGTGATGCTGATAGGCTAACAGTAATCTGTTTGGTTTTTTATCCTCCATCTTTCTTTAAAACACAGTTCCTTACAACACTGGCCCAGCCACACACATTGAATCTACAATATAGTTGTGTCATGCAGTGTAGAGCTCTCAAAGCAATTTACAATCCGTGCAACTGATCCTTTGTATTAAACAAATTCAGAATGCTTTGAACAATGTGGATATGGTTTACAAATAGCAGGCCCTTCTCTATAATTGTGATGACTGTCAGTAATTGCAGGCACAGAATCATAACATGCCAGAAACTTAGGTACTTTAACTACTCTTTAGCATTTCCTGTCACTCATTCGAGTCCGGGTGGTTGTCGCAGTAGGATAATATTGTGGCCTTGAAGTCCCTGTTGCAAGCCACATCCTCAAGCTCTTCCTGGAGGATTTCAAGGTGTTCCCGGGCCAGATTGGATATGTAATCCATCCAGCATGTTGTGTGTCTGCCCTGGGGTCTCCTCCGTTTGATGTGCCCATGAGGTTTTACTTTGAGCTCCTTCTGCATATCTGAACCCTTCACCTTGTCCCTCAGGGTGAGCCCAGAGGGCCCGCGAGGGAAACTAATTTTGCCTTCTTGTATCCATGATCTTCTTCTTTCTGTTACTTCTCAGAGCTCATGACCGTAGGTGAGGGTTGGAACATAGATCAACTGAGAGCCTCGCCCTAAGGCTCAGCTCTCTCGTCTCCATGGCTGTCCTGTACCACACCTATATCACTGCAGGCAGCGCATCGATACACTCGTCAATCTCAGATTCTGTCCTTGCTGGTGAAGGAGACCACAGGATATTTAAGTTTGTTCCGTTTGATTGGGAGTGAACCATTTATGCCTCTCTAAAGAGCTGTATTCTAGCACTAGAAGGCTCAGAGAAAGGCCCTGGTTCCCCATGTTCCCTCCACACACCCACAACACACCCTGAGGGACTTGGTCAAAAGCCCTCTTGAAGTCCATAAAGCACTTAGAGCCTTTTGGATCCAGAGCCTCTCAAAATGTCTTTTCAATATTCAGACGTTGGCCTTGTTGCTAAACATAAAGAAAGGCAGTCGACATCCGATCCAAACCATGAGACTACCGTTTGAGAAAAACACTCTCTCTACCCCATATACTTAGATATGCAGTATATTATCTAATGCATTAAAATGGGACAAAAGCACACAGAGAAAAGTGTACAGCAAATATTTTAGCATGGGTGAATATTGTGTTGAAAAAGATGCCAAAGCATGTGAGTGTTGTCAGTTTGGACTAAGTGGTTTGTTTATCCGCCCGTTTCTCAAATTGAGGTGAAGTTTGGGGTTATGTGCTGATCACACCAATTGACCCCTTCTTCTAATTTGGCTTAATGGTGAAGTCTCTGCGAAGCATAAGCTGTCCATGTACAAACAGATTTGCTGCTCACGACCTTAATATGTTCTGCCCAATGAGTCCGCATTCTACTTCCAGCTTGATAGCCATAAACACTCCCAGACTGCGCAAGAAAGAATGAGAGAGCATATATTCATTCAAGTGCAGCAAAGCAAGGCCAGACTGATGGTCATTAGGATGCAGAATGTGATGCTGATTATGACTTTGTTTATAATGTGCTCATCTCACCTTAGAGAGCTGGGCTATTTGAGGAAAAAGCCATTTACCTGAGAAGGCGAGGCAGTCATGTGAGAAAATGCTACTCTGAAGCTGCTTATTTTGATAGCATCTGTGTAAATGGCATTTTGTGACATTTGCAGTTGCATCTTCAGAGTTTTGTAGGCTGTTCATAGATTTACTCCAAACTGAGGCAGCTAGACTCATTATTGAGCTGTTCGATGGTTAACCTGTCTTTAGTGGTCTCATTGATCTTAATCAAGCGTCTGATAGCTGGCAGGCCCAGGTTACTTCTGATAAGGGCCACTTATCTAATCTCAAGTTTGGTTCAATCTTGGAGACAAAGATGAATACACATATTGGGCTAATTGTTCCAGCAGTATACACACCTGCATACACACACACACAACAGAATGATCCCCTCCAATCTATCACCTGGCATAAAGGTAAAGATACATTTATATACTAGCATTTATACCACAAACTTTTTAGGATACATTTTTTTTATTTTGTTTGCAACTTGTTTGATCTAATATCCTTTAATCTGTATGAAGTATTAAACAATTAGAGTCAAGGTCAACTGAATTACCACTTTCTCTATAAATAGCTTTAGTGCTCATTTTTCTGAGATAACTTGAATGTGTGAGACGAGAATATAGAGAAAATACCCAGTTGGGACAATGATCCATGTATTTTTAGACAATTGATTTATGACAAACTGACTGTTACAAAGATCAGAGTTCATATTATTGACTTCAGTGTATTTGTTGGCTATATTTTCTTTCCTTTTATTGACAGTTGCCATCGTTACAGAGGCAGGGCCGGTGTCCTAGGAAACGATGGAGCTTTTGTAATAGGCTGCATTAGAACTTTGTGTATATGTGTGTGTACTTGTGTGTGTGTGTGTGCATGTAATGGATCCTACATCCGTATCTTGTGGAAGCTACTTATAATGAGGCACAGTGATAGAGAAAGAAAGAGAAAAAAGATACAACAAGCATGAAAAAAAGCTGTTGCAAATGCAGCATACGTTTGCATATGAAAACTGTGAATCATGTCATCGTGCAAAATTCATCGAGCAATTGGCATGTTTAAAATCATAGCATCTATGGCTAAGTGCTGTGTTGCTTATGGAAAAAAACAAAAAGAGACATTGTCCTGAAAGAAAGAGGATGTAAATCTCAAAGTAGAATACTATGTTTTGTGCAGTATTCATCAGGGAAACATAATCTACAAAAAAAGGCCTTTGGACACCTTTGCGAAAATATCAAGACATACAACTCTGGAGACAAACACTGATTATTTGTTGTGTCCCTCTTGAGTGCAGATGAGAAATAAATTAGAAGTCCTTGAACTGTTTTTTTTTCCTGGTCACTATAACAACAAAGAAGAGTCTGCTCTTTGCTCTCATTTGGTCTAATTTCAAAGTGACTGTACAAAGCTCTCTGGTAGATCTTTCCAGTGGGCTGTTAAATTGTATTACAGCCAGAGAGAATATGTAATAATGTAGAAGTGAAATCCAAGATGGTACTAACTCGTGGGTGGATCATGATACTAATGCTTGCAATATAGAGATGAATGTATAGAGTTAAAGAACATCCTACAGAAAATGTTTTAAATGAGAAATTATCAAATTATACAGTATAAATGTAAAGAGAGCAGAAATTGGATCATAGCAATGTAATGAAATTGATACAAGACATTTAGACATTTTTTAAGAAAATGTTTAAAGTGCACTAGCCAATTTCAGCCTGATCCTGTGAAACAAAAACAGGTCATTAAAGACGAGAAGAGAGCAGCGACCATCTCCACCCCCTCCCTTCTGTCTGACACATAGATAACATGAGTCAACCCGACCATCATCAGCTAATCTGCAGGGAGCAACCGAGGTCAAGCTGTGTACATAACTTCACAGTAGGTGTGTGGTGTGGCAGAGGTGTGAGTGGAGGAGGCAGATTTGAGTCATTGAAATAGATATCCTTTAAGGGATCTAATTTTTTGGCTCTCTGTGTCACTCGGCCTCATTTCCCTGCTTCTCCAAACCCTCCCTCCTCTCTCTCCGCTGTGTGTGCTGCTGATGTTCAGTGCCGGGGCTCAGACATTAACATGCGGCAGCCATCCCGGCCCCTCAGTCCCTGCGGTAATTGGAAAGCCGTCAGCAAGCCGTTGTTTCGATGGAGAGGGGGACAGAGAAAGAGTGGCTGTGTGAGATGGGGAGAGCAAGAAAAGCAATAGAGAGTTGGGGAAAGAAAGATACAAACAAGGCTTGAAATGAGGAAAGGGGTCGACAGAAGAATGGAGAAAGAAGGGTAAAGGGCACATGAGGCTAGAATGTCTGAAATAATGATGGCTATAAAGTGAGTGATACAGCGTGCCGGGGGAGGAACGGCAGGAGAATGAGAGAGGTTGAAAGGCGGATGGACAGGGATACAAGGGTTTAGAGATTTCTAGTCTTTCAAGTAAATGTTGCAGAGAATAGCATCCAGTCCCAGTTCACTCATTCACTCCCAAGCATATTTCAGATCAGGTAAATTTGAGCTTATGGTTTACGTCAATATGTATATATGTGATTAATATATGTGTCTGTACTTCATTTTACATACATTTTTGATGTATGTCAAAATCTATACTGTTACACCACAGGAAGCAGAATGATGCTGAATGCAACTTACACAGTCGTGGCAAAGTAGTGATGAATGAAGACTAGGCGGAGCTCTGCTGCTGCTGTATTAGAATTCACCGCCAGAGAGAGAGAGAGGAGGAAAGAGAGAGGGTGAAGATGCAATGCGAAGAAATGTTGAGAAGGAGAGGGATAAGAGGGTGAAATGGAAGCAAGAGAATGAGAGAAAGAAGGAGGGGATTCAAGGCAAGGGGAAAGAGGGAGGAGCAACAATTAAACCAAATGGGCTGGAGCTTTTTGCCCCCCGCCCCACTGCACACAAGCACACACACACACACACACACACACATACTCTCACAGCCTGCCTCAGGGAGCCATGGCGCATGCACGCTTGCAGGCAGACAGGCAGGAGGAGATCAATCGTGCTCTGGGACTAGAGTGTGTATGTGAGTGTCAGCGATGTGTTAGCAACATGCTGGTGGTGGCGTATGCCATGCTAGCGGAGGTGCAATGTTAGCAGGAGTGGAGGGGGCTGTCTGTTTATGTGCCTGTGCGCACGGCTAGAATGCACATAGAGGGCTCGTGGTGTGTGAGTGTGAGCGAGCCGTCAAAGGGGAGGGGAGCCACGGAGCGCAGCAGCAGCAGCAGCAGTAGCAGCAGCAGCAGCATCATTGCCAGAGTGTGTGTGAGTGTGTGTGAGCGTGTGTGAGCGAGCGTGTGTGTGTGAGGGGTGGAGGGGAGAGGAGAGGCAGACGCGGCGGGACTCCCAGGAGAAGGAGCGGGAGTCGGGGAGCAGACCCAGCCTCTCTCCTCCACAGCAGGAGTACCAGGACCCAAGGACGAGGCAGGATCTGTAACCCAGCCTGGAGCAGCTGGACCTGGGGACACACAGGGATCTCTGTCCCTCTCTGGAGGGGCTTCTTCTGGAGCCCCAACTCAGGATGTGCTGGACTAAGGGGGGCTTCCAGACGGATCTGTCAGACCCACACAGAGAAGGAAACAGTGCAGTCCCTCTTATCGTTAAACATTTCTGCTTCTACCACGGTTAGGATGCGGGGGAGAGGGGAGAGATAGAAGGAGAGGGTAAAAGGGAGCAGTAAGGATATTGTCTCTGCTATTAAAGAAGGAAGAGAGGGAATCAGAAGAGGAGGAGGGGGAGAGAGTGGTTTGGAGGAGTGTACTCTCCTCTCATGACTCTCCCATGGAACACTGATTGTTGACTGTTGATCGGCAGGCACTTGGACTTGTTTATGAATCCCTCCCTGGCCAGCATAACAACCGGGGGGTGTCACCAGGTTGCTGTCCCACTGACGACCATGTCGGTGACCACAGGATTCAGTTACCAGCTCCCTGGAATCACCACAGTAACATATGTGTTTGTTTACAGCCCTGGCTCAGTGCAGCGAGACCCAAGCCCCCCTCATCACACGCCTCCAGCACTGACGGGCCCCCGCGGGCCCAAACGGAAACTCTACAGTGCTGTCCCGGGACGTACCTTCATCGTGGTCAAGCCCTACACGCCACAGGGGGAGGGAGAGATCCAACTCAACCGTGGAGAGAGAGTCAAAGGTAGGTTGTCTGCTATTATTTGTGAACATGTTTAATTCCCTGACTGTAACTACTACTTCCTGACACTACTGCTGTTAATATTCTGTATTTCATCACTGCTAGTTGAGGATCTCCTGTAAAGTTGATGGCTACGTGTGGCTCTCATGACTGTCAGAGCCGGGTTTGTTGCAGAATAAACGAGCAGGCATTCCTATGCTGTTATACTTCTGTGATACAAAGCTCACCATTACTCCACTATGTTTTTGGCTGCAAAGCAGTTATGTAATCTCTCAACCTGGAAGACATTTCAGTGTCGTTTGAGCTTGACATTGTGAATTATCATTCCATCCACTTTGTAAATGTGCTGTTTTCTGCTTTACACCGAGGTGCAGTGGCTTCGCTTTCATGTGTTTGTGTGTGTGCTTTTGTCTCCATCCATGCTTCACTCAAGACTATGACTGTAATGACGTAGAAGGTAAACTCCATAATATTCTTCTCACCCTGTATCTTTCCCATCCACTTCAGTGTGTCAACCCTACACCTACAGTGTAGCAATTAGTTCCTGGCCCTGTTTGAATCCACTTGAGATGTGTGTACAATCTCAATATAAATCTGTGATTACTTCAAGGAGAGGGCATGCAAATTCAAACAGGTCCCGTGTGCTGTTGGTTGTTGGTATGCGTACACACACTGTGTCCTTCTTCCTCTCTGAGAGTGCTTCCCCCTGAACGTATAACTGCTTTTGTACCTCCTCTTATCACCTGTCCACAGACACCCCGCTCCACAATGACCCCACACCCTACATCCTGCCACTTCACATACATCACCATGGATCAAACCCACATTAGCCTAATGGAAACAGTTCCCTCATGTCCTCAGAAAGGCCGGAGAGAGAGAGTGGCCGCACTCATGCTGAGACCTCTCATGTTCCTTTCAGATCTACAGAGGCACAGGAAGTACAGATTAAGAGTCAATTTGGAATTTCAATTTGGATTTTGTGCAAACAACCACAACACACACACACTTTTATCTTTCTCAGAAACATTCAGTAGAAAACACACAAACACTAGTCCAAACCCACTGTCAAGACCCCTTCTCTCTGCCTGGATTCATTCAGAACTGAAGTGTAACCTCCCGTTCCTGGATGTTTTCTGTCTTCCAGCTTCTCTCACCTTAAGTCATTCACCAGTGAACCTCCTCCTGAATGCTTTGATGCTTTGCCTTTATAGTATCGTGTCTGTTTTATGAAAACACAGCTGTCATTTACACAGGAAGTACTAATACAGATGATAAACAATTCATGTTCAACAATTCAGACTCATGTTTTCGCTGAACAAACCAAATGATAAAGCATCGTCTGAAACAGTGATGCATACTGATGTTGACACAAATGTTATCGGAAATGTGATGACTCAACAGCAGCCAGTATGCCTCCGTGTACCAAATGGATCTGCTGTCACTGGCTTTTCTGTCGGTGCAGCTGAATCCATAACCCTGCCACTAATGTGAACACACAGTGTTTTGCCGTTCTTTCATGTTGGCCATGCAGGAAACAAGCTTACAGTCGCATGGCTGCCAGCACCATGGCCCAGCCAAGTAAACCATCTGGCTCTGTTATGCAACACTGACCATCATAACCATTACCGGGTTGCATTCACTATGCTTCCGTAGTCCAGGGATATAAACTGAGAAATACGTCATCGTTGTCAAGTGGTTGTCAGATGTCTTAAAGCCAAAGCACTTAAGGTTCAATGTAAAAGGTTTGTTTTGGTAACCGGATTCTGTTTAGTGTATTAGTCCGAGCAGGAAATGACCAGCTCTCCTGGTGCACAGAGAGGCTAGGCCTGAGAAGCCACTTCCTTTATGGATGGATGACCCTCGGTTTGATACATAATGCATTTCATCTAATCTGCATTCATAAATGGATGAGTTGCTAATAGTAATAGGGCTCATTTGCAATGAAGGACAAGAAGAGGTAAGGCAAGTGAAAGAGACGATGGGAGGAGAATTTATTTCTTTATCTTTTCCTGTCTCATCCTCATGATTAAGGTGACAAACAAATCAAAAACCTTCAGGGATTTTGATTAGCCCCAAGTAAAGTTTACGTGTGCTTGTGTGTGTGTGAGGATGTGCATGTGTGTGAAGTAAATATCAGCAGAATTTTGTACCCTGAAGCTAACTCTGATATTGCTTCAGACTACAAATATGTTGATTATCCAGTTATAGTTAGATAATTAGCCTCTTTAGCACCATAACCCCCCAAACACACACACATATTCACACTCACTCATACACTCATCTCTGTCTTCCTGTTAATGTCCTCACATCCTTGTTAATCACCAACCATTCCAGAGGAGCATCTTTATGATGAGATCAGACTGGGTAAATCTCATTAAATGATTTGTCTCTCTGTGTTTGTGGGTGTCTGTGTGTATGTGTGTGGTGTGTTAGCATCCATGCTTACATACAGTATGTAAGCATTAGCATAAATGTCTATTAGCTCACCTGTTAGTAGGACAGATTGGTGGCCTGTTGAGGCAAGGAATATTGTGTGCCGTATAGGGAAAATGTGTCACACTGTGTAGTTTAATGAAGACCATTGATTTTGTTCTAATGGGAGACATACTTTAGTTCTCAGCAGTAGACTGTAGCACATGCCCAGTCAAGTGTGTTGATAGCTAAGCTTTTTTTAATCTAAGCTTCTTGAAGATTTAAGAATTGCACAATATGATGATTTCTTGTCTACTTTTTTGTAGTGGCGGATGACTGTCTGGACTCAGATGGTAAACAGTAGAGCATTATATCAGCACTTCCCATAGCACTCAGACAACTACTACTACATGTCACTTAACTAGAAGATCTTTCTTAACATGATATTGGGAATATTAGTTGGTTTTTGCCTACTGCAAGATATTAATCACAATTTGAGTGGAAAATGTTTAAGCTATTTAATGAGAGCAAGCTGTTTACCCAGCTTCATTTTGCAGCTGAAGAGTGCTTCCAAATTCCAAACCCCATTTTAGGTAACCCGAAGGGTCTTCCTCAATTATTTATTTGTTTTTACACAGCATGACGGTTTTCTTGCAGTGTTCATTTGCCAACTAAAATTAAAAACTCCTGTTAGTGGTTTCCTGTAAGCAGAAATATGCAGTATGTAATCTATGCAGTAGCAGTATTGAGCAATATTGATGTTAAAACATTTGAGAGCACAAAACGAATTCTGAGCGCTACTCAGTCTACAAGTCAACCTTTGAGAGCGTCAATCACAGACTGGTGAGCACAAATCAGATCTGAGCGTGCAATCTCAGTAAAGTGCACACTTGTTTCTGAGTCTGCTGTCCATTTTTTTCTCCAATGATTTGGGCACCTATGGACACTTTTGTTGAATTTGTTGATCTGCTAAATTAAGCCAAATTCTGACTATTGCTGATCACCTGACTTATTCATACTGGTATGTTGGATATGCGTCATACCTATTCTGACAATGCCAGCCACAGTCCATAATACTGCTGAAAATGTTTTATGTTTCAGCTATAAGATGGGTCAGATCAAAGCAATCCCAATCCACCCAACTTTCTTCATTTGATGCTAAAGCATTTTGACTTTTAAAAGAATACGGACACCATACTGCTGTTAACCTCCATCTGGTGGTTAAAGAATGCCATTTTCACGGTTTTTGTTTTGCAAATAGAAAGACTTGTCCAACAAAATGACCCTTCACTTGCAGGCCAAAAACAGGTAAAATGCTCTGTTCTCAGTTTGACTTTATGCTTAGGTAATCAAGACTGTGAGAAGTTTTGATCTGGCTCAAATTTAGTTACACAATTCTTCAGTTCAAATGATCTGTTATACTCACCATTCTGTCCCGTTGGCCTCTCAAACAGACTTTCAAACTGAGTAGCACTCAACTGGCTCTCTCAAATGTTTTATTGTCAGCATATAGCAGTAACATACAGTAGTGTATGTTGTTGTGGAATAGTGCTAGTAATATAACTATAGAAAGCCAATACATATATTAAGATTTTAGCCTTGTGATTAATGTCTGACAAAAATGACACTTTTATCAGTTGTGATTAATTCATGCCTTATAGCTGACATCCCATATAATGAAGACAATGAAGAATATGCCAATCACATTATTGATGATGATGATGATGATGATGATGATGGTGACGATGATCATGATGATGATGATGATGATGATGAACTTAAAGGTAAAATAATTTTTCTTTTCATTTTGAAAGAAGGATGAAAACGTGGCTAAAACCGGGGAGACTCAATAAATGACCATTCTGCTACCACAAACAAATGATGATTCAGCAACTGAGAATCTTTAAGCATATTTTTCAGATGATCATTTTATGAACCAATTCATTTTTTTAATCTGTGAGATAATGCGTATGAGGAAGGAAGACTTTTATGATTTGCAGATTTGGCATGTGATTACCCATTTTCATCCTTCATTTTGACTTAGACTAGAATTGATAGATGCACATAAAACCCCCGTTAAGAACAGTAGATGGACCCTGAAGGTGGAATGAGTAGGATATGTCTGCTGTGGTTTGTAAAGACAACTTTAAATGTTGGCCCCTCCTTGCTGGTTTAACAACACCAAAAGTGCCTCCTGTCCTTCAGTGCTCATCATTGTATGAAAGCGAACCCCAGATTCACTCTCAATTTGGAATGACCTTTGTCTGATTAGTGTTTCGCCTTGGGTTTTTTTTCTGACCTTTGTTATTTTCCTAGCTTACTCTTGGAGGTGTGCTTATGATCTGGCACCTAGTTGCACCGTTTGGAGTCCAGCTCTCACACCTTGCACACTGTGACTGGGCCTACACACCCAGTACCCAGAGGCTGATGGCCAGAAACATCCCTACACAGCAAAAAAGAAAAGAAAAGAGACACCACCACATTGTAGTGCATCTTAAGTCATGATTGAGAGGGATTATTTTATGTGAGAGACTATAGGGTGTTTTTTTAGGAAAATCCTATTCATTCCGCCTTTATATGTGTTCTTAGTTTCAGTGACTGAATCAAATGCTAGAATCCCGATGAGCATCCAACCGGTCTCTTCTCGACTATGAAGAACTGCTTGGAAAAACTCCCAGTCTTTTCTCTTTGATTGTCAGTCCATTGGTCTGCTGTCTGAGATCAATGTCTCTAGACAGCCGTCGTCTAGACAAACAGTCCCGCTGTCCACCATTTAGCAGGGTCATCCACATCCGGCTCTCCAAGCAGCCTCTTAGTCTCATGTAATGAGGTCTGTTTGTCCTTCCTCACTCAGTGACTGCCACTGGACCACAAAACTAGCATGTACTTGTTATATTGGTTTGTTTGAGCGTATGTATTTGTGTGTGTGTGTCGGCACATGTTTATGTCAGTTATAGCGGTTTAAATTGATGCATCCAAGATGATCGGTTTGTGTGGTCTGTCTGTGAGTACATGTGTGTATCTGGTCACAGCTCTATGTATAGATCGGAAG
>CAFUXE010000897.1:52816-63651 GCA_903364295.1 Serranus cabrilla | reverse complement strand
CACACACAGGCACATAGAACAACACTGTACCAGACTTCTCACCAGACAGCAGACTTCTTGGACACTTGTGAATAACAGGGCGCCTGTTGAAACATAGCTCTTTCCCCTTTGTCAGCTTGTGTCTGTCTTTAGCTGGCTCTCATCTCTCTTTGTCATTGCTGAATGCAAGCCTCTTTCTATCACATTCTTTCCCTTTGTTTCATTCTCCAGGGCTCTCTATTATGCCGCTCTCCTTTCTGGTCACATTTCATGCTTCGTTTGTATGTTATTTCTATATAAGCTCAGAATTTTCCTTTAATGGCTCAGTAAGATGTTTAATCCAGAGAATTTGCTGTGGATTTCCCCGAGGCTTTACAGTATCGATGTCTTACTGCACAGTATACAGAATATATATGGAACTGAGCATTAACAGTGTTTCTCATTCTGTACATTGTTCAGTCTGTAAACAGATTAAAATGTAAGACTGTGCATTGATGAATGTAAGTGAGTATGCAGTATTAAAACACTGCTGACCCTTAGGAGTTGCCAGTTTAGCACGTATTATTATTATTAGGTATGCGCCCCACCGTCATAAAGATTGTATATTTGCATGTGCCTGCTGTGTGCAAT
Source organism: Serranus cabrilla (assembly GCA_903364295.1). Classification (NCBI taxonomy): domain Eukaryota; kingdom Metazoa; phylum Chordata; class Actinopteri; order Perciformes; family Serranidae; genus Serranus; species Serranus cabrilla. The sequence goes on along the minus strand of CAFUXE010000897.1, from coordinate 63,042 downwards.
ACAAATCTAGCATAGATCAGAGTAAGTGTCATTATCAACATGGCTTGAGTGACTTTTTATCAAGATTAGAAATCTTGGACAACATGAGCTCATGGGTCAGGGTGAAAGGAGAATCAAATAAAGAAATAGACACAAGATAAATCTGTCATTGATCTGATTTTCCGATGGTCATCTCTGAACATGGATTAGATTCAGAAGACCATGTCAGAGCTGGATGACATGACCTGTATCATGAACGTGTGTCATGATAAATTGCCATAATTAGTTCAATATAAAATAAATGTAACAATACCTTCTTTTCTCTACATATGTGCTATTTTTTTCTCATGCTGTGTCACTTGTCCTGACAGCATGGCCCCAAACAAATTTCCAACTTGTAGCCTGGACTTGAAGCTGAGCACATTAAGCCAATCTAATTAAAAGTACGGTATGTGTGTGAGACAGAGCAGGATCATCAAAGCTAGTCCATTGAGGAGAGTAAAATGCAGGTCCCTTTTGCATTACGCTGATGATTAAAGAATCAGAATTTGGCACAAGCAGCATGAATCCATGGAGCCATCCTGTTAGGTGTAAACTTAACAGGCTGGTTTTAGCAGTGTGACATTTATTTGGTACACATTAGCGCATTAGGGTTCCTGATACCTACTGAAGAGTGGTTGAACAACACAGCATATCTTAACACGGTTGATGACCACATCAGTCCCTTATGGCTACAGTTTATCCACACCTCCAGCATGATGATTCACCATGTCACAAAGCACATGTTGTCACTAATTCAGGCCTACACAGTGCCCAGACCTTAACCCTACTGTACCATCTTAGGTTAGGTTAGGATTTAACATGTCTGTGCAGCCACTCTTCAATGCAGTCAGCATGCATCCAGCATTTTGCAGAATAATCCCAGACAATGAAAGTTGTTCTTGAGGGAGCAAAACATGCTTCTACACTTCAAATTAAAAAAACTCAGGTTGAGCTGCACACATTATAATACTAGTATAATACATAAATGCAAAAAGATGTAAACATTATGGTTGTAATGATAATCATATGGGAATGGGTGCAAAAATAGCTGTGCATGTTGATGATAATGATGATATGTATACTATACAGCAAACACCGTATATGTATACATATATATTAATATACACATATTAAAGTAGCTACTCGTATAATCATGTGTACAGCAGTGCATGTTTTGACTGTGTATGAATACATGTCAACATATGCTGAGTGTTTGCACCCCCTAGTTCACCTGTGGAGGTGATTATGAATCAGCGTGGCAGGTCACTGCTTCCAGTGATACAGTCGTGATAAGCCTGACCTCTTACTGTCTGATGTCCAGCTGAGGCGTTGATTGCCTTATGTACTGAACTGTTGTTTTGTTAAGCCCCGATAGACTTCCATAGCGAGTAGAACAAATGGCATTTATTGTTTTGCATTGAAGCACCTCCGTCAGTAGTGCATGCATGAGGCTGAGTACCACTTATCCTGTCAAATTGCATTTCTTTTTCTGCTTGAGGTCAAAAATCACTCAGACATTTATCCAATGTCCAACAGAAAACATCCAATAGAGAAATAATTGCATTCTTCATTTTGACCCATGGGTACCTGGTTCTTGAGCTGCTCTTTTATTTCCAAAAACTCTAAAATGAAGTTAAAAAGAAAATGGACATTCAGTATGAACGTCAGGTATTTCAAAACACAATTTTAACTGCCCTTGGCTGCCCTTCTGCATCTAAATTCTGTGTCTTGGTTTTTCATTTGGTTATACTGTAGAACAAAGTCATTCAACTGTCATTTAGCCATTGAATAACTTCCAGTGTCCACCACCAAGTGAGTGTTGTCAACCTGCCCTGACAGACCTCAGAACGTTATACTGATGATGTTTGAATTGGAGCTTTTTCATATTACAGATGCAAAAATGAAAAGTATCGCCATCAGCCAAATTTTTTCAAGAGCTAATTGCCAAATGGCTCTGTGGTTTATGAGACCTTCAACATGCAAAGTGACCAGTGATTTTTCCACTACTCAGCTAGAGATATTTTATCGCAGTTTGTGACTCAACAACATTCCTCAGAGCAAATATAGCTGTTTGAAGTCACCAGTGGTTGTAGACATCAAGATGCCAATTAGAAACCACAGCCTGTGCTTTCTCAAAGGCGGTTTCATCTACAAAGCTCCAGTGTTTTTGCAAACTTGCACAGTTTTTATTTTTTTTGATCAGTTTATCTTAAGAACCCTTAACTTTGAGAAATGCATACACATTTAAAAGGGTCCAATATGTAGACAGATAGGACAAGTAATAGTAAAAAATAACTATTTCTTTCACTTAATTTGTCTTAAAAGCTATGCCATATTGTAGACTGTTAATGATGGCAGGCCATCCCAGCTACTATCTACTACAACTGAAGCTCTCCACATGGCTCTGGTCCCGATTCGGTCGAAAACATCAACACGGCACACATATTGTAAACCCTCCTGCACAGACATGCACTGTTTGAGTTCCTTCCTGCCACTTGGCTCCTGCGAGCCCACATCTGATTCACAGGGACAGTTGTCATGCCAACACAGTGTTGGCAAGAACCAAAACAGAGTGGCAGTGTAAGGTAGAGGCTACTGACACAGCAGGGAGCTCTTTAAGTACATGTAGGAGCATATACATATTATAGGCTATACATGCATGCCTTTTGGCTGCATATAACTACACATGCACATGAGAGATAGAAAATAAAGCCAATTAATGTATCTGCAGAAACAGATTAAATGTTAATACACTGTATCACTGCAATGTAGCCAAAATGATAACCCTAGCTGTTAGGACCTAATTTGAGGATTTTAAGCATGTTATGTATTATAAACCATCTCTTCTGTGTGTTTGTGTTTCACTGACCTTTTCTTGACTTCTCTGACAATCAGTTAATTGGCTTGATTTCATTTAGAGTGCCTGGGGTGTGTTTGAAGTTAATTGATGGGGATGTGTGTTCATATTTACATATGTATGTGTGGAGGAACAGCCTATGGTACGATGGTGTACATAGACATTTTAGGGCTGTGAAACAGGGACTTTTGCTTGCATTCTTACATACTCAGTGGTCGATTCTGTCCATATTGTCAGGTGTTGGTGTCAGCGACCAGAAATGGATTAGTAGTGGGGGGATAAGGGAGTGAGGGAAGTGAGCGAGAGCGGCCTCAAAGATCAATCAGAGGCCTCACCTTTTCTTTCATTTCTGTCAATGGGGAACAGAGAGCACAGCCGGCACCTGTCTACTGCAGGGACACCATTACAGTATAGACGGACACACTGACAGAGACAAAGAGGGGGATGGAGACGATGACCGAGAAATCATTCAGAAACACAGCAAAGGGGACTGAGAGAGAAAATCGTGCCGAGCAGAAAGACAAGTATAGAGAGAGAGCGAGAAAGAGAGAGAGAATAAAAGGGGTTTAAACATGGAAATAAAGAGACGGAGGGAGTCCGTTCTCAGGAGACAGGCAGGGTAAAGTTGTGTTAAGCTGAGATCAGAGAGGAGGATCAGTCCATGTATCCTCTGTGTGCTGAGTGTCGTGTTTTTTACAGCGGGAAGTCGATAAACAGCCATTCTTCCCTCTCACACGCCACTTCTCTCTCAGCTTGTGTATGTTTAGCCTTGCACAGCTGGGTTTGCATCCCCAGTCAAGAAGTGCAGAATTCAAACAATGATGAGCATAAACATAGGCTAGCTTGTATTTTGAGCAATGATAGAATTTGTTTTCTTTCAGCCCTACTTTCTATAGGGATAACTTATGTACTGGGTGTAGTCAATGAGAGATTTGTTTTATTTTTCTTCATGTTAACAAGAAAACTTTCAATTTCTGCCCATTCATTTTACAATATGCAAATGGAGGAGACCAAATCTGAAGAGATTGATACTGTTAATGTCATGTTTCTAACAGGATTGATTTGAACTTGGCTGATCCCACACACACACACACACACACTTGCTCCACGTGTGCCTCTGAACAAGATTTAGATGGACCTGAATATAATGGGAAGTAAGAAGTGGGCACAGTGCAGCAGTAAGTGCTCGAGAAAATAATGCATTTGTTACAAGACACGCGAGGAATCCTGTGAATGGCTGATATTTAAACTTTTACTATCATGTCAGTGAAGATGAAGTCCAGTTGGCTGCTTCTCATAGTGCCCCAGGTTACATCACTGTGACATGTCCCCATGCCAGAGTAGAATATAGTTTGGAGGAAGTAGACTACATCATTTAGCAGGCTGTCTGCTGGCTGCAACATCATACTGCCGTATCCTAGCAACCAGTTTAGAAGAGGGGCTCGCTCAGGCAAAGCTTCAGTTCCAGCTGGTGATCTCTGAGGAGTATATGTGTGTGTGAGTGAGTGTGTGTGTGTGTCTGTTAGCTTGCTGGGATAATGGATGAGTGTTGTAGAAATGAGCGTGCTGGCTCAGTCCTGCAGGGAAGATCAATATCAACTATACATTCATCTCTAATTACCACAGCGGAACTTAGAAGGAATCGCTCTCTTTCTCCTTCCCGCCCTCTTGCTCTCTTTCACCCTCTCTCCTTCCTCTTTTTTTCTTCATCTCCCTTTGTCTTTTCCCTCCACTCTCTACCTTTACTTTTAAATCCCTCAGTGTGTCCTTCTCTGGATGTTTTTAATTTAAAAATGGTTTATTGGCATGAAAGAGAACAAAACCTATGTTGCCCAAGCACCTTGGTACGGTACATTAGTTACAGACCAATATTTTCACATTACAGTTTTTCCTGTCTTGTATCAGCCTTTCAGTGTGTATTTGTGCAACAAAAATCTTTCTCTCCCTCTCACTTGTCCCTACTCCCGTCTCCCTCTATGCACATTGTAATTTATGAACCCGGGCCACAGGAACCTAAATACCTCCCTCTGCTGTATGGCCCTTTGTCCTTTTTTGTCTCTTTTCCAAGACTCTGCAAGCTCTACAACCTCACAAGGATGACAGCTAGCTGTGTTTTATGACAATATTTGACTGATTTAGATCCCCCCTATTCTTTCTCTCTTTTCAGTGCTGAGTATAGGGGAAGGAGGTTTCTGGGAAGGCACGGTCAAAGGGAGGACAGGCTGGTTCCCAGCAGACTATGTGGAAGAAGTTCAGATGAGGCAGTATGACCCACGGCTAGGTAAGTGGTCTACATGCACACAGACACACACACAAACAAGTACATACTGTTTACTTGAACTGTCACAGTGCAACAAGTCTTGCTGTAGTGTATTACACTGGTGTTGGGCTATGGCTCTGTCCATGGTGCTGAAAAGCAAAGTAAGTAATTCAGCCATTGCAATGGTGTGATCATCTGCTAATGTATTTGTTATCAGATAAATAAAACATCTGGCATTCACAATATTTTAACATTCATGTTTTTGTCTGAATAATGTAATTATTTATTAATTGTAAATAGTCTTAAATTAGAAAATAGTACATGTACATTGATTGAGAAAGCTCTCACTGCAAACTGCCCCACTGATGTTGAAGGTCACGAGCACACCCTCTAGTTCCCCTTTTTAAAAATGGTAGCAACCACCTCCATCTGCCATTCTATTTGAACTGTTCCCGACTTCTAGCAACATTAAATAGGTGTGTCAGCCAAGATGGCTCAACAATGTCTACAGCGTGAATCTCATCCACACCTGGTGCTCTGCTGCTGAGAAGCTTCTTAACTACCTCAGAGAACTCATATTGGCAGCGTTCAGGAGTTCCTCAAAGTGCTCTTTCCACTGCTCAGCAATGTCCCCAGTCAGGGGCAGCAGTTCTTCTCCCTTGCTGAATGCAGCCTGAGCCGAGCCCTGCTCTCTTTCCTATGTTCCTTTAACACTTTGCCAAAACTTCCTTGAGGCCAACCACAAGTCCTTCTCCATGGTCAAACCAAACTCCTCGAACTTGCAGTTTTTCGAGCCTCCTGGTACCCAAGCCCAAAAATGCTCCTTCTTCCACCTGATAGTCCTCTGCTGGTATCCACCAATAGGTGTGATCATTGATGCCCCCCAGCCAAGCTAAAAAAAAAAAGGTGCAAGGTGGTATCTTTCCAGGTCCATCCAATGAAGATGGCCAGATACTCTGAACTTCTGTTTGGTGCATAGGCTCAAACAGCAGTCAGAGCCTTCCCCCCAGCGACTGGTAGTTGCATAGAAGTGACCCTCTTGTTCTCCAGGGAAAATCAACACAGTGTGGCTTAGTGAATAGCTCATGGGTTATCGCCTCTCACCCCCAGTGCCTCTCACCCTGAGTAACTCCGGAAAAGGAGTGAGTCCAGCCTCTCATCTTCATTTTAATTCTCATTCTTTAATTGACCATCTTTGTCAGCTACAGAAATTCTTATAAATAACTCTCCCACAACCACCCCCTGCTGCATACAAAATTAAATATTGATTTTAATGAAAAATGATGTGTGAAGATTTTAATGATCAGGAAATGGTTGAACCAAAATGCACAAAGTGGCAATGAGATTACGTGTGCACCCCTAAAATACTGCAATATTAGATCTAGATATGTTCTTATGTTAAAAAAGCACCAATGCAAAATTGCATGTTACAACATGTTTTTCTACTCGATCCAGGGAGTTGTAGACTACAACCAATTTCACTGACACACAAGTGTGTTTAGGCATGGTTTTAAGTGCTCTGCATGATTAATCTCATTTTATATGCCGTATATTCTGTCATTTGCTTGCAGTTATTTTAGTTACTGATTGACCTTTGTTTGGCCAGGCAAAAACAAGGTGCAACAATTTAAAAGTCTTATTTTTGGGACTTATGACATGTGACTCTTGTATCAAAGTAGTAATTCAATTCACGATTCATTTAAAAATGAATCATCAATTGCCTGGAAAAATAGCAACACTCCAATAATGCATATGTAAGACTCAGCATGCACACTGGTCGAAAAATGTCTTTTGCAATTGAGCACAGTTTGCACTTTTTATTTTCAAACTTGCAAAAGATCTGCCAGAAACCTTTTTTCGATCACAGTTTTCCCTGTTGTTAGGTCTGTTCTGACAGACGAAGCTCAAGTGAAAGACACTATCTGCAATATCTCTTTAAAACGCCTTTCCTTCTACATCAGTTGACATTTTCCTCCCATGCTTACTGCCGACTGTGTGGAGTTTTCCACCAAAGATTATCAAGCTTTTAGGGAAACCTAATTAGTGCTTAATTAAACACAGGTGCACTGAAAAGGTCGACCAGTTTAGCCTGTGTTAAAAATCATGTAGACAAACAATTGCAAGAAAAAAGAAATGCAACAACAACTGTTGTGTCATGTTAACAATTCATATATTCCTTGCATATGATTTAAAATGTTCCATTTTTACTCACAGTGTTTCGTAATAAACCTGTTTTAGCATTAATTAAAATGCTCAAATCGACTGTGATTAAAAACATGTGGCATAACCCAGCATCAGGTGTTTAAAGCTCTCTCACGCAGACACACAATTACCAGCGACAAGTACATTTCATTAAATTGCACTGCACTACAATATTGCATGTTTAACTATTTCACTTATTTTAAGCGATTAACCCACAGTTTGAAACCAAACGATATCCTTAAGACCACCCTAAGTGCTTATAGTGTTATCATTGCTCTGTAATGTTTAGTGTATTCCAGGAATTATTTTGTGACATTTTTAAATTACTTTTTGGTGTAACCTCTTCCCGAGAACCTTCCTCATCAACGTTTCATATCAGTTTGTTATTTTCCAACAATGTCTGTCAACAGTGACCTAAGAATGTGCCTGTACTTGAGTTTTAGAGTTTTCAAATTAGTGAAGAAAGTAGTCGTGATGGAGATTATAAACAACAAGCAATATCATCTGCTGCTAGAATGACTCAGTGTGATATCATCTGTGTTTTGGGCAGTTATACACAGAAAGTACATAACCAAAAGAAAAAAAACATCTATTACCAAAACAAGGTTAGTTTTGCGGTCACTAATGAAATGGTATCAACACTGTAAATCTGTTTTAAGGTCAGCATTTTTTTAAATAAGTATTTTGTGTTATTACATGCTGTAAATCTGCTGACCATGATGAATCTGCCATCCATCCCGCCGTGACAGATTTGAATGGAACCCTTTGTCAACAACTGCAAGTACATCAGATTAATTTGACCACATCCCCATTTAGTCATTTAATTAACAGATGGCACATTTAATTTGCTTTGGTCTCAGGGGCATCAACATGTGCAGCATCATGAAAAGCATCTGGTCGTTGCATGAAAAAGTTTAGATGCTGCAACAAATATTGGAAATGGGACAAGGACAAGTTTGTCATAAATATCTCTCTTTTCCTTGTGTGTTTATCATGCATCTCCTGGGACCTATTTCTGGAGCAATTGGGGCATTTTCCTTTTTCAAAGGGTTGTTGAAGGATTGAGGTTACCTCAGAGTGTGTGTGAAGAGATGAGAAAGGCCGGAATCTCTAAATACCCCATTTAAATGCATTGTGAGAAAAAGATAGGGGAAGGTGGGAAAGAAAGGGCCAGATAGCAAGGGAGACGGATGGTAGAGCATACTCTAAAGGACAGCAAAGTGAAGATGGCAGAGCGTGTCTTTCAGAGAGAAAAAGAACTAGGAGAGGGAGGGAGAGAGATGGGCCTGATATTGAGCCCCACTCACTCATAAATCCTGAAAAACTCAGAAGCCTTGGATACCTATTTCTCAGCGATTCAAATGGTCTGCTGCTTCCCCTGTCCTTCTCTCTGACTCTGTGTTTTATTCTTTCTCTTTGATATTTAATAGAGATTATTGGTGTTAGTTTTTAATCGTTAGCATACCTGTATTCTCATAGTTATTGACAAAAAAAGTTGATACTTCACAATCACATTCACCAAGCCAGACACATTAAAATACACAGTTGCTCCCTGTGTTGTATTAAATGCCAAAAGTATAAGTCAAAAATCATGTTTTGTTTTCTCTTCTTGGAAAACATTACAATTGATGACTCATTACACATAACTTAGTCCAATCAGATTAACTTGGTTTGTAGTGGCTTCTTAAAAAACGTCTACATTTCAAAAGAATATGGTTGTGGTCTAATATATTAATTTCCCTCTCGGCCTTGGCCTCATAATCTACTAACACAGCTGAAGGGGGTATGAGTGGAGGTCAACAGGCCTGTTCAGCTCAGTATCTCTTTGCAGCTCTGTATTGCTGAGTTTTTTTGCTGAACCATGACCACTATAATGATCCATTCAAATAAAAAAAAAGAGGTGATTGAAAACGCGCTCAACACTAAATTACACCTACATATGCCATTTCACTCATAAATGCATCACATTACTTAAATATGAAGATAATATAACTCCCATTTCAGGGATTCTGGGCCTTAAACAAAAAAACAAGTTTCAATCAACTGGTTTGTAAAAGATAGACTAGGCGTTAGTATAGTTATGACAGTAGTGGGCCCTCTGGGCTACACAAGGCTGTTATCTGCCAGTAAACAGTTTTAAACAAATAGAGTCACCTTTGCCATCTAACTGCCTGGAAAAAGGGAGAGAGGTCTTCAGAAATTTTGATTAGTATTGTTTGATGCTGTCCCCAAAATGTATTTGGCGAAGGCATTTAAATTGCCTTTAGCACACAAACTCTGGTTGACCAGGACAAAAGTCACCTCAAATGAGTATTAAAAATGTTGTACAATTGAGAAAGTTTTGTAGCATTTTGCCACTTAAGGGAAACCTTCAGACTTTTTGACCTCAAAATGTGCACAGAAAGAAGTGAAGGAAAACACTGCTGCAGTGGCTGCAAAAGGAACGCCTGTAAAACGATGAATACATTTTTCTGAATGTCACAAAATGACTCTTTGTATTATCCGACTTCCATCCATTCAGTCTGGAAGAGCTACTTGTTAATGAAGTGGATTTGATTATAATTTAGTTTAATGATCAAAATGAAAGTATATTACACAGTACAATATATTTGATTTATTATTTAATAACATGCTAATTTTCTGAATCTACTGAGGCATTTCAAAGCAAATCTCATTCTCATCCCTAGATTCATCAACAGTGATACAACAGCAGAATAACACACACTTGGCCACGCTGAAACACACACACAGTTGTTTATCAGTAGGTAACCATTGAGGCGTCACTGACAGTTAGGGCAATATGTCTCAGCCTAGTGAAGCAGGAAAGACAGCCCTGTCTACAATTAAGTAACCCAAATACTACTGCTGTCTCTCTCTCTCTCTCTC
>CAFUXE010000897.1:6426-22088 GCA_903364295.1 Serranus cabrilla | reverse complement strand
ACTGTGTAAGTTAAGAGTATTCTGTATTGTAAATCATTATAAGCATGTTTTGAAGCCCCATCCCTTTATCAGCATTGTACCATTAAAAGTAATAGTAGTCTGTTACTTAAATACTTTGGGTTAAAAAGCTTGTTCATTCCTTTGCTTAAAGACATAGTTGAGATTTTTTTGAAGTGGATTATACAAGGTATTTATCAATACTCAGTGTATTACTTACATTACATAGTGGTCGGCACGCCCCAGGTTTGGAGAAGCAGACAGGAGTACCGACACAGATGCTAAGCAATGTACCGCTGAGGACAGGGGCAGCTACCAAACATATTCCCGCCACCACAGTCCACTAACAAAAACAGTCAGTTTACTTTGCAGAGCATGGGAGGTACTGGTATCTTCTGCGGTCTGAAGTCATTTGGTTTGTTTAGTGTTTTAATGTTAGTTTCGGGTACACCAGTGTCACAGTAACACAAATGATCAAGGCAGGGATAGACCAGCAAATCCTGTGTTTTCCAAGATAAAATGACTGTTTTTGTCAAAGGAGTCTGGTGGCTTTGACAACAGCGTACATAACAGCTTCAGTTCCCGCCATGTAAACTTAAGCAAAGCTGTCTGCTGGCAAAGTAAAGCAGTGAAAATATTCTAAATCCTGCCTGCTTCTCCGAGCTGTGGGCGTGCCTGGCGCCATCTGCTGTAGATAATTCACAGACTATGGATAAGTACCTCACAACCATACTTCAATAAATCCAAACTATCCCTTTAAGACCATGCATTGCCTGGTTGTCCACAGATGAAATATGAGGTCGCCATGTGACACTGAGCTAAATTCAGCCATCAATCATGTGGGCTGTACCTCAACAGCATCATGATCCCTGGATGGAACAGGTGACCATGATATCAGATACAACATATCATGTAACTCATGATCGGGCTCATCCTCTCCTGAGATTGCGCAATCAAATTCATCCCCACCACATCCATCCCGACAGTTGATTGCCCTCGGCTGTGACAAAGATGATCATGCACACCATTATCTCTCTCTCTCTCTCTCTCTCTCTCTCTCTCTCCCTCTTCCTCTCTCTCTGCCTCCGTCTCTGCATTTGTTTTTCCTCACCCACTGGAGCACTTCACATGTAGCATAGGCATCCTAGCACCCTTAACTGTAATGTTACTCCATCACTTACCCCATCCACTGTGTGCCCCATTTAAACCCCTTCAAAAAACCACACATGCTGCTGTATTTTGTGTCTCTTGTATCCACCTCATTCACATGCTGTGTATCATAGCTTTGGGTGGTTTAGAAACTTGTGGTTCTCATTTTGTTTCATTTGTGCTCTTTGGTTTTCTGTTCTTCTCTGTTTATGTAATTGGCATAACTTTGTTTTGTTTTTCAGTGATTGTGTTGAGGATGGCCATGGTCCCTGACTGTCTTGCTTATTGGACACTGTAGGTTACTTAAACTACGCTAAAACAGAACAGAATAATGACACATTTGCAATTTTAATTTCAATTTTAAATGCACATCCCTTATATACTGCACATAGAAATGAATTAACTACTACCTGAAAAATACATACGTAAATATTTTTTACGTGATAATAATTCTTTTTTTTGTCACATCATTTTAGAATAGGTACAAAAGCAACCACAAAAGTCAAGGGACATGTGCCCACCTTTTATTTGCTCGTTTATTTGTTTGTTTGTTTTCTTTTGTTTGTGCAGTGTTTGATATGTGAATAGTGTGCTCATTTCTCTCTCATGTAGCCCACTGGTCAGACCTTCCGGTGCTGAAGCCTACTCTGCTGTCTTTGTCATGCTTATACATCAGAAACACCATCACACGCACACACATATAAATACATGGGCACATACATACACTGACAGCAACACTCGTAGTCGCATGCACATACCTGCGCACATGTAGAAGGTGTGGCAAAGACAGCAGAGTTGGCTGAAGCCGACTATGAGTCTGGTTGGCAGGCTGCGTCTCATGGAGTGATGCTAACATTCTCTCCCATTGCTCTCTCTCTGCTCACCTTGCATGCTCCGCCCTGCTGCTCTGATCTGATTGGTCTAGAACTGACTGTGCGCCCAGGAGGGCAGGACGACTGTGTAAGTGCGCATGGAGCTCATCTCATATCCGTCGGCTCCCTGTAGTATGATCATTTTTCCAGCCTGTGCGCTGCCTAGCTACCTTTGTTCCATTACATTCTAGTCTACATCAACGTTTCCAAAAACATGCAGTAGAGGGAAAACATGTGCCACCATAAGACACCCACTAACATGCATGAATAAAACATTGCACCAACTCTTACCACATTTAGGCCTCTTCTCCTGCTTCTTCCTGCTTGCACCAACCTACACAAAACTATCATGTTAGACTTATTTGCTAATCCATCGCTCTTCTCCTTCCTGACCATCCTTTCCTCCATTAGATCAGTAGTACACTAATCCTTCAGACTTCTTTTCACTAACTGATGCTATATGACAGAGTCAGGTGTTAAAGGGTAGATAAACCAGCACTTACTGTACTTGTGGAAGATACTGGAGAGACTGTTTAAGAATTATCACCAGATTGTGTTATAGTACAATTCTTCCTCTTCACACTGCAGATGGTAAGACTGGGTTGGTTGGTCAATGAGATTCCCGAAATAATTGACCGACTGCATTTAATTAAGTCTAAGCTGCACTTCAGAGTAAATAAGAATTTGTTTGATTAAAATGAAGCTAAGCTTTGGAAAAGATGGTGCTCTGTGTACCTACACAGGGCATTTAGCTCACATAGAGATGTCACCTTTGTTTTCTTTATACACTATAACTGAGTCATAAAAAAAGCAACTTTTCTTGACAAGTAATCAAACTGCCTACTGTGTCTACATGTAGATAAATGTGTGTGTTTGTGCATGTTTGTACTTTAAAATTTGAATTCAGTGCTTTTCAGGTTAGTGCTATCTGCAGTTTGGGTGTAAAACACTAAGTGTGTTTGATACTGTTATCTAATTCTGAGCCTTCTGCTGTTTTTGGGACACAGTGATTACTTCAGGGAAGCATATTTTTTATGCCTTAACAGGAAGTAGCTTTTGATTAAAGTCAGAAGAGGAGAAAGACTTAGTAATGGTCAGGTAGGCGTAAGTGAAAGTAAATGCTGCCATACATTCACTTGTGAAAGTGATGCAAGTCCTATGTGATGTATTCATGATGGACTGATTTCTATCCAAATCTGTGAATAATCTCATAACCAGTGAGTACAGCTTGCTGCTTTGATGTTGCTGTGATGTGAGACTAGCTTGGTCTAACAGTCATTAACCTCAAGCCTACACTAACTTAAACTTTAGAAGAACTTAATACATATAACCCAAAGCTTGGTCGTCTTTTGCTCCTCTTTATTTTCACTGTGTTTACCTTCGTCTCCTCTGTGGACATTCCTGTAACCCTCTCTCTGTCTGTCTCCACCAGACTTTTCAGCAGCCTAGGGGAGCTCCACACCATTTCTCAGAGAAGTTATGGCACCACATACACCATCCGCCCTGGAAGCCGTTACCCCGTCACTCGACGCACCCCAAGCCCAGGTTCAGGCTCACCTGATCGGGGCGACCCCCTTGGACGATTCTCAGGCTTCGGCCTACCGACCTCACCGACTACACCGCCACAAACCATCCTCAAATCCTCTAGCCTCAGCCTACCCCAGGAGCCTAAAGAGGTCCGCTTTGTAATGAGGAGCTCCAGCGCCCGGTCCCGCTCTCGCTCCCCATCCCCGTCACCTTCCCATTCCCCTGGGCTGGGGTCACCACTTTTAGCCCTCCGGCCTTTCCACCAGAAACCCCTCCACCTCTGGAATAAGTACGACGTCGGAGACTGGCTGGAGAGCATCAATCTGGGGGAGCACAGAGCAGGGTTTCAGGAACATGAGATCGAAGGCTCTCACCTCCCAGCTCTAACCAAGGACGACTTTGCAGAGCTGGGAGTGACACGAGTCGGCCACCGCATGAACATTGAACGAGCACTAAAAATGCTGCTGGAGAGCTGACCCCTGCCCTGAGATACACAGCAACAGATGGAGAGAAAGACGAAGATAGAACGGGCAAGATATAGAGTGGATTCAAGAGAAATGATAGGGACCACTCCTCTTTTACTCTGGCTGCTTTTATGTTCTGCATCACCAGTGTTTATGTTCCCGTTCTGCATCAATACCCTGCACTTGGCACTGCACTGAAGAGGAGGATTCAATACTTTTGTCCCCCTCTACTCGGCCCTTAGTGTCTGCCCACCTCCTTGCCTGCAGCCAATTAGATCAGACCTCAAAATGGGCTCTGGTCGTTCTCTGCCGAGGAGAATCGCATGAGCTCCAATTAAAACATTTGATTTGTGAAAGCTTCAGTTGTTCCCTCAGTAACACCCACGCGTTCTCTCTCACCATTCCCTCCTCTCCTCTCTACCTCTATCCCTCCATCTATCAGGCCTCTGAAAGCCTTTAGCAGTTTGAGTAAAGGAGGAGGAGGAACTATTTCGTTCCAAACAGAAAGCTCAGTTGCCTTTCAAAATATTTATACAGAGATCAACAATGATGAACACAGGACTATGGACATAGTGCTGACACAGCTCTGAAAAGGTGTGTCTTCTCTATACCTGCTGTTGTTTTTAAACCGAAGACTTTCGAGCCCAGAGGTGGAGCTCCACCGAGTAAACCACGGGAGAAAACCCCTCCGCCTTGGTACCCAGACTGTGCTATCTATTATATTTGGAGAATGTTTAACCAACACTCGTGGCTTTTTTCATAATCAATTTTTTGGTTTTCCAAAGGGAATATTATATATAGGTATTATATAATATGATATATATGTATCTAAATATAGCTTTCAGAAGAAAAGACAATGTTGCAAAGAGGAAATGTAATAAATTAATCTGCGCCTGTTTTTGGTTTTTAGTATAGAAGGCAGAGAGAAATCTTTAAATTTATTCCACCAATAGTTTACTCATTTCTACCAATTATATACATAAATATATATATATATATAAATATATATTTGAAAATTTAAAAAAAGTATATAGATATGGAAATGAAAATTTTGTCATAGGTATCCAACTTTCCTTATGGTCACCCTTTCTTGAACCGTAGCATGACGAGTTGCATCATGTCTTGGACAGAGAGTTTGATGTTTGTTTTTATTTTCTTACGGTCTTCCTTCATACTAAAGGGCATCCCGTAATGTGAGGCTGAGACCCCAGTTGACACCCATCCCTACTGCTTCAGCTACAGGTCTCACTACTTTATCCACAACATCATTACACTGAGGACCACCTAATGAGACAGCTAATTGGTAAAAAGAGGCTCTTCATCGTTTGCCTGTTTATCACTCAGGGATGGAAGTTTGGGCAACTAGCATGGAGAGGTTGATGGCTGTTGTTTTATTATAATCCATCTCAATTCTTACCTGTGAGGACAATTTAACACCACCACAGTCTGAAAAATGTTAGACCGCTAGTAAAATTTCCATCCCTGTGACCCCTGATGATGCTTCTCAGACCAGGCTGCACACGGTCTGGAGACACTGGGACATTTGTCATCACCAGTAGAGAGGAAATGATCATGGACAATACCACAAATCTCCTTTTTCTTAAAACCGACTTGTACCTGAAGTATAACTAACAAAAACGCTGCTTTAATGAGCTAGATATAAAGTCTAAGGCACTTCTGAAATGCCACACAGGACATGTGTCTGTAGTTTATCAGGCTGTGGGGATGGGAACGCTTCTGTAAGGTCTTAAAGAAAATTCAGTATTTTACAACCTGGCAGTGTCTTGCAACATCGCTGCTTCCCTCTATCTCTGCGATTTACTTAGTGAGTAAAATATTATCATAAAAGGTGGCAGCCAGAACTCTAAAAATAAGACCCAGGTTGTAAAAGAAACAACTGAATTTTTCCTTTAATAATACAAAATCTGCAATTGTACTCATGAGTAGCTTCTGCTGGCAGTGAGAAACAGTGAGTTTTATTCACGCAACAAAAAGCATTTTATCCATAGCTTTTCTCTAACAGACGGCCAGGTAATCTTTATTACCACTAAAAAAAAAACCTCCGTACATCAGCAGCATCCAGTCAGTACGCCAAGGAAGTTTCACTTGGCGAGAAGTTGTGAGCATCTTTTTTTCTTTTCTCTCTTTTATGCTTGCAGTTTGTAAAAACGGGTGGTGAATATAACGTCGTATCTGGGTTGTAGGAATAGCACTCACTGCCTCACTGTGACCTCACTGATTATTTTACTTCTGACTCCAGTGTTACAGTATGTCCTCAGACTCATTTTGGACTTTTTCTGTTTATTGTTCTTTTTCTATTCTTTTTTTCTTTCTTTTTTTCTTTCTTTGTTGATTTGTTACCCTCGGACACTGTGGGTAGATTTTGTAGCGTGTGGAACATGATACTTAAATCTTTCACTCATTTGAATTTTAGAGTGACAGAAAAAAAAAGACAGAAAAAAAAGAATATCCTGTCCATTCTAAACGTACTTACACTTGTAAAAATGAACAAACTACAAAAAATTTCTTTTTTTTTTTAAATCACAAGCAATGTATATATAATAGATTTCATATAAATTTTTGAAAAACAAAAAGTATATAGATCTATATATGAATGTTTGGCATATATGCATAGTTAACCACCTGTGGAAAAGGTGAACAGATTTTATTCTTTCTATGAACTCTTGAACTTTTGAACTCTGAACTATGAACTAGGGGATGATTTGCACAAAACAAGGTGACAAGGTGCTAACATAAAAGCCACCCATCGTCCAAGCGCATGCATGCATCTGGATTCCCCGAATCTCTCTGTGTGGTCGTTCCTATTCACCATGTGTGTTTGACTCAGTGTGTGTGCAAATGCTCGTGTGTGTCCAATTTCTGAGTGTATTTGTTTGAGAGACGATGAGGATGCACGTGACCGTGAGAGTGTATGGTTGATTGTTAGGGTTTACATCTTTGGAGCTAGTCCACTATAGCCTTACTGTTTTACCATCAGAGATTCCCGGCAGTGGCTGTGTCACACAAACACACACGCACACAATACATACACACACAAAAAGAAAAATGCACACATACATTCATCTTCTATGGATTGAACATCATTGTTCTGCATTCTTGTTTTGTACTGACGTCTTTGGAAAGTGGACTGCTCTGCCCAAAGGGAGAGACAGACAGACAGAGAGACAGATTACCACAGGGTATTGAACGGCGCCATTGACACATTTTATATTGCAAGACAACTATAAATCACCTTGTAACTGTGTAGGTCCAGCTTATGCAGTGTCACTGTTTTGTACACCCATTCCCAGATGGCATTGCGCTCCTTACCCTCCACTCTGTCTGGCAGCACTCCTTTTTCCTTTTTCAGACCTTCAGTTTCTGAGTTTTGGATATCACTGGGTGATCCAGTGAGGAACAAACAACACAAAGGAAAAATGTGCCAAAAAATAACTTAACTTTTAACTGTATATTTGTCTTTGCTTTAGGACTATCTTAGTTACAGCATTCTTGAGCTGTTAGACTCAATAATATGGTGCCATCTCCTGGAAATCTTGAGAACTACAGACATTTGTTAGATCCTTCTGTATTTCCTACAGGTGGAAATACAGTCACTGTTATTATTTTGTAAAGAAGCAGGCTATTGTTTATATTAATATACATCTATATATATAATAGCCTGTGTATATCTACCTGTGAGCTTTGAATTAACATTTCTATTTAAATTTTGAGACAAAGTATCACACTTGCTTGATTTTACTGTGATGAAGGTTATTATCCAGCTTGGCTTACTGTTCCTATTTAAACACAAACACTTTAAGAGGTGAACGTGTACAGTCTGAACTCACACAGGCTGGCCTGGTCAGAAAAAACAATGCTGTAGTGAATACCCGGTCAGATTGTTGTGTAAGTTTACCACAAATACAGATGCAAAATGCAACGTGTAACAGACTTACACATCATTAGGTCAAATAAGTTCAGTGAAGGGTTATCTTTGTCTTATTTTCTAATCAACAAAGCACAATCTAAATAGTGTAGGGGGAGCAGTGTAACCTTTTTAAAAACCCACTGGGCTCCGGTCACCCACTGGAACCAGTGATCTTATCATCAAAGGGGTTTTTTCTTTCATTGTTGGTTTTTCTCCTTGTTTGCACTGTGAAGTTTAGAATGGTGGATGTATCACTGCAACGCCTCAGCCTTGTCTCACAGGTGAACTTCCCCTTCTCAGCATCCGATGACCAGGAAATTCATCTACGACTTTTGCTCCCAGCAACTTCTGGACACTTCTAGCATTAGAAATCCCCCTTCATTTTAATACATGAAAGCCCTCTTCCAAATCAGAGCTAACCAGAAGCTACCTAGTATTCCTCATGCAAACAGAGGCAGGGTGATAGTGAAGGTTGAGGCAAGATCTGAGATGTTGCCCAGGATATCTCCACCACAGAGATATATGTTTGTTATATTATGTAATAAATTTATAATTAAAACATGAACTGCATCAACGTCTTGTTCCTGCTAATTCAGTTGCTCAGTATTAAAATGACATTCCAGTGATTTATTTTAAGTACATCCCACACAAAACAGTCAACTATAAATACAATATGCACAGTTTATGTGAACAACATAATCACCATATAGAAATAATTGAATGTTGTGGCAAATAGAGCGTCACCATTTGCCAGAAAAACTGGTTGAATGTTCTGCGTGGCAACATTCCTGCTAATGTAAATGAGTGTACACACACCCACCTCAAATCCATCATGAAGGACACAGCTGACTGAGTTTTTCACAACAGCTCCATACAGCTGATGTCTACTCATGTATGGCTGGCAGTTGAATCTTATAATGTGCTGAGGTCGACTACTTACTGCTCTTGTTTCCACTGCTGGATCACAGCAAGTCAGAAAGAGACACATGATAACAATTTGGTTACATGGTACATTAAGTTTTCATTTGAAAGGGTGCTGAAACAGACTTTACATCAAAAAATAAATGCAACCAAAGCAGCCAACAGATGCAGCTCACCGCTGGCACTGCCCACAACACTACACACAAACATCGAGAACAGCAGCAGTGTAGTTCATAATCACACATTCTCTTTGTTCTGTGTTAGTTAGTTTTCAATGCTTCACATTCTTATCATGAAATAAAACATTCAGCCTCACTGTAGGTTTTCTACTATTACTATAGCAGATATTATTAGACAAAGTATGAATGACAAGACTAAAACAGCAGCTAAATCAGTGGTCCCCAAACTGGTGGGCAGGACCTCCAGCAGGTGATGGATCTACACCAAATACCACAATTGCCAAATGGGGGCCCTGCAGAGAAAAGTCTGGGAACCACTGAGTTAAAAGAACCTGGTGAAGGACAAAATTCGTAATTACTCCACCAGGTTCTTTTCCCTGCCAATGACACTGGACAGATGGAGGGCAGTGACTTGAAACCTGACTAAAAGACAGTCTGCCAACCAACGATGGTAGAGACTAACGGACCACTAGAGATGACAAACAATTTGCCTGTTGAGCATCAAACCAAGGGGACGATAACTTATCCATGAGATGACAAGAGGGTTTGGAGGATCTGTAAACATCTCTCAGACCAACTCAGGACTCTCTGCTTCTGAATTATCTTCCTTCTTCTCCAGGTCAAAGTTCTAGAAGATAAGTGCAAGAAATGGCATCAATACCAACATGTTTTATGTCAAAAACACAGACACAACTCATTTCAGCAACAAACCAGAAGATTGAATTAGTACATGTTTTCTACAAGAACAAAATAATGTAAAAAACATTGTGTTGGAGTTCATGAATAGGTTAAGGATAAACTTCTGACAAATTTCTATTAACCCTTGAATCTTCAACAATAACACCATTTATCATAGTCAGAAACTGTATATAAAAAAACAAAAAAACAAAAAAAAAAACAGTTTCTGAGCAACCCTTGACCAAACTCTTCCATCAGGAAAGAATTATCAAATCTAAGCTTCAAATAGTGATATTTAATTACCAACACTTTATTCTGCATGTTTCATTTAAAAGAAAGGAATAGTAATGTAAACGAAAACGGAGCATTAGTGACAGATTAGAGTCACAATTATTCTTCTGCCTGGCACCCAACTTGTTTAAAACATTCTGGGGATAAACTTTTTTTTCGAGGATGTCTTGCATTGTAATTCCTGCATTACACATCCTTTAGTTAGGGTTTTATAAAAAAATAAGACGCCTTGAAAGACGAGCACATTACTGATCAGACTGGGTTTTAAATTTCAAAGGGGTGTACCTCTAATTCTTGCATCACTTCGTCCATGAAGTCGCTGGGGTTTTGCTTGTAGTCTACTGCTCTCTTGATCATCTCTCTGAACATCTGTTGTGAAAGTTACAGTCAGAACAATCAGCACACAGGTCTGGACAATTCATGAGATTATTCTGAATTAATTTGATACTTTATTATAATTACATATAATAAAGTAGTTATACAATATAGTTATATATAGTTTATGAAAGGAGCACTGTAACTTCAACACTGTGGGAGAATAAATTAAAGTTCAAACCTTAACTACATTAGTCCCATCAGCTGCAGACACAAAGTAAAACGGGAGTCCCTGCTTCTTCCCAAAGTTAAAGCTTCTCTGTGTCACCTTCAAATCAGCTGCAGATACAAAAAAAACATAATTTTTTTTGTTGGTCAAATAATCAAAAAGATGGAGAAAATACCAGTGGGCATGATATAACTTCAACATTTAATATGCAATCATAAGAGCTTAATATTCATTTTGACGTAGAGTGGGCAGTCTCACCATCAATTTTGTTGGCAACAACACAGCAGGGTATCTCTGGTCTGTAGTCTCTCAGCTCCTTGTACCAGCTGGCCAGATTCTTATATGTGATCTTCCTTTGTACATCAAACACCTGAGAGAAAGAAGGAAGGTTGGCTGAGGAGTGCAGACTTATTTGCTGACAGTTCAACTGGTGCATTCCAGCAGTCATCTAACAAGTCCTTATTGACTTATTTGTAAGAGAATCACCATCTGCATCTTAAATCCCCAAATATTACTACATTTGTATGTAAGATGAACAGGGCTAAAGGAACAAGTTAAGTGTACAGAAGGGATTTTCTGATTTTTTTAAATAGCGATTTGTTTCATATCTCCTTGCAAAGTCCTATCCGGGAATGAAAGGGGACAGGCCAAATGATTACTGCACTGCACTACTCTTCAAACCATGAGTATGTTTTACCATGATGCATGCATGTGCTTTGTGGTAGTATGAGGCATGCATGCTCTGAAATCTCTCCTGACCAGCGGTGTCCCAGAAATCTGTAAATCAAAGACAAAAAAAACACCACTGTTGATATAAGATTTACAGATGATTTTCAACTGGGAACACTTATTTTCTGTGTGAACTCAGAGCAGGAAAAAGCACAATACATACCGACCAATATTGTCTTGTTTCCTACAGTGGCTGTGTGTTTGTACAGAGTCAAAGCGTAGGTTGACAACTGCTGGGGACGACTGCACAAAGAGTTAAGGATCTTAACTGTCTGCTTTGTTGAAGGCATGCCAGTTTGACCTTAAGCTGCCCGTTCGTGTGCACACAATGGCTGCAAGTGCCCTGATAGGATATAATATTACTTACAAAATTGACACGGATATGTTTCATTTTAAATTACTAAAGCTGCAAAAGGATACTATTCGTCCATTAGAAACCTCTCCATCAGCCTACAAGAGAGAGAAAGAAAAACAGGAGGGTTAACAATAAGGCGATGTTAGACAGTACAACAGATAATCTACAGAGGAAAGTTTAAATATAATGAAACAAATACACAGCAACACGGAGCCTACGCGTATTACAGGAAATACTCACTTAGATTTACCAACTGCACTGTCTCCCAGACAGATGATCTTCACTTGTTCGTCTGAGTCGTACTTCTTCTGGTCCAGTTCAGGGATGCTGCTAGCGTCGCCTGCCATCTCACTCTTTTTAAACTTCCTCTCGCTTTGACTAGGATGACTGTATTAGCCAGCGCTTGGCACCCTGAACTGGTAAATAGCTGAATAAATGTAAGCGCCTACAAGAGCTAGCATCCGACGGCTATTGACAACGAGAGAGTTGTTAAGTTGAATTGAGTGTTAGCTAGCTTTCCATGGGTTAGCGGAGGTTGACATCGTGTTGGTCGGCTTGATATCGCTCATTTCTCTTGTTCGTCGGTTCTCACATCGATAGAACGGATGCTAGCAGAACGGAGACGGAATTGATTAACGTTACATTTGACTTTTTTAAAACCAATAATGCGTACTGTTCCGCTACCTTTACTATGCACCTTGAAGAATTGAAGTAGGCAATGGTCGCTAGTTGCCAGTGGGCTAACGCCGCTAACTCGTATTGCGTTGATAGCGCTTGTTAATCAGGTGTACTCATCCAAATGTCGCTTAGTGCCTTTTTATCTCATGATTGTCTAACAAAGCAACGGTTCGTTGATTCTCTCTACGTATGTAACGTCAACGCTAGGTAACCAGACAATTAAAGTTTGTAGATGTTTAATAATGTCGCCGACAGTTTTCGTTTCTATGCAACGGGGACGCCTGAAGGCCCACAGCGTCATGAATCAGCTGTCCTTACAGGTGCCTGTCCAGAATGCGCTTCAATTCTCCCTGATGTTTGTGTCTGTAAGTATTTATTTAAATTGGAGAAATCTAATTTTATTTTTAGCAATTCAAGTTTAGGATACAAATTGTTTCAAAACGTTTGACCTAAATATGACTCAAGACATAACTATATAATCATGGCAAATAACCAACAATTTTGTAAAGTTTTTTTTTATTATTTAATCTAATGCAGCAGGATTTAAAAGCATCACTGGCTCTATATGTTACCATAAGAGGTCTACTAAAGTCTCATCTTTTAGCACATAACACAAGCTGATCCCAATTTCTGTACTAACATAACTGCAATGGTTTGTGTTGAAATTAAACAGAATAAGGACTTTAATTTCAAAGTGAAGCAGGTTTACACAAATAGGCTGTGTACACTGGAGTAGTTTAGTGCACCAAAGATATTACCTTTAACTGTTATTTAAAGGTAAGAGGCTACAACACTGTAGCATCCTTGATGTCTCTAACATTCAATTTATGATCGGAAGATCCATGGTCATTGTTACATTATTTTAATTGCCAGCTCAACAGACTTTACCTGACAAATACAAGTGTATCTAAAAGCATTAACACTGACATACTGACTTTATTCAAGTGAGTGCCAGAGCCATGCTTTTGTGCTGGCTGACTCCCTGACATGGTTTACTGGGACGGATGAATGGAGTGGAGCCATCTTTTATTTAATATTGACACCTGTGCTTTTGCTGCCTTGACATGGCCAATTATAAATGAAACTGCAGAAAATACGTACTGACAATGTAGCCAATCAAAATATTAAAAAGCTGGTCTACATACATTCTCAAGAATCATGTCAATACAAATGTCATGTGCCACGAATCAAACTTCTTTTTTTTTAATTCACTATAATTAACTTCAAATACTGCTAGTGGTCATAACCCTGACAAAGTGACAAGTACCAATACAATAGGACTTACAATATAACTGTGACAATAAAATCTGATCTCAATACTCCCGAGCAATCTGCTTTATGAGCTTTATTGTGCTTTTTTTGTTTAATGCTGTGTGATATTCCAGCTACATGTGACTGTCATCATGCATACCCACAATGAGAGGTAAGATGAATTCTGAGTGACGCAGCCCAAAGGAAAAGCTTGGCGCTTTTGCTCTTGTGAAGGTCACCTAGGAAGAGAAAGATGTCAGTGCAGGAACAAAATGCTAAATACTTTTTGCATTTGTATTTGATCATCAATGTGGTTTTCTACCATTTCAGGACAATGTGCACCAGGTCCTGGTTTTTTTGTGGTTTCCCCGGGTGGGAAGTTGCGGCCTGTCATGCTAAACTGTGGAGGCTTTTCCCTGTAAATACGAGGGTCCACAACTCTGTAGGCAGCAGGGCCAGGAGTCTGAAGGGAAAACAAAAGTATAGAGAACAAGAGTAAATCACATGAATAACAAATTTTTTGAAAGTATTATATTATATATAATATATATCATATTAGCCTTATTCAGGTCCTCATGGAAGGATCCGTTTTTGCTGCGGCCACAGAATGAGTAGGTGGGAGCTGCAGCCGTGGCCACAGTGTTGTGCCCCAGCACCGGGGGCAGTGAGTAGGAGGCTGGACCTGCAGCATGAGCAACAGTTAAAGTTTCTATGTGCCATGAAACTTTGTAACCTACA
The DNA here is from genome assembly GCA_903364295.1 of Serranus cabrilla. Taxonomy (NCBI): domain Eukaryota; kingdom Metazoa; phylum Chordata; class Actinopteri; order Perciformes; family Serranidae; genus Serranus; species Serranus cabrilla. The sequence continues at coordinate 7,787 of CAFUXE010000897.1, read as the reverse complement.
GCTTAAATGAACTTGACACCAAACACAGTAAGGTACCTGGTGTTGCAATATTGCTGACTTCTTTGCTCCTCCCAGACAGAGAATGAGCAGGAGCAGAACGGAAGATTGACTTTCCTGCATGCTCTGGGGAGTATTTGCCTAAAAATAAAAAGACAAAGAAAGTTATAGAAAGGCACTGCTGACAGGCAGACTTAAATGACAATGGTGTAAATCTTGACAAAAGAAGCATACTGTCAGCTTTCAGAGGATAGTTTGAGTTATAAGATCAGCAGTATTTCATTTTTATGTGCTTTAGAAAATCTGCATCTTCAATGCATAAGGGCTTTTGCTGACCTGGTCCAGGAACTCGGAACAATTGTAGCTCCTTTGGACGGCTGTGGAGTGAAAACGCAGGAGTGCCATCTCGACCCACTCTGGTGATGTTGGAGGGGATCAGGTAGCTTGGTCCAGGCGAACTCTCTATCTTGCTGCCATGACGTGCCCCGAAGCTGAACATTGGTGCTTTGGATTTAGTAGGGTCATGTTTAGAAACACCTTTATGGGGGAAACAATAAAAAACAATATCAGTTATTATAATCAGAGTATTGGTTGTGGAAAAAATGGCCATTTTGGCTATACCTGTGAGTCCAGGCAGTGCATACTTGGGCCCTGGACTACCGTAGAGGGCAGCTATGGGCCCTCTTGGCTTGTGGGGCCTCCAGTTTCCAACCCAAGGTTCAACACTTGCCATTTCCCTGAACAAGAGATGGATTGTAAGCCAAGAAAAAATGATAACTTAGTTTATGGTTAAAAAGAATAATAACAGGAGCACTTCTGGTGCCCCTTACACTTACAAGTGCTCTTAGGGGTAAAAACAACAACAAAACAAAACATATGTTTATCCATTGGTAGGTTGTGGCACAACAACATCTTATTCATAATTCCAATGTGTATTGGCACACTTCTTTAAATTGGAAATTAAGCTCATGTCTGAGGTTTCATAGGTTTCAATGCTGCAAATGCCTTTGACTCTTTGCAAAAAGGAGTGTTATCGTAAAAAAAGTTAAGAAATATTATATAATATATATATAGGTGCTGTTGAAGTCTGGAAGAAGTTATGGAAGTGCACCATTTAAATTCTCCACCATTAATAACTGCTCCTCAGTGTGATGTCACCAGGGACAGCAGTTTTTGAATAATGACGATAACAATAAGCATCCTGTTCATTTGAACTGAATATGGAGAACTACACTGTAAAAAATTTGACTGCAGGTTACTTAAAAAAATATAGGCAACAAAGTGACACGTAATATAATTAATTAGATTTTAATCACCTAAGTTTGATTAAAATGTATTAATTAAGTTAACTAAATTCAAACCAC